>OY757939.1:68041289-68286289 GCA_963585895.1 Sepioteuthis lessoniana | reverse complement strand
GTCAGTCTTTTTTTTTTTTTTTTCAATTTATATTTATTTACCTAACACTTAAGTCATATAAAACCCACTTTTATTCCTCCTAAATATTTCACCGCCTTATCAGCAGGGCTTGAATATGCTGTCTGTATCCCCCATAGAGCAACACGACTCTCTTAACAAAATATGAATAAAAAAAATAGTTTTCTGAATATAACAGTAAGCTGCATCTGATGGTAAACATCCACTTTTAGAGGTCCACAGAGAATAGGGTACCCCTTCAGTAGCATTACTCTCTGGTCTATTCTGACCTAGAGTGGTAGTATTTGTCAGGATCCCAGTTACGGCTCAAATAATCCCATCTGCAAATTATTTGTATTGGATATAAATAAGTAAAGTTGGCGACTGTAGTTGAGGGCGACCAGAAGGCTTCCTTTTCAATAACTACTACACAGAGGTGTAGGGGAGGGTGCTACTCCTTTCCCTGGATTGCTCCAATTTACCCTTGATACATACCTTATATTGCTGAGGGTTAAGCAAGGAGGTATCAAGTACCATTTTTAAAGTCTTTGGTTTGACTCGACCTGGGATTGAACACCGGTCTCCCAGACCATTGGCGAACACTCTACCCACTAGCCCAGTGAGCCGGCTCATTGAAACCATGTAATTATATATAAATTATTCATATCAGAGAGAAATACTGGATGTCACATAACTGTGTGAAAAGAATCAAAAGTAACAACTATACATAAAATGTATCCCTTCATTGCCATTACTCCTAGGTCCACTCTAGGTTCCCAATTATGGCTCAAATCAATCTCTTTGAAAATTATTAGTGAAATCAGATAACTGTATGCAAACAAATGATTATTATCAAATAGATTTTTAGTATTAGTTACTAAATTAGTATAATTGCTTGCATGTTATTGGTGTTTGATAAGATTACTTGAAACCATACAACTGTGTACAAATTATGTGTTAAATACTTTATTTTTAGTGAATTATAACAAGATGCTTTTACTTGACAAATATATTCAGTGTAAATTTAAACATGTTTGATTAAATAGGATAGACACTTCATGTCTGCTTATTTCATCTTTGACTTGTTCAAGTCTTTAGAGAACTTGTTCAACTTCTGGATGGAATGAATTTGGAAAGGCACCGTATTTTTCTCCCAAGTATTTTCAGCCTCGCACTGGAACCATCTTCAAGGGAACAAATTATGAAATGACGAAAATAATGTTGAGTTATATATATCTATATAAAGAGTAGGAGGAAGAACAAGTGGGTGAGAAATTTACTAGAGATAAGAGGAAGAATTTACGGGAATGCCTTATAGGCGTAAAGTGTCTGTTCTATTTAATCAAACACATGTAAAAGAAGAAATTCTGCCTAACTATACATATTTCAGCATAAATTTAAGTATATTATGTTGGTCATTTTTATACAAAGACATTAAACTTTGTGAATTCCTGATTAAAGCAATGAGCAAAAAGGTTGATTTTGTATTTTTGAATCTTAATTTTTTTGTTCTTTCATCGATTTTTATAAAATGAAATTCTAACATTGTCTTGATGTATTTTTAGCTTCTGTCTGAAAGGAGAGAACATTGAACTTCTTGGCCCAATTGCTGTTGATTATACTCCATATCTACAATATTTTCAAAGGTAAAGATTTTCCCTTTGTTCATTTATTTATATAGTGGTTTCAGAATTATTGAAACTGAAACTATATCAACCAAAACAAGAAACGGATTCATATCTTTCTAATAACATAGTTTTTATATACATCATGTTTGCCTTTATCTTCATTGGGGATACTCTGTCTGCATTTTCATAATATGTATTACTTTATACAACCCCTTCTCTGTTGTATATGTACTCCTTTTTTTAAGTGGTCCTATTGGCTTGGGTTGCAGAATACACCGACTGCATCTCTGCAGAGGGGTAAAACTTCCCCAATGAGTGTCCTGGATATGACACTAAACAATCTGATGGTGTAGCTCCATTATGCTTGAGCTTTGGAGAATGTGAAGTACCCTTTTATTGCCATTGCTCCCAGGTCTACTCTGACCCAGAGTTGTTTGAAATAGAACTGTTTATATGTATAAAAATGGATGTGGCATTAAATAACCTACAATGGTTGATATGCCATCAAACCAACACCATTTTTTAAGCCTGTTTGATTCAGCTTATTTACTAATCTATTCTAGTTTTTAAACTTTTATTTAGAAAATGAATGATCAGTTGACTTTATTTCAAATATGTTTCAGTTTTGTGTTTATTCTTATATTCTTGGGAAAGTCATTTATCTATTTCTCTTCAACCCCTCCTTCCTGTTATGGGTCAAAAGTAGGGTAGATTGGGCTATGGCAACTGTTCTGGAAAGAAAACTGAATTTAAACCAGCTCTACTCCATTTTTTAAAAAGTCAGTTTGTCGCATCCTGTCTGTAGTGGCAGGGTTAAATAAACTCGTACTAGTATCTCTACCATGATAATGTCTGAATAATAATGGAAATGTTATGATGATAATATAATGGAATCATAGATAGTCTTTAGATGAGTACATGAGATAAACTTTGAAGTAATTGGGTTGTGAAAAGGAAAAAATTAAATGAAGATACATCATAATAAATAATCACACAATACTAACTTATACTGTCCATACTATTTTAGTAGATATCTTTAAGACTGCTTACAAACCATTGGATTCACTGACTGTACTTGAGAGCCTTAAGTTATTTAACCTCTCAATAAGCTTGATGTTTCAGATTGAGTGCTATTTTACTGTACATCAGGAAAATCACATCAAATATTGATAATAAAAGGCTTAATATAAGTTAACCATTCACAGCTTTTCTTTTAAAGGAATGATGGGATAGCCTTGAACAAAAATGGAATGATGAGATGGCTTTGAAAAAAAAAAATTGTTCCCTAGTGTTCTGAATGTTTTATATGTGCTTGATTTTTTTTTTTTTTTTTTCTTTTTTTTATTTCATGAAATGATTTTAGTATTTTTCTTTTGACTAGCATGAATAATGAAACCCACAAATGCATTTTTAATTATCTTTTCTCAGTTCTGACAGTATTGAAGCTGACTTGAGAGACCTGAGTAACTCAAACAGCAACAGCAGTTTGATGAATGAAGAAAACATGAATGAAGAATCCTGGCGTATTAAATACTGCAAACTTGAAGCCAATTATAAAATTATCCATGAACAAAAGGTGACTTTTTTTTTTCTTTTTTTTTAAATGGCATTATAAAGCATTCTAAATTTTCTTTAAAAACTGAAATTGTATTCTTTTTTTCATAAAGTTATTAGAATAATTTAGATAATGATATCTGACAATGTGGTTAAAGATATGACTGAAAAATGGAAACTGAACTGTTGAAATGAACAACTTTCACTTAAACTCTAATGGAACACTTGTAGAAAAAGCTAGATGGGATCTACAGGAGGATGCTGTTTTGAACAAATTCTGGAAGCATTCCCCCCCCCACACACACACACACACTGCAAAGCAACACCTGTGTGGTCACTTACCATTTGCAAACCCTCCAAGTAAGATGAGCAAGACTTGGCATTGTTGGAGAAGTTCAGACAAATTTATAAGTGATGTTCTCCTCTGAACTTCTACACATGGACACACCAATGTTGTGGTTAACTAGCAAAAACCTACATTCATCAGCTCTGTGCAGACACTAGATGCCATTTTGAAGATTTGCCGAGAGTGATGGCTGATTGTCAAATACTGAGAAAAAACCAAAGGAATTTGTGCTGTCAACTTGCCTTCATTTTATATATATATATATATATATATATATATATATATATATATATAAGGAAGCATTATAGGTAAAAAAAAGTATATCATGGGAATTATTGTTAATTTCAAAAACTTTATTTTTCAGTTATATTTCTTAAGTAATATATATGTGTGTGTGTTCTCACCTCAAGACTAGAGGTTTCATATATTAAAAAAAAATACAATCTTCAAATGAAATATTTTTGTAGAAGGGACAAAGAAGAGCTAATAAATATTCAATATTACTCACACAATGCAAAAAATGACTGCTAGACCGGGGTTCAATTCCAGGTCGAGTCATACCAAAGACTTTAAAAAAATGGTACTTGATACCACCTTGCTTAACACTTAGCATTATAAGATATGGATCAAGGGTAAAGTGGAGCAATCCAGGGAAAAGTGTAACACCCTCGACTACAGTTGCCAATTTTAGTTTTACTTATATAAAAAAAGAATCAGTAATGAATTAATTGCATGATGTGTATAGAAGGACACCTGTTAATTGCATGATGTGTATAGAAGGACACCTGTTAAATGCACTAAAGCTGCTGCACTAGATCAGAAGAATGGTAGCATTGATGGAATTTTATTCCTGCAAGGGAGGCAAGACTTCCCATAAGAGTGAAGAGGAAATAGTGCAATGAGAAATCTGTTAAAAGCAGATTCCATAACAGGAATGAAGAAAGAAAACTAAAGCCCAAGAGTTAATTTTGTAATCTGTTTTGCCTTCTGGCCCCTGTAGTAAAATTATATGGTTGAAGTTGGGTAGAATTTACGTGAGTTCATTGATCTTTCCCTTCCTTATTTTGCATCATATATACAAAATTCTGAGGATGGAGGTTGGTAGCTAGGTAGAAATGATATTGGTATATCAATTTTTAAGCTTTCAATATAGAGATGGCTTGATGTATTTCTTTCTGCAAACAATTTGTTGTGAATTCTTTTTAGTACTTTTTTTTTTTATTAATTCTCCTAGATTTTTTTTTTTATATTACTTGATTTCAGTTTTTTTAATTAAATTTTTTTTTTTTTTTTTTTTTTTTCAATTTTTTAAATTAGGGTTATTTTGAAGAACTGGTAAGATTACGTGAGGACCAGCTTCATGAAATCCACAAGCAGTATGAGAAACATGTGGAAACTTTGCACTCTTTGGAGTCTGATGGAATTCGGGAGAGGCGCCAACTAGAGTCTGTGATAATTGAACTACAAGGACAGTTGTAAGTATATTGTTATCATTTCCCCCACCCAACACACACATGCTTTTGTTAAAACCATGTTTATGTAAATAAGTTTCAATGAGCCGTCAAAATGTTATTTTCATCTTTTTATTCTTCAAAGTGGTTTTTATTTTTTAATTCAGCCCAATTTTTTTTATTCATTCTTTAATTGAATTTTTTAAAAATAAAATTCTTAATTTTTTTTTTTTTTTTTTTTTTTTTTTTTTTCCAAATTTTTTTAAAATTTTGTCACATTTTACTACTGAGTTTTATATTTTATTTTTGATTTTAAATAAAAAAAACAAGGTCCAGCGGGGTGCAAAAAAATCAGTAAAGGATCTTTCCTGCAGAACATGTACCATACTACCATTGCTACCATACAGGAATTAATGAATAAAAATTTGATTAATTGATTGATTTAAATTACTAATGCTTTTAACAGTTTTTTCTCACCTGTGTTTACTGGTTGAATCAACCAGAGATGGAGCACCTTTTCAAATTTTAAAGTTGCGTTTAAATGTTAACTTATTGCTCGAAAGCTTTCAGGACTGAAGCTGTATTTACCAAGACAGAAATGAACAATGAATATTGCATTCATTTTCTTCCAAATACGTAGTGTGTTCAAAAAATAACAAGATTAAAACTACATTAAACCAAGATAGAAATGAACAATGAAGGAGATGTTAATTTTCTTTAAAATACAAGGTGTATAGAAAAAGTATTGTGACTGAAGCTGTATCAAAAGAAATGAACAATGAAGGAACCATTAATTTTTTTCAAAATATAATATGCTCAAAAAGTATCAAGTTTGAAGCTGTGTGTACCAAGACAGAATTGAACAATGAATGAAACATTAATTTTCTCCAAAATAGTCTCCTTGGCATTAGTTATTCTAGTGAATATTCTATTGATTGAAGCACCGCTGAAACTCTTTTAATATGAAACTATTTCAGTGTATTTCTTTTAATGTTTTCCACAACCTCAAATTTTACCATTGTGGTAAATTTTATGTTCAGGAAGCATGAAAAAGTTGCACAGTGAGTATGTATTGCACTTACACATTACTGTGTTTTGTTAAAGACTGCTGATCAACAAAGTATCAAGTCAATCATAACTTGTATACTACTTCAAAGAAATTAAAAACTTTATTATTTACTATCTTATCATATTGTCTAGCTTTTTTTTTTTCTTTTTTTTTTTTCTTTTTTCTTTTTTTTTTTTTTTTTTTGCCAGGAGTGCCATGAAAGACTACAGTCACTCTTTGCAGCAAGAATTGCTATTCTTGATGTCTCGTCAACAAATGATGCCTTTAACACCTGCAATAGAGACTCTATCCACATCTAAAGATCGGACTTCACGGATGCAACAAGTGGATAGTGATCAGTAAGGAATATTTTCTTGTCTGTCACTGTCTTAAACATTTTTGATTAAACTCAATTTTGAATTTGAGGAAGAAGGAAAAAAAACTTTCTTTAGCAGCAAATTATTTCTTGCTTAAATTGCTAAACTGTATTGTGTTTGCCCTAAAAGCAAGGAAAAGGCTCAACAAAAACATTGAAAATCTCTGGAAATCATTCTAAAAAAATATCTTCTTTCCAACTGAAGGAAGCAAATTTAGAAAACTTTCTCGCTTTATATTTGTAAAACTTCTGATATGAAATTGTGTGATGAGATGCTTGTTTAATGGTTAATGTTTTTTCTCTCTCCCTCCGCCCTCATTTCTGATCTTCCCTCTCTTACTCTCATATTTTCTCTCTCTCTCTCTCCCTCCCCCCTTCATTTCTGATCTTCCCTCTCTTACTCTCATATTTTCTCTCTCTCTCTCCCTCCCCCCTCATTTCTGATCTTCCCTCTCTTACTCTCATATTTTCTCTCTCTCTCTCCCTCCCCCCTTCATTTCTGATCTTCCCTCTCTTACTCTCATATTTTCTCTCTCTCTCTCCCTCCCCCCTTCATTTCTGATCTTCCCTCTCTTACTCTCATATTTTCTCTCTCTCTCTCCCTCCCCCCTTCATTTCTGATCTTCCCTCTCTTACTCTCATATTTTCTCTCTCTCACCCTCCCCCCTTCATTTCTGATCTTCCCTCTCTTACTCTCATATTTTCTCTCTCTCTCTCCCTCCCCCCTTCATTCCTGATCTTCCCTCTCTTACTCTCATATTTTCTCTCTCTCTCTCCCTCCTCCCTTCATTTCTGATCTTCCCTCTCTTACTCTCATATTTTCTCTCTCTCTCTCCCTCCCCCCTTCATTTCTGATCTTCCCTCTCTTACTCTCATATTTAATTCTTTCTCACTTCTTCTCATCTCTGATCCTCTCCCTCTTGAGGGCACTCCCCCATGGCATAATGGCTAAAGTGCTGGACTCTAGCCTCAAAGTTAGTGAGTTTGAACTCCAGTCACACTGTTACCTTCACTTTTGGACTAATATGCCTGGGAAATGTATTGAACCCCCTTATCCCCCCCCAGCTATGGGTGAAATAGTATCACTGCTGTTCTTCTACAAGGATGGCTTTGACATTAAACCAAGGAACCAAACCTCTCCCTCCTCCCTGATCCTTTCCTGCTTCCTTCATGTCTTATGCCTTCCCCCCCCTCTCTCTCTCTATTCAAATCTGATTCCTTCCCTTTCTCATCTCTAAACTTCTCTCTACCTCATCTCCAGGCCAATCTTTCTCTCCATCTCTGAGTCTCTCTTGATTTTCATCCTGGTACAAAATCTCTTTAATTAGTTCACAAATGAGGCGTTGTACCAAAAATGGCTTTTCTAACAAATATTTGATGTTTTGAAAACCATTTCTCATTGAATTTTATCCTTACTTGTGGCAAACTAGGTGAACCTTAATAAATATATACACTTACTGTTGTACAGTTTGTGTATCTCCTTCCTAAGGTTCAAGTATTTTTGATGGAATGAGAAAATTGATGCAACACAATATTCTAAGTAGGAATGTAGTCATTAATATACCAAAGTTGGACGTCTTGTGTTCTTGGCATGGACATTTTGACTGATCCTTTCGTTAGAGTTCCAATCTGTAAGAGGAAAACATTTTTTTCTCCCTCTCTATTGAATCTTGGAAGTTACAGAAACGTTTTCTTTGGTATTTTATGCAAGATCAATAAATATTATTTAATCTATAACAATTCTATTGAATAAATTTAAACTGGCTTATTTTTAGCTATTAATATTTATAAATATAAAAGATATAGCTTTATTCACCTGATGATGACCAGAGAATGGACTGGTTTGAAACGTAACACAATATCAAGATACAAAAAGTTATAAGCAGAATCAAAATTTTAGTAGAACTAGGGTGAGCCAAAAGTTTTGCAATACTTCAAGCTATTTTGTATTGGAAGTATTTTGGTGTCAGTTCACAAAGCCAAGCTTAGGGAGTCATCAATTGATTGTGCTTTGTGAAGGACCGAGTTCTGCTGACAATTTCAAGTGGTTGTACTTGGTTGTTGTTCAACCATTCCAAGTGTTTCAGCATCTATTAACAAAGCCAAACTTAGGGAGTTGTCAATTGATAGTGCTTTGTGAAGGACCAAGTTCTGCTGACAATGATTGTGCTTAGTTGTTGTTGGGGTTCAACCACTTCAAGTAAGGCCTCATCTTCCACAACAGGTCTCTCTGACTTTAGTTTGTCCTCAAGGCTGGTGTCACCTTACTTGAAATGTCTGAACCAGTTTTGTGGCAGACATTTATTGACATTTACTGGGCCTTTCACATCATTAATTTCTTTTGTTTGCTGCCCTTTGCACTCAATCCTTTTTTCTACTCGTATTGTAAAAAAACTCAAATAGTAATTTTTTTCTCCACTGATTATCAAAGGTGTAAAATAAAGAATAAACAATGTTTATATGTTATGTATGAAAATAAAAAATAAACAATTCAGCAACAATGAAACAAATGATATCAAATTAATGATATAACAAGGAGATACAAATTACCAAAGATAATCAGCAAAAATTGGAAAAGAAAACAAACTTATGACTCAATCTGGTAGCTTGAAATATTGCAAAACTTTTGACTTATCCTAGTATTTTAAAGGGAATGCTATTTTCTCTTCTAAAGAGAATTCTGCCCCCCCCCCTTAAAATTAATGCTTTTTCAAAGGGTCTAATGGCTACATATCCCTCAGATAAATCTTATTGGTATTGGAACTTATGATGGCTGAACAATGGACTGGCCAAAATATTGCATTAACAGCATCAAGATACAAAGAGGTTCAATTTTCAAAACAATATTTGGTGTAGCCTTACTTCATCTATGAAGGCCCCACCCCACCTTTTTTTATTTTAAAATTTATTTATTAGAAAAGTTAAAAACAACAATTTAGTTGTAAAAATATAGTACTTAGTATTTTGAATTTTTTTATTTTTATTTATTATGACTTTATTTGTTTATTTTTAGATCAAGTTATGTATCTCCTGAATCAACCCCTGGTCTGGGACAGTCGCAACGACGTCACAGTAGTGGCATCAGCAGCCAATCTTCTTTGACGGTCCCTATGTACAAAATTCAGAAAAAGGAAGATTCTCAAAGCTTAGTTCCTTTGGCCGGCTCGTTCTCATCTGAAGCTAGCATGAAGTTGAATGATACTCCAATGTCTGGTCCATCTGGTAATTCCCAGGCATTAGATAGTGACAGTGACCTTCCCAGCAGTGCTGCAAGTGAGATGACTCGCCAACAACAGCAGGCCCAGATGCTCAGGTCTCCAAAGCACAAAATAAAGGTAGAGGCTGACAAGTGTGAAAATACAAATGGCATCATTGTATCTTCACCTACATCCAGCAGGCCTGCAAGGGGTAGCCTCCATGATATTACTAGGCCTGATTTGGTTGCATTTTGTGACCCGGCCGACAATGGCAACATTGAAGTAATCTCGCCTGAGAGAAAGGCTGCCTATGACAGCCAGAATTCCGACAATGGAAATGAAGGTACGGAACATAGCTATGAGATGATGGAATTGGAAAGAAACATTCCATCAGATCAGCCTGCTTCAAATCCTGAACAGGAGCCATCGGATTCATCTGCAAAATCCGAGAAGGACAGTGTTGAGCTTCTGGAACCAACTAATGGTCATTCTGATTCTGAAACTGGAAGTTCCAGTTGGTCAGATGTTGGCTTAGTACAAGACTCTGGGGATTCTGATTGTAATGGTGGGGCCAACATCAAACAGGACAGTATGGAAAATGTGTCCGATGCCCAGAGTTCATAGTTTTTAAGAGTTATAAACCAAATTACTTTAGACCAAAAATAGTTGTTACTTGTCCAGAATAGGACTTCAATGAAATATCTGTTGTAATGTACAAATATATGTTGAAAAATAAATGGGAGAAAGAATATACTTGGAATGGATGAAAAATTATTACTTACACATGTTTTGACTTAAATATTTTGCCTGCATCCAAGTTTTTCTATTTGAAATTATTTTAAATTTGAAAATAAAATAATAGAAAATCTTTAGTATGCACACTAAAAAGTTGTCTACAGGGCAGATGTTTTGAATTTTTAATATTTAAGTCAAAATACTTGTTGGCGATAAATTTTCATTGCACACCCAGTATATTCTTTCTTCTGTTTATTTTTCAACATATTTGTCTGATTCATTTGATTTTTTTCTCTCACTTACACTATATATATATATATATATATATATATATATATATATATATATATGAGCGAGAGAGAGAGAAATGTAATGCTTACATTCATCATCCAGATAAAAGTAAATTTCAGTCATTTGTTTCTTTTTTTTTCCTTTTTTTTTTTTTTTTTTTTTTTTTTACTGAAGTTAAATTTTTAAAATTTTGTCACCTTGCTACAATTCATGCATACTCCATATTTCCTTTGTCTTTCCATTCCTTACTTACTAAAGTAGTGACTTATGGCTGCTTTTGCCGATGGATAATTTTGTAGACTTTGGATGTAATTTTTCAATAAGAAAATCACAGAAACTTACTCTTATTTGGGTGGTGAATGCAAGTATTACATTTCTGGTTTTGTGGAGTTTTTTTTTTTTGTTTGTTTTGTTTTGTACATTTCTACAGAAATAATGGAAATTTTCTTTGTTGTCTTACTTTGAACAGGCAGCAGATATTTCTTAAAATAGTGTTAATGTTGGCATATCAGTAAACTGTATATTTTATGGTCTCAAAAGTTAGTCTCTTTTTTTTTTTTTTTTTTTTTTTTTTTTTTCTTAATAATTTTTGCTTAACCAAGCCTTCTGGATTCACTGTTGATATAATTAGATGAAAGTAAATTAATTGAAATGTGCCTCCACAAAGTAGGTACATGCAGAAATGAATATTAACGAGTAATATAATTATGTATTTTGGAGGGGTGGGTGAGTGAAATTTTTTTTTTTTTTTTTTTTTTTTTAACCCCAAATCTTGCAAAGAACCATGTTGTGATAAAGGGCTTGATCTTTTTTTTTTTCCTCTCTATTCTCCATTCATTTTTTTTCTTCTTCTTCTAGCCCTTGGCTTGAGTGAAGTCTTGATTCTGTGATAAACACACTAAGAATGAAATCAAAATGAACATAGCAAGTTAGGGAGTGGGAGGGGTCAAATTTTGGGCTTATTAAAAATTATATCAGCTGCATTTCAAAGCTGCTCACGTTGCCGCCAAAGGCTCTTAATAATTATTCTGTTGAACAGTTTCATGGTTATTACAAATACATGGTTCATTATTGATTTTGTGAAGTAGAATACTACCTCTGTCCCAAAATGATCAGTACATTTAATCTAATGAAGTTTATACAAAAATGTGACATCAAATATTGGACAGAGGTAAAATATATCCAATTGACCTGCAATTTTTACTTGTCATCTTTTTCTAAATACACATTTTGTATGTGTATTTATGTACATCTACAGGTTCATAAAGTACTTTTCTTTTTTTTTTTCTTTTTTTTTTTTGTGTGTGTGATTTTTTTAATCAAATTTATTTGTATTGGCATAACTTAATTGAAAATTTTGGTGGACTTCTTGTAGCATAATGGCTAAAGTGCTGAACTGCTACCGTGAAATAAGCATGTTTAAACTCCAGTTGTGCTATAACATTCACTTTTTGACTAATACCCTAAGCAAAAGTGTGAACCCCCTTATCCCTCCTCCCCACAGCTATGAGTTAAATGGTATTGCTGCGGTTCTTTTACTAGGATAGCTTTGGCATGAAATAACCCATGAAGGTTGATATGCCATTAAACAAAGAAACCAGACCAATTGAAAATTTATTCATCAATTGCAATAGTTATTCCTTGCTACACTCGTTGAAAAGTCCCCTAAAGTAGCCATTCATCTCAATGTTGATTCAAGTCCCATTTATATAATGCATATAAATGAACTCTCTAATTAATGTTTAATAATTATCTCCCTTGAGAGAATATAATGATTAGAGGGAGTATAACCGTTAACCCAACATTGTTATTTAGTTGCAAATTAGAGTGGAAATTGCTTTCTCTTAAAGAATTTTAATACTATTGTGTTAACAAAAATCTTGCTACAATGTGTCATTTTTACTGCTATGATAGCATACATAGAAAAATCAGTTCTTTTATATATAGATTTATTATGAATATAACAAAAAAAATTAATGTTTACACTGTAAAAACAATGCTATTATTGTTATTCATATTGTTTCAGCATTAAGTCATTATTGTTGTTGTAGCAACTATTACCACCTGTCCCATAACAGGTGTTACATTTAGTGTATGAAATTGATATATAAATGTAGCAACTATTTTGGAACAGGTAGTTGTGTTTTCTATTGGGTTTAATAGAAAGCTTTAGAAGGCTATTAAAGATAAAGAATACTATCTGTCCCATAATGTCAGTTACATTTAGTCTATGAAGTTTATTTGCAGATGTAGTAACTGTTTTGGGACAGAGGTAGGGTGAGTGTTTTTCTTTTAATAATTATATATAATCTTTAATTGATTACTGATTATGAATAAACCAAAGAAAATAACTGTTAATATTATAAAGCAATGCCAGTATGATTAATATTGTTTTGGCAGTAGACAAGTTGTTTTTAATTTTATTGCTGTAGTAATTATCGCTACTTCTGTTAAATAATTGCGACATTTAGTGTATAAAATTTATATGCTAATATAAAAATGGTTATGGGACAGACATATTATATTAATTTAAGATCGGCTTCAAAGTAACACATTTTTATTGTTGTTCCATTTCTGTATTTATAAAGAATTATCATGTTATAACAATTATTACTGGATACAAAATGAAACACTTTTAAGAATGAATATAAAGTTGATAAATTCATTTTGAAAAACCAAAAAGTGATCATAATTTTTGCAATTCTAACTTTTTTTCCTTTTCTTTTTTAACAAAATATTGAATTTCTATTTGATTTTTGAATAATAATTTTTTCTGAACTTTTAGATGGGATTTATTGTAGGTATTTACTCTCACCATGAACAAAATCTGAAACAAGGTTCATTTTTAAGCCAAATACAATTTTCTTTATTGACCAGTTGTCATACTATAACTGATGTAAAAAGAAATGACTTACCTTTTTCTAGGACTTTAGCATAAAGTGAAACTCATGCAGCTTTCTCTAGGATTTGAACCTTTGTTCACTGAATTCATTTTCTATGATGATCGCTGTCATCTGGAGATTGTTTCAAAGGCTCCAACTATGATTGGTAACATTACTATTGCTACTACAATTAAGATAATTTTAATCAATTCAGGGTTTCTTTTTTTTTTTTTTCTTTTTTTCTTTTTTAAATGGCCTTGTATCAAACCTGCCTTTAGCAAGTGGGGAGAGTAAGTTAATGATTTTTTTCCTATCAATATTAATTGGAGTAAAGTGTAATTTTTGTTACATACCCTTGAAAATCAATTTTTTCTAATTACTTCCCCTGAAAGACATAGTTTTTTGGGGGTGGGTAGTTTAGTTAAATTTTTTCTTAATACAAGTACTGAACCATTTATCTGGCAAGCTTGGGATCAGATATGGTCCAGATTTCTGGTTACAGACTAAATATCTGCTTAAAATATAAAATAAACAATGAAAAATAAAAAAATAAAAATGAAACTGTATTTAACAGATCTAAATAAAAACACTTCTAAAGAAGGGTGTATTTGATCTTTACTGATCCATTTAAAATTTCTTACAATACCTGTACCGTATATAGGATAAAAATTAAATGAATAAATTCAAGATTTATTCAACAGATACAGGTACAAATTAATACACTTAAAATGTCTGTATAGAATACAGTATAAGGATGGAAATTTGATGAAGAAAAGTAAAGAACTTTATTTATTGGATGCTTAATACACTTGTACAAGGAATTAGATATATTGCACAGTATTTAACATATGCAAATTCATGCATGTACACTTTACTCAATATTAATTGACTCTTCTTCATCTGAAGAGAATTTGATTTCTTAGGTTTCAAAGAGAGGAGAAAAAAAAACAGGTTTTGAAGGTAATTTCTGGAAGCCTGATAAAGAGATCAGTTCTTGTATTATATGACAATATATCATTTTATCAAGTTTTTTTAATTTAAAAAAATTTTAAGAACTGAAAAGCTCTGTTTATAATAGGAAAAATTATTCAAGTTTGTATTTGGAATTTTATTTTAATAAGAATGTAAAAATTGGTAAGTTTATTCATATCTGATTTGTGCTGTTGGCTTAATGATCATAGAATAGAAAGATATCTTGAGTGTTGCAACAAAATAAAATGAAGAAAATTAATAAAAGAAAATAATAAAATTAACAAATTTAAATGATTAGAGCAGAGAATCTTTTTCTCTCTCTCTCTCTCTCTTGTTTTTAACATTTCTTGTTTGCATTTTGTTAGGCAGACTTTATTGTAATTAATTTTGAATTAAACTATTTTTCTTATATGTGCTGTTCTTTGTTCCCCACATTTCAGCCTTTTACCCACTGGAATCAGTGGAATCTATCATCCATTGTGAAGAAATTTAAACTTTGTGTATAATACATACTGCGAACTATGGACTACAAAATTCTGAGAAAAAAAATTAACGTCTCTTGTATATAATTAACACTGACTTCTTAGAATTTGTAGCAGCTAGATTTAAACGAAATCTAACTTTTTTTTTCTCAACTTTTTACCTGGTTTGTATCAACTAAAAATAAGAATTTATAAAGTTTATGTAATATTTCAAAACACAAAATTTGCACAGTATTTAGAACAAAGGCAAAGATATGTTCATATAAAAATGTAACAAACTTTCATGAAAAATAAATTCACACTAGAAGAAACAATTTATAAACAAACCTGCATTTTAGTGGCAAATAACTATTTATCTGTATCAGTGTAAAATAGTAATGTTTGTTACACATTAGTTTGTTTGGAACAGACGTATAACTTAGTTTCAGTCATACCATCCCCAATATAGGTTAATATTTAATTCTCATGTATAATATGCACCACGAGCTTAAAAATCTGGGGGGTGGGACACATATACACAAATAATTCCGGTACACCAGATGAAGACCAGGGGATAAAAAGCAGAAATGTTGGGAAGAAAGAACAGTTTATACAAGGAAAACAGTTTGTCTAATTCAAAATGAATTGGTTTTTAACACTTCTGTTATCACGATAAAGTATCTTCTGATGTTATTTCAGATAGAATGAAAGTGAACAAGTCTGTTTTTAAAATCACAATATTGACTGACTTATTTGGTAGATACTATCTAGATGAACTTTCCTTTAACTTTTATCCACTTAAATTAGTCTATTTATTAAAAAGAAAAATGTCTAAGTGCCTAACAGTTTTCAGTTAGTCTCATACTTTCAGCCCATCCAATCTATTAGAAAGACAAGTATATGTGGTTGTGTCTGTTGCCCATCAATTTGGCTGGAGTAGTAGTAGTAGTAGAAAGGTCTGGTTTTATTCCTCTTGTATAGCTGTTTATAATAAACTAAAAGGGTCTCATTTTTCCAATCTCTTTGTTGTGCGGTTGTTTGTAAGCTGATTTTCTAAGCTATCAGAAATGAGCCAAGGAGTTTCTTCCATAGCATAATGGCTTAAGTGCTGGACTTTAGCTTCAAAGTAAGTGAGTTTGAACTTCAGTCACAACCATTGTTTACTTTTGGACTAATGCCCTTGGGAAAGGTGTGAACCCCTTTATCTCCTCTCTCCTCCCCCCCCCAGCTATGTTCTTCTACAGGGATGGCTTTCACATTAAATAACTCATTAAACAAAGAAACCAAACCAAGGAATAAGCCTAATCCTCACTTGGTGACTCATGAACTGAGAAAACCTTAACCCTTTTACAGACGAATGATTTTTTAATACTTGTAGAGTGAGTGACTTCTTTTCAGAAAATTTGCAGAATAGAGGGTGTGTTCAAACAAGTCAATTAATCATATATATATTTAAAAAAAACAAAAACAAAGCATAATAATTTGACCATTAGTTGTGTGTATGATAGCATGAAAATGAAGCACTCAGTTTTAATTATATTTTGCAAAACAAACTTTACTCAATCCTACATGACAGAGGGGGTCTCCTAACAATGTTTCTATCCATAAACATTGAATTGATCAAACAATAGGAAAATGCCTTATATTGAGCTCTTGCAAAAAATGACAAAACTGTCACTCTGCCTGTGGCCACAAAAATGTCACTGCTTGCAAAAGGCTTAATCAACCCACAGAATTTTAAAGATGTATCTAGCTTAGCTTCAGGGGTTCAATCCCACAAAACAGTACCTATCCTATAATACTTAGAGATGGTAAACTGAGGCTCTCCTGTTGAGTGCCAGCATTTAAAGATGTGTGCTGTTGGATTATCTTCTCAGGTGATTTTTTTTTTTAATTTATTAATCTTGAAGACTTGTGTAGGTCCATCCATATATTTTGGATAACCTAATTAACTGAAAAATGGAGACCACTGTGCCAGTTTCTCCAAATAACACTGTCCAAATTTTGATTTTTTTTTTTTTTTCTTACCAAGACTAAAGAACCCAGCCTGCCCTACTATTTACTCATTGTTGGGAAGAGATAGATTCTCAAGCATGAAGTGAAATATAAAAAATGTGGAATACAAATTTAATATAATTATGCTTACACCAAGTATATCTCCACACATATACGTGTGTATTTGTTAAATATACAATTTTTTTCTCTTGATCTTTTTCACCCGGTGCAAGTTTATAACTGAAAGAGACTATAAACAGTTATAATAGTGGATTTGTTATTTTATTGATGTTCTTTTATATGGGATTTTTTTTTTTTTTAATTATAGAATTTATATTACAGTTAATTGCAAATAATAAGTACTTTATAATCAGTATAATAGTTATCTCCCTTTACAAATTGTAACACTTGGGATGCACGTAAATGTAGATCCTCATGTTAAGTTTCAAATAAAACAAAAATTGCTTTATTTTCTTAGAAAATCACATAGAAAAATTAGTTTTATAACTCTCTATAATCTGTAATAGATTATTGATTATGAATATAGCAAACAAAAAATGATGCTATTTTTTGTTATTGTTTCAGCTGTGTTTCTTCTTCTTCTTCTTCCACTACTGTTGTTGTAGTAGTAATTAATATTATCTTTGTCCCTTAATACTTGTTACATTGAGTATATGAAATTTATATCCAGATGTAGCTAATATTTTGGGACTGGTAGTAGTGTTTTCTATTATGTTTGACAAAAAGTTTAAGAAGGCTATTAAAGATAAAGCCTACTACCTCTGTCCCATCATGGAGGTTAGATTTAGGGTATAAAATCTTTATGTAAATATAGCTACTATTTTAGGATAGGTAGTTGCCTTTCTTTTTCTTTTGAAAAAAATGTATCATTTCATCTGTTTATTTCACACTCAAACTTGTAATGTAGATGTTAGTGAAAAAATGCAATGAAATATTTGGTTGGAAGTTTATTAATCTATTCTAATTGCTTACCTTCTACCACATCTCTCCTTTTGAAATTGTGGATTTCTGCTTCTTCATACGTCCTGTCAGCCTTCAACATCAGATCTGTATGGATTTGTTTATATGGCCAAGATTTTTATGGTCAGGATGTTCTTCCTTCCACCCAAACCTCCTACAAAAGCATTTTTTTTTTTTACCTTTCTTACTTTTATCACATCTTTTTAAAATGTTCAAATTTATTTGCACTTTTTTGTTTTATGTCTTTAAAAGAACTTTGGACTAAAATCTTAGTTTTATAAAAATGGCTGCACAGTCATCATCGAGGTGTGCTGATAGCACAGATTCTTCTGACTCTCTCTCATCATCCATACCTATCAGCCATAACTCTTGACAATTCTTCTAGACAGCATCCAGAGGTGTCTACACTGAGGTGATAGATGTAAGTTTTTGCTAGTTAGCTAACACTAGTTTGTCCATGTGTTGGAGTCCACAGGTGAATGTCACTTATGAGTTTGTCCTTACTTCTACAGCAGTGTCCAGCATGTCTTGCTTGTCTTAGTTGGATGGATTTTGAGATGGGAGGTAAGTGGCCATACAGTGGCTATTTTGTAAGGTGCTTCTCCCATGATTTGTTCAAAACAGCATGCAGCATCCTTGTGTAGTTCTTGTTTAGCTTTTTCCCACAGTGTTTTGTTAGAGTGCAAGTGGTGCAACCCTACAGTAATACAGACATGGTTATAGCTTGGAAGAATTCCTGTTTTACCTTATCAAAGAGATTTTCATATGGCCATTAACTTGTTAATAGCAGAACATGCCTGACCTATGCGTATGTTGACATCACTTTCAGTAGACAAGATATTGCTACCAAAGATTAAGTATCCCCTATGCATGGGTGATTTTGAGCTTTTAGATTGGAAATAGGTATTATAATTTTTGTTGGAAATATTTGAAGAGAATGAGAAATAAGGTGTTCAGGAATTAATTTCAAGACAATTCTTGTAATGTAACAGCTTTTATTCATATATGAACCAAATTTCAAAGAAAGGGTGGAAATCTGTGATGATAGCTTTGTAATAGGACTAAAAAGTAATTGGCTATGCACTAAAGTGACCTTTGGTTATTCACGCTGGTTATCAAATAAAGCATTTAAAGCAGTATTGTAAATGAGTCAAAAGGTCCTGTAAATGTGAAGGTCTGCAGAGGAGATGAAAACACATCCAGCCCTTAAGGCATGCTAAATTGAAATAGGTCTAAATTCATATTTTTCCTCTCTATATTGCTGCTGTATTAAATCTTTTTACCAAATGTTTTATCTCTGCTCTAAAATAGTTTGTTGCATTTTGGGTATAAAATATACAACTTGTGACAAATGACAGAGGTAGTATCATTTTACATATTTGGATTATTCTTATGTCGAGGGAAGTTTGATTATTTCAGTTTTCTTTTCTTTTTTATTTATTTATGTTGTCAATCCCTTTTTTTTTTTTTTTTTTTTTAAGCAACCACTTTTGTATGATTTTTGAGGAACAAGTTAATTATTTGTTATACGTTCTTTATATTTTCTTTGTCATTATTATGCAGTTGACCTCATAGAGGTCGATAGGTCAAAACCTCACCCATGAATAGTCTCACACATACACACACACTTTGGATATACAAATCCTTGACAGAAATACTAACTTCACCAGAAAGTAACAACTGAATCCATATAACTACACCAAATTTTCAATTACCAACAGATGAATCACCTGAAATAATATACAAATAACTGCACAATTAACAACCAGACCCATCAAAGAACCAATAAAACGAAAACATCTTTGGCATAAAATAACCCTAAGGGTTGACATGTCATAAAATCCAACCAACCAACTTCCTCTGTGGAAATTCTGCAAATAATCAAACTTCTAACCTTTGACCTGGAAATAGATTGGCAAATGACATATCCATTGTTCTACTGTTTGAATATAACTTTTTTTTTTTTTTTATAAATAACAAGTACAACTTATAAGTCTTTTGTGAGTAAAAAATTTTGTAATATTTTCAAACTAGAACAAAAAACAGCCTAACTAACAAAGTAGAGAAACTCCTTCATTGAAGCTTTCACTTGCATCATGAGCAGAGAAAGTAAGCCATGGATTAGAACCAGTAATAATCCGAGGGTGCTTGGTCAAGACTATAGGCTGACTGTGGTATCACTTTGATTCCATCAAGTTCCGGGAGATTATTACAGAAACTAGCATGTATGCAACTATTGCAAAACTTTTGATTTCCCCCTCTCCTCTCCAGTAATAATTATAGTTTCACCTGTAGAAATTCCACAGGTATTTGAACCTCTGACCTGGTGATCAGTAGCTAAATGACATATCCTTTAGACCATTACACTACTCCTTAAATAAAGGGTGAAATTTACTTGGCAATACTAATTTTTTTCCCCTAATAAAGCTGAATTAGTCACTTGTCTGTATTTTATCAACTATTAGTGTGCAAGTTTGAATTCATTTCATTAAATTTTAGTGTGCAAGCAAGGTCTTGGTCAGTATGTTGCTTAAACAAACAATATAGGATTTTTTTTATTTGAAAAAATATTTTTCAATATTTAAAAAAAAATATTTTTCTGGTTCAATGAAAGAAAATGATCTATTTGGATTTTTTATTATTTTTTTTATCTTTATTTGTTTTTGTTTTTTTTTTTTCGTTTTGTTTTTTTTTGGGGGGGGGGGTTACTTAAAAAAATATATTCATTAATGCATAAGATGATCTTATGTCTGTTTTTAGTAATTAAATGACAATAAGAAAAATTGTACGACAATGTTCTTTGTTGAAATTTGATGTTACAGGGTGCATCAGAAATACCTCCCACATTGTAAACTGTCAACTGTGTGGTGCAAGTGAACTTAGGCAAGTGGCAATGGTAGATCTATCCTACTAATGTCTTGACATTTTTTCAAATATGACCAGTTATAATCATGACTTGGACTAGGGCACACTGTGCATTTGCTATTGAAATGTTTTTTAAGTCTGGTAAATTTGTAATTGCTATACAGCTTTCTATTCCCATTTCATGTTACTGATGCTCTTCCTAGTAGAATTTTCAACCCATTGTGGTATTGATTTTCTATCTGGAGCTGCATCATTCCAACATAATATGAAATGAGCATAAAAAGCTTTCTATGTAGCAATTACAGATTCACCAGTCTTAAAAAAATGTTTCAACAGCAAATGTACAGTGTACGCCAGTCCAAGCCATGATTATAACTGACCATATCTGAAAAAAATAGTAAGACATTAGCTTGATGGAGCTACCATTTCCACTTGCCTAAGTTCACTTGCACTATGCAGGTGACACTTTAAAAAGTGGGAGTTATTTTTGCTACAGCCTGTATATGTTTTGGAAAGAATTTTTATAACTTCTATGTAATTTGCTCTTCATTTTATTCAATAACTTTTTTTTCTGTTCTGGATGCAACTGCTGTTAAGTACAGCTTACAATTTATTTTCTCTATGTAATAACTATTATACTTTGAAAGAAATTTCTAGTGCATAAAAACTGGTGAATCAGCATTATCACTTGTAGATATGAATTTGTCGATTACATATGATATTATTATAAATCAGTTAACCATTTCATGATATTAGATTTCTCTTTCTATCCCCCCCCCCTGTAAATGTGCTTCCATGTATACAATCAGCTATGATATTTATATGTACTAGAGCTTACCTGTATGCATCACTATATATTAGTCCTGGAATAGATTCAGCTATGTGGTTTCATCAAAGAACATATCTCAGAATGATACAGTTAAAGAAAAATGCCACATGTCATGGATCAAGTGACCAACTAAGTACATGTCATCAAAAGCTGATGTGGATTTATACACACATAAATGAGACCATTAAGGGGGGGGGGTTAAAACATAGATCCTTCTTCTCTGCTTTTTCATGCAGTCTGAAATAGATAATTTGTGAGCATACAGTGTCCCACTTGTAAAAATTCATTAAAAAATTGATTGAAAGTCATACTATATGGCGATTATATTTATGTAGTAGACAGGACATTGCACCCAGTTTAATTTTATAAAAAGTCAATTTCAGATTTGACAAATTTCTTGATGACAGGAACTTTTTCTGAATCAAAAGCAACCAAAATTATTTGTGGAAAAAGTATGAATTTTTCTGAATAGGGGTCTGCACACTCTCTTGTTACATTATTTGAAACAGGTCAAGCAAGGGACTAGGTTTCCTGTTTTTCTCCATTCTCTGTCCCAAAAAGAAAACAAAAACTATTGGCTGCAGATGCGTGATGTTGTTTTTCTATTTTATTATTAATATTGTTATCATTACTACTGCAAAAAATCACTGATCTTTTTCTACAACTTGAGTTATTAACTTGCTGAAATTATTTATGGTGAAAGTTTTTACAATTTTCTCTATGAATTAGCATGGAGCCTTTCAAAAATGATGCAAACACAATTTGAAATTGGTATGAATATTAATTATATGTGAAAAAAAATGTTTTAACCCATTTGTGTTATGCTGTTGGGATCTAAAAGGTAAATATAACAAGTTTTGAAAAGAATGTCCTATGAATGAGATGTTAATTCCTGTTGGGTTAAATTTGATACATCAATTAAATATTTATATCATTATATAATGTCAGAAGGTGAACTTGTTTTTATAAAGATTTCAGGGCTCAGGAGTTATTTTTAATTAGCCCCCTTTTCTCAACCATCCCATTAGCTATAAACCCAGAGAAAGAGAGAGAGAGATGTGTTTGAAGAATAACTGTTTAATTTCAAACATTCTCTTTTGAAATACAATAAACAGCCCTCAAGCAAATAGGGTCAGATTTTTTCTTTATTGGTCTGTTAATTTTAATAGAAACTCATTCATATATTTAGAAAAATATGACTACCAGCTTTTTCTGAAATAAGAGGTATGATTGTCACAAATCAAAATGAGGGAATTCTGTGGCATAGTTGTTAATGTACTGGACTGCAGCCTCAAAGAAAACAACTTTGAACTCCAGTCAGGAAAAGGTATGAAACCCCTTATTCTCTTAGCTATCGGTTGAATAGTATCACTGCTGTTTTTTTTTGTTTTTTTTTAGTTTTGTTTTTTTACAAGAATCACTTTAGTATCAAATAATCCACATAGGTTGATATGCTATTAAACAAAGAAACCAACCAAAACAAGACTCACAGGTGAAATAAGCAAATCCTCAAAAATACTGTAAATCTGTCATGTATGATATGTATCCCTAACTTTCTTCTGTGGCATTCTGGAAAAAAAATAACTCTTGTATATTATACACATTGGCTTGTTAGAATTTGTAGCAGCTAAATTGAAACTAAATTTAATGTTTGTTCAACTTTTTATTTGGTTGGTATTGACTAAAACAAAGAATTCATATAGTTTATATAATGTTTCAAAACAACTTTTACACAGTATTTTGGACAAAGGCAAAAACCTGATCACATGAAAATGTAACTAACATGTGTAAATAAGTTTTCACTAGAAGAAACAATTATAAACAAATATACATTCCAAAATGTATTTCTCTGTAGTAGTATGAAATAGAAGTGTTTCTTACATATTAGTTAATTTGGACCCTTGATATAATTTACTTTCAGTCTTGTCATCCTGAATATGGCGACACACGTGGCCAGAAAAAGAGTTAATATTTACTTCTTGAGTATAATATGCACCAGTAACTTTTGGATTGAAAAAATGTGGAAAAATAGTGTTTTACACAAATAATATAGTATAGCTTGTTTTCTTAAGCTAAGTTACCTCCCTTGCTTCAAACGAGCGTTTTTAATATGTATCTTTTCAAAGAAAACTATTTTAATTAATCGGTCAAAAATTATTAGTATCTATAAAGTTCTATAACTAAAATCCACTATATTGAAACATAGACTGTGTATCTTGAGTAAATTGTCATTTGCCCTTCTAGATTTATTGACCACTAGGCTTCTTAAGAATCATTTGTATGACTAGGGAATACTGCTGCTCTGGTGACACTGAAAATTTGAAAGTTCATTTTTGGTCTCTTCTGACATTTCTGCATTTTTCACTTTATCCTCTATCATAATAGTGAAAAAAAAAGTTTCAGTTATTTCAAATTAACTTGGTAAGTGAAAATATATTGGTAGTTTTGATAAGCATTGGCCAAAGCTATTTATTATCAGGTAAGCTACTATTACCACCTTTTTAATTTACCCAATTTATAAGTATATCTTCATTTCTTATAATTAATTTTTTATACACACATACAATGCTGAATTTAGCTGAGGGCCACACACCTTCATTTTTGTTTAATATTCTATCATTTGTTTTTATTCTTTAATACTAATTCATCAAAAACTTCTTTTTTTTTTTTTTTTTCTTTTAATATCAATGTAAAAAATATTTTAACCCAAATTTTTCATAAAAAGGGCTTTAGATTTTACATAGAATAGGGCCTCACACACACAATATAATATTGTAGTAAAAAAAGAAAATATTTGTTACCATCTTTTCTTTGTGTTATTCCCCCCCCAAAAAAAAAAATCCACCCACAAAGAGTGAAACCAGAGTTTCTTTCCTTACTGAAGTGCATATAAAACCTGGAGAATGTACCAACTGAAATGTGTGAACAACAAAAATTAGAATGAGTTCAATTGTCTAAATTATTATTTGAAGATATTAAAGATGTCTGCAAAAAAGTTTAAGAATTATACACAATATTCACTTCAATACAAGGTATATAAAAGGTATCAGAAAACTTGTTTACAAACACTGTCAAATATTTTTGATTCAAAATATTTTTAGCACTTTGAAATGAAATTACTTTCAAAGTCATAATCTTCAACTTGAAAACCAGTGACTTGTATAAATATTCTATTTAGTTTATTCTTTGTGATATTTATTTATTTACTTACCACACTATAACAAGATGAATTGAGATGAAATATCTGGGTACTTGCTTTCTTATTTATTATGATAATAAAACTTAGTTGAATTATATTTTTAACAAGCAAATGTTTTCATAACAAAAGCCTCTTGTGATGGTTAAGTCTTATTGATATTTGATGTATAATGTGAGAATTTGGTTCACTCAGTTTGTAGTTAATTTTTTTTATGATTTACAGTAAATAGTTTTATTTATCTTTTTATTTGTTTATTTTTTAATGTTCTTATTACTTTTTAAAATATTGAATGCAAAACTTATGCTTTGATATATACAAGTGTTTCTTGACCTTGTAGCCTATTGATTTCAGGCTTACATGTGAACAAAAATAGAAATTCCATAGGAAATACATTTTGTTTACAGTAACAAAGTGTAGGAGAAACTATAAATCTTTTGCTGTCAATCAGTTTTTCAAGTTGAACTTTCAAACTTTGCTTCGGCTTCAAGTGTTAGTCTCCTTTCTTTTCAATCTGCAATAAAATTGTTTCTTTGAGAATATATCATTTGCTACAAAAATTGCAGGTCCATTTTAAACATTTCACAGGTCCACATTGAAAATCACTGATTATATACCAGAAACATTTTTAAGTTGAGACTTCTACATGAAATTTATTCATTCCCTACTTAGTGTTTTTTTTTCTTTCTTTCTTTCTTTTTTTTTTTTTTTTTTTTTTTAAATTTAATTTTGCAAAGAAAACAAAAGATCTCATTGAATTATTTATACAGTAGTGACAAAATAATCAGAAGAATCTGATTTTGTTATCTTCAAGAATAGATTTTTTTTCACCAACATTTTCACTTCTATTTGTACTTGTATGTACATGGTGTTTCCAAAAAAAAGTAAAGGAAAAGGAATTGACAATTTGTATTTGAATTATTTTAACTTTGTTGACAACTCAATTTGCAAAGATGACTAAGAGTCAGGTCATACTGAAAGCACCAGTTCCCTTCAAATCCTTCAAGTTAAGCAATGATAAACCTATTCACTTCTAAGATGGTCACGATTTAGTAACTGCAGGTAATGTATACAACCTGATGTCTTGTGTATCAGACTAAGAAAAACTTTTTTCAAAGATAGCTTTCTAAAAGATTGAGTAATCACATCAATAATTGAAACATGATTTAGAACTTTAACAGTTAAAAAAGATTGCTAGTCTTGGCTCTTTCCCTCCTGTACTCTATTTCACAAAATCTATCAACCAAACAATGTTATCAATTTGTTGTGGCACCATTGGTTCGGGAGACTGGGTTTCAATCCCAGGTTGAGTCATACCAAAGACTCAAAAAACTGTAATTGATGCCACCTTGCTTAACACTCAGTATTGTAAGGTAAGGATCAAGGGTAAAATATCCAGGGAATGAAGTAGCACCCTTCCCTACACCTCAGTGTAGTAGCTATTGAAAAGGGAGCCTTTGGGTCACCTTCGATGAAGGCCACCAACTTTACTTAGTTTTATTAGAAATGGACTATTCCAAAGATTTCTGTTTTTGGTGGCAGTTTATTCTTAACTATTTGTCAGTCATGTGAGTGGTTAATAATTGCCTGGACTTGGGGCCTTTCACCCAGCTGGGTGAGTCAATTGCTCGATACCTGAGACATTCCAAAAAAAAGGAATGTCATTGGAACCAAACATTTTTTGAGACACATGCATCTCAATTTGTGCATGGCTCCCCACGATCTTGTGTCATATACTGACTTGGTGGAAAGTTAATTAAGTACCTTCTTAACTACTTGCCAACTGAATTTAGATTCCTTCTACCTTTTCACTGTTAACACCTTATGGTTGCTAATTTTTATTTTTTATTGTAATTCTGCTTTCTCCAGTTAGTTCCTCTTGCTTAGCTTGTACAACAGAAGGATTGACTTGGGATATTTCGCATTAAATTCAAATCTCTCATTTGTAAAATATGTCATTTTTTTTTTCAAAGGAGAGCATAACTAGCATAGCAAAAAGGAATGGATGCTAGAATGGGGCTAATGCCTGAGGCAATCAGTTCAACAGCCAAATATTATCATCTTTGGATACAGTGCTGTCATAAAATTCAGATGCATATAAATTCTATCCTCTTGTTGTTTGGGGGTTCTTTTTTTTTATTAAATAACCTGAATATATGCACAAAACTATATACATATATATTTACCCTCATAAGAATATAATTCTTATGAATGGGAAATATATATTCAACTGTTTGTCTTCTATTAGAACTAATATTTATAAGATGTTTCAAAAGGATCTGACCACCTTTTTAACAACTTATATTTAAACTATTTTAAAGACTCAAATTACAAAGAAAAAAAAGTGTTAGTTTATACATCCATTCAACCTTTACATGTTGAAAGTGATTTCCTTTAACCTGGATGCGAGTTCATGCCTGTTTAATGATACAAATCTGCTTTCATGTTAGATACTATTTTGACAGACCAATTCTCAGCTGCTATCTGTAACAAGGCAAAAAAGGTTTGGCCTCTACTGCTATTCCACTCACATCTGATTTTGTGGGCCATCAGAATAGGAGGCATTACTCTCTCTCTCTCTCTGTTCATGAAATATCTATCTTTCTTAGTCTACCTCTATCTTTCAATCTATTCTTTCTCTCTCTCTCTCTCTCTATCTCTCTCTATTATCTATCTGTCTCGGTCTATTCTATCCTGTTTCAAAATGATGCAGCCATCTTTTTGTTTTCAAACTACTTTTATTATAAATTAATAACACATTATTTAACTTTACAATAGAAATTGAAAGTGGTTTCTTTCAGCCTGGATGCAGATTCGTATCCATTTTGTTACATTTACAAGCTGAGTTCTTTTGGTCTTGTTTTGGGCCTAATCTCATGAAATTTATATGTCTGTCTGTTTATGTTGTTTCAGTTAAATGCAGACATCTTTTTGACAGACAGTTTGAATTTAAACTATTTTAAAGACTCATATTACAAAAAAAGATTACACACTCATTTTAACTTTACAATAAATGTTGAAAGTGATTTCCTTTAACCTACATGCACCTTCATACCAGTTTCATTACATTTGAAGCCACTTTTCATGTTTGCTGACTTACATTTAAAAATCTTAGCCTTTAATTCGTTAAGTGTGTGAAGATTGTTTTGAAACACTGCAACTTTCAAAATTCCATGAAGAAAGACTTATAGAATTTATGACACAAAATAAATCTCGATAAAGAGTATATGTCTGTTCTCGGAAAATGATAGAGGTAACGCGACATAAAGGAATGGGTGCTTGAATGAGGCTAGGACATGATGATGCTGTTGTCTCTAAGTGTTGCAATATGACTAATTATGTAGCATAAAATTTAAATGCATGTAAATTCAACCTTAGAGTTGTCTCTTTTATGAAACACTCTGTGTATATATATATATATATATATATATATATATATATATGACTGGATTTACCAACAAGCATAGTCGGCCATTGGCCTCAGACCCACAGATATCTGGGGACCACTAAAACTAATTTGTTGCACAGTGTGTCAGATTATAACCTTGTTTCGAGTGTACACTAAATATTTCATTATATAATATATTCCAAACTATAAGGGCCCCTGTACAATGAGTATAGGCTTTCAGTGTTCTTCAACTAGTGAGCCATGGGGCCCACTGATGAGTTTGCCTAAAGGCACACCATTCGGTAAATCCTGCCATATATATATATCTATATGAGAAAAGGAAAATATGGAAAATTGAATTGATATGCTTCCCTAGAATGAATTTGATTTAAAAATTAAATCTGCATGTGACAAAGTAGAGAGAAGCATGCTATTTACTTATGTGTGTATGTGTATATATATATCGATAAAAATTATGACCCATTAAACTTTACATAAGATTAATGTATTCGCCTGAGTTAACGGTCAAAAGGAGAAAAAAAAAATTATATTCAAATCCATCTGAAGATCCCATCAATAACTGATGAAATAAATTTATAATGAAATATACGTATTGATTTTCTCGTTTCCTAATGATATATAAAATAAGACAAATAGGAATATTTCTTTTATATTATTGTTCTCAACTAGTTTTGGGCTTCGGTCATTAGCAAGAGAAAATGTTTTTAATGTAGTTGATATGCTATGAGAGTAGAGACAACTGTCTGGTGATGTAGCATATCCACTATTGATTAAATTTTGGTCCCTATTTATCTAAATTATTTTGCTTCATTTCTCTTCTTATTTACACCTTCTGCATTACTTAACCCTTTACTCTTTACTCGAGTTTATACTTATATCTTAATATATTTAGACTTTTCTATTTTTGTCAGTGCTCTTGTCTTTTGTTTATTGCCATCTTGTTAGATTTGGCTTTTTCATGTTGTCTCTCTCTCTCTCTCTCTCTCTTCTTATCTGTTGCTGTGACCCTCAACTGTCTTAGTTCTTCTTTGCCGGGATAACAACACAGACAGCATTCTTATATGCACATATTTTATTTCTTACAACACATCCATTACCCACTGCAATCTACAATGAGTTGATGAACATAAGTAAAACACAACTGTTCAATTCAAGCTTTTATCACCAACTGACTTACTCCCAGTTTCTAAACTTCTACAACCTATCAGTCACCTGATTGGGATTATCCAATTACAGCCAAGTTCTCAAATTGATCTCAGGGTCATCATCTGTCAATTAAACTGAGTTGACTCACCCTATCTTCTTTCCATCTGTTTAACAGTTTATGACTTATTTAAATTACCTACACTATTTGTCAGTAATAGATTTTTTCAATCTATCACATAACATTTGTATCCTACATTTTGAGTATTCATTTGGTTAGGACAGGTGATATGTTGCATCTTCAATGTGACAGAATATTTTCTTTTTTTATTATTTAAATAATGTTCAAAATTTAACCAATACTGAATAAATATATACATATATATATACGTATATATATATATATGGCATGCTTCTCTCAAACTAAATATATACATATATGGCATGCTTCTCTCAAACTTGTCATGTATAAATTTGATTTTTGTGGAAGAAGATTGATTTTCGAGAAGTTATCCTTGTGTGTGTATGTGTGTGTGAAAGCATTCACCCCATGTGGGATAAGCCAGCTCCACATGTTGAACTGATGTCATGACAACCATTGTTAGGTTATCTAATGTAGAAGAAACATGTTCTTTTTTAAATTTTTTTTGTTGTTGTTGCAAGCAACTATTATAGTTTCAATTAACTATTCTTATTTAATAATAATAATAATCCTTTGTAAACTATTATAGCTTCAAGTAATTATTTTTTATACAAATTATTTGCACACAGTTATATGGTTTTGAGAATTCCTGTCTAATAATTTTAAAGCAGTACATTTTGGATCACTGCACTCAATTTGATTTTCCATATAGTCTAAATTTTTCTTATATATATATATATACACACACACACACACACACACGCAACATACCTGCTGATGGCACAATTTTTTTTTTCACATTTCTTTTCCTATCTTTATGCACATTTAAAAAAGATATTCCAGGATTTGTTGTTACAATACAAGAATGATTTTTATTAAAAGTCTCCTAAATATCAAGGCAAATATTGCCAGGATTATTACAGAATGTTTAAGAAGACTTGATATTTGCTGATCTTGAAAACTTTTTTTTTTTTTTTTTTTTTTTACATTTCTTTGAAAAAAAAGGTTCCTTTTTCTTTTCTTTTTTTTTTTTCTTTAATACTATTTTTGTGATGCACCTGTCTATTTCTTTGATGTATACTCAATAAATACTTCCACCTGTTTATCTATGTGGCCATACTTTGAAATAAAATAAGATTAAGCAATTTCATATCTTTTCTTTTTCTTTTAAAGTGTTAATCTTTTTTTTTCACTTATACAAGTTGAACACATGGAAATTCCACAGATTAATTTCTGTGACAAAAGAATTACAGGACTGTTGGATTATCTTTGGTATAAGGCATAAATAACTTTTTGTCTGAAATAAATCACCACTGACATTGCATTCCCCACAACAACAAAAAATGAATCTTCTAATTTCTAAAAAAAAAAAAAACAAAACAAAAAAAAACCCCTAACCCATGTAAACCATTTAATGTGATGTCTACTCTAAAGAAAAGGGGCCTCATGCAGATGATGGATCTGCCTATTTAGAACTTTGCCCTTTCTGGATTGTGTAATCTTTATTGACTCAGGACTTGATACCAGTCATTTGTGAGTTAACTGGAACTAAAAACTTTTTCACAAGTTTATTATTTGTATAACCATTTACTATAACATACCAATTCATTGTCATCAATTCATAGCCATGTACAATTCATGACTTATAATCGACAGCAATGGAATAAAAAGCATTCATCGTCAACTATTCAAAACCATAGAAAATTCATATTCAACTGTTCATTCTCAGCCATTTGATTAGTTTCAGTTGGTTGGTTTGTTTTATGGCATGTCAACCATTTAATGCTGAATTCAGCTCCTGAGTTTTTTGGGGTTTTTTTCTCAAATAGTTTGGTTGGTTGTGAGGGTTTTATGGCATATCAACCTTTTGTAGGTTATCTAATGCCAAATCCATTTTTATATGAATAATCAGTTCTATTTCAAATAATTCAGTTTAGCATGAGTACACAGTTTGTCAAAAACATTTCTATTTCAAGCTATTCAGTTTAGTCAAACAGTTCAGTTTAGCATAAGTATAGTTTAAATTGACCAGCTCATTGGTCTAGTGGGTAGAGTGTTCGCCAATGGTCCGGAAGACTTTGGTTCAATTGCAGGTTGCGTCATACCAAAGACTTTAAAATTGGTACTTGATACCTCCTTGCTTAACACTCAGCAATATAAGGTAAGTATCAAGAGTAAAATGGAGCAATCCAAGGAAAGAAGTAACGCCCTTCCCTACACCTCTGTGTAGTAGCTACTGAAAAGGGAGCCTTCTGGTTGCCCTCGACTAAAGGGAGACAACTTTACTTTTACTTTACTTACAGTTCTATTTCAAATTTAGTTTAGCATAAGTTCTATTTAATCCATAGATAGGACCCTATCAGATGCTACCACTCCGAGCGAGAATGAACCTGGGAGCGATGGCAATGAAGGGGTGCTCTACATTTCCCAAAGCTCCAGCATTACTGGAACCTCACCCTTAGATTGTTCATATGTAGAACACCCGTTGTAGGGTAGGTCTTACCCCCTCTGCAGAGGTCCAGTTGGTGTATTCTACAGCCCTAGCTGACTGGGTAATGCACAGAGTTAAATGTAAAAAGTTTTATTTCAGATAATTCAGTTTAGCATAAGTACGCTGTTTAAATGTCAAAAATTTTTATTTTAAACAATTCTGTTTAACATAAATATGCAGTTTAAATGCAAATACAGTAAACTCTCAAAATCACGATTTAGTTCTATTTGACCCATAAATAGGATCTTTATCAGGTGCTACCACTCCAGGCCAGAGTGGACCTGGGAGTGATGGCAAAGAAGGGATACTCTGCATTCCCCAAAGCTCCAGCATTACAGAAACCTCACTATCAGATTATTTTGTAACATATCTCAGACACTTAGTGGTGGTGGTGGGGGTTCTTACGCCTCTGCAGAAAAGCAGTCGGTGTATTCTACAGCCCAAGTAATTATGCAGTTTTAAAAAATTGATATAAGGTGATTGGTTGATGGATTTTAATGGTATGCCAATCTGTCTGGGGTTATTTTATGCATAGAGGTAAGGGAATAATGTGCACTGTATGGCTACATTTACACTTTTTTTGTACCTAACAGTTTTAACGTTTTGTTAACTTCATCACGGATTGTGTGGAAGATTTTCTTTGGATAATATGGATCAGGTTTACATTTATATTCTTTTTGGTATAATTTTATTCTTCTCAAAAAAGATAGAATGTCATCTACGTTGACATTTTCAAATAACTCTTTCATATTATCTGCATTGAAAAATATATATATTTATATACTTTTATGATATATAAATAAGTAAGTAAAGTTGGTGACTTGAGTTGATGGTGATTCAAAGGCTCCCTTTTCAATAGCTACTACACCGAGGTGTAGGGGAGGGCACTACTCCATTCCCTGGATTGCTCCACTTTACCCTTGATCCTTACCTTATAATCCTGAGTGTTAAGCAAGGCAGCATCAAGTACCATTTTTTGAGTCTTTGGTATGATTCAACCTGGGATTGACCCCTGGTCTCCCAGACCATTGGCAAACACTCTACTCATTAGGTCAACATCCAGTAAACCAAATATACCAGGATTTTATTATTTCTAATGGAATATTAGATAATATCAGAATGGATATTATTAAGTATTATTTATTATTTTACCAAATGAATGCATTACAAATGATTTTAATATAAGAGATAGAAAAGGATTTTACTATGGGAATAAATTGTAAAAAATTTTGATATAGAAATGTACTGTAAGCGATTTTACTATAGAAATGCATTGTATATGTTTATATTGTGGAATTACTTTGTAAATTATTTCAGTGTAGAAATGCATTGTAAATGATTTTATAACAGAAATGCTTTGCAAATAATTTTAATAAGCAACCCGGTAAGATGTTTAAGTATGTTTATATAAGAAGTGCAAAAGAGTTGCTAAAGCATATTCCTTTAGCGGTCAATAGTCTTTAAGAGAACAAAGTTAAAATTATAATACACTTATCTGTGGTTGGTTGTTTGGTTTGTTGGGTTTTATGGTGCATCAACCTTTGTAGGTTATTTAACGCCAAATCCATTTTTATGTAAATAATCAATTCTATTTAAAACAATTCAGTTTAGCATAAGTATGCAGTTTAATTGTCAAAAATATTTATATTTCAAACTATTCAAGCAGTTATAAATAACAATTCAGTTTAGTGTAAGTACAGTTTCAATGTCAAAAACAGTTCAATTTCAAATAATTCAGTTTAGCATAAACATGCAGTTTAAATGTAAGTACAGTTTAATTGTGAAAAACATTTCTATTTCGAGCTATACAGTTTAGTTAAGCAGTTCTAATTCAGCTAATTCAGTTTAATATAAGTACAGATTTTGTTTACACACAGTTACATGTCAGAACAGTTCTATATTAAACAATTCAGTTTAGTATAAATACAGTTTCAATGTCAAAAAATAGTTCAATTTGAAATAATTCAGTTTATCATAAGCACGCAGTTTAAATGTAAGTACAGTTTAATTATCAAAAACATTTCTATTTCAAGCTATTCAGTTTAATCAAACAATTCTGTTTAGCATAAGTATGCCATTAGTTCTATTTAAACCATAGATAGGGCCCTATCAGGTGCTACCATGTGGGGCCAGAGTGGACCTGGGAGCGAAGTCAATGATGGGGTACTCCGCATTCCCCAAAGCTCCAACATTACTGGAACCTCACCATCAGATCGTTTTGTGTCATATCCAGGACACTTGCTGGGACGGGGGCACCCCTCTGCAGAGGTGCAGTCAGTATATTCTACTGCCCCAGCCGACTGGGCAATCTGTAGTTGGTGAATGTCCTGTTGTCTTTCTGTATGTTTTCTGGTTGTTTTTAAGAATGTTTTAAGGGGGCTGTGGACGTTTGGTTTCATAGAGCTCTAACACCTTCAATTACCAGGCTGTCTTTTTCCAAGTCTCACCCTGTGGAGACCCAAGCCACTTTTACCTCTCTCCGTGCCCAAGTCACGAGCTCAAGTCCCTTCCGTCCCGCCTTCTCCCTCTACCTTTCGGCCTCTCCACATCTAAGTACCCAGCCATCAAGAGGATAACTCTTAATTTTCTTATATTCTCCCAACACTCAGAAAAACCTGCAATGCTGTCCTCATTGCAGGTTCCTTACTTAAGTATATGACATAAATCAATTCTTTTATTACCAATTATTACAGCAGCTTAAGTGACCCCACTGTAAAAAAAAAAGGAATCCTTGTTACCTATGTAAGTGTAACTGCGACAATTAGTGGTTATTTGACTATCAACTCTTTTAGATTTGGTTAAGTACTCGTGTTAGACAACAACTCAGTTAAAATTCCTCGGTGAGTTGGGTTTTCCAATGGATTGTTTGTAAGCAGTTTTGTGTCTTATAAAGGGACAATCCAAACAGGTACTACCGCTCCGAGTCAGAGTGGACCTTGGAGTAATAATAATTGAGGGGATGACTCCACACTCCTCAAGTCCCACAAACGAGACCTCATCACTTGATTCAGTTTAAAGTGTTAACCAAGATTAGTGCCCTAAAGTTTGGCTAGTAGTGGATTTAGTATAAAGTCATATCCAGGACTAGAGTAGTCTTAGTACATAAAGTCCTTGCTACATTTCTTCTTAATCTTTCTCTAAATTCTTCGGGATGTCTGAGAAGTTATCTTCTGTGATTTAGTAGGGTTTTCTGGCATGGGGCACCTTTTAACATTATGTGTCAAAGAAAGTTCCATAGGAAACAGGTGTTGTATGTAATGATTCTCATAAGACGCATCTCCTCTGGTTATTTGCGCAGAATGTATATTACCATTGTTTCCTTGGAAAAGATCAGTTACCCTCCCAAGCTTTCAGAATAGTCTGCTTTTTGCAGGATTCTTAATCAACACCACATCGTTTACTTGTATTTTATTACTGAAATCCATATTATGTAGGTCCTTACAACTTTCTCTTAGACTCATGAGAAATTCCTCGTTCCATCATTCTTTGAAATTATTTAACAATTTTCCCTTTCGGAGAGTGTATCTAATAATTGAGACCTGGAAATAGGTTCCATGTCAGGAGATTCACCAGAATCTGTTTTCATGGAAATGTCCCCATTAACATTTGGATGTAAAAATACATTCGGTGTCAACGTTAATACCTCAGTATTAGATGTACTTTGATATGTTGGAGGCCTGAAATTTATGACCCTTTGAATGTCATTGATCATGTTAAAAAGCTGGAAGTAATGGGATTTACGTGGTGTATTCAATAAGTTTCCAGACTTTTTGTACAGGCATTCAAAATTATCGTAGACTCTTGAAAATTCAGTATGTTATTGCTATACATCTTATGAGATGACAGACCAATTTTTATCATTTCACGTTCAAATGAACAGCTACAGCAGCAATTGGAATACACCCTACTAAAATGCCACAGAAACGTATGGAATGCTTCAGACTGCTTTTTGACCATCTTGCATGAATCGAGTATCAGTTTTTGAGTGGCATAAGAGATTTAAGGAAGCCAGGGAGTCTGTGAGGGATCATGAGAGGTGTGGGAGGAGTAAAGAAGTCAATACACCACGGTTGATTGGCCGAAGGGTTAGGTTTAGGGTTAGGGTTACTATGTTGAGGCTTTAAGGGAGTTCAGGAACAGATTCCGTCACAAGAGGCCAGCACTCTTCAAATCGGGTCAGTGGCATTTCCACCAGGACAATACACCAGTCCACAACTCCATCTTTGTCACAGACTATTTGACCAAGATGGGCATCAAGACAGTTCCTCACCCTCCCTATAGTACAGACCTAGCTCCCTGTGACTTTTGCTTATTCCCTAAGCTCAGAGGCTGTTGTTATGAGACAATTGAGGAGATGAAAGAGGCTGTGATGAAGGTCATTGACATGCTCACACAAGAGGACTTCCATGGGGCCTTCCAGAAGTTGTTGGAACGGTACAACAAGTGCATTGCAGCCGGAGGAGATTACTTCGAAGGGGACTAGAGTTTTATGTGTGTACTATCAATAAAAGTGCTCATACGAAAATGTCTGGAAACTTATTTAATGATCCTCGTACCTCTGCCCAAGCTCTTAAAAAGACAGGTCTTTGTGGGTTTTATCATTTTTTTTTTTCCCCATCCATGGGGAAAAGTACAAGAGTATTTTTTATGTGATTGATAGTGTAGCTTATAAAATTGTTTCTGAACTCATTACTGTCCAAAGGATGTTCTGTTCTATCTTTGCCCAATGCGTGTTGTCAAAGGATCTCGAATTATCACTGTAAATCTTAGAAGGTATTCCGTATGAGTTACAGAACCTGATAAATGCTTGTATGAATGCTTTGGTGTTCATGTCTTGTACAATCTCTGTGTGTATACCTCTTATTGCCAGACAAGGGAATATTAATAGATACATTTTCTCAGCCTTTCCATTTCTGTTTACTCATAGGTGCCCATTATAATCAATTCCTGTGTTTTCATAGGGATTGACTAGGTTCACACGGTGTTTTGGTAGATTAATCAGACTAGGATACTTAAAGGCCAAACTGTTGTATCTTTTGCTCAACACTGACTTTACTGCTTGTCGAGCTTGAGGGATCCAGAAACCAGCCATCCTGATTTTGGCTATTGTGGTGCTAATCCCTCGAAGTTTGGATAGTTGATGGAATTCATTGATCAATAATTCTATATGAGGATGGTGTTTCCCTAGTAAGATAGGGTATTTAACCTCATATCCATACCTTTTGGAATTAACAATTCTTCCATCCATCCTTAATATACCTTTTGGGTCCAGGAAGACATTGAGGTTCTTCACCAAGGAAGGATTTTACTCTTTGTTGAGTTCTTTAAAAAGGATAGTTCCCAACAAAAGTTTTCTTTCTGCGTGGTCTTTATTCAATACAATTTTGCTGGCTGCAGGTGATCAGTTTGGTCCCTTCTCCTGCATTTGTAAAGGAATTTGTATACAAGAGATGTGACTTTATTTAATTTCTTTCCGCTGGAAAATTTGGAAAAGGATATTACTGGCTCCACGTATGATTCTATGCTAATGTAATAAACTTTTGAGGAAACAGTATTTTTTGATTCAGTAAATAGGCATTCAAGTCTGCTCGTAGGCCATTCTTTTTCGTCTTTAATTCCCCATTATGGTCCATGGGACCAAAATTCGTACATATTTTCAAATTTTGCTTTAGTGATTCGTCTGGATATCAAATCTGCTGGGTTATCAGTTGAGAGTACATATTTGTATTTAGTCCTAATATCAGAGTTTTTCTCAATTTGGTTCTTTATGCCATTTTGTCGTTGAATCTGTTTCCTGCGAATATATTTTTTTATTTTTATATTGTCCTTTAATAGCCAAGATAACACTATTTGGGCATCGAAAAATATATAAATGTCTGTTATTACTGCATCAGAATAACCTCTTACGACAAAATGTAAAGCTTTAAAGACAATGAAGACTGCCAACAAATCCAGTGTGGGTAACGATTTGGATTTTACGGGTGCCACTTTCGTTTTTGCAAAAATAACTTGAGAATTTTCATCTTGTTCTCCATATATCCCGAACCCATATGCCTGGGGTGAGGCATCACAGAACACAAAGCTTAGTAGGACGTGTTCTACAGAAGCTTCTACAAGTAAAGTTAAATTTATTTAATCCGTTTAACTCCTCAACAATGGAAGCCAACCCGGATTGCATATGTTGAAAAATCTCTGTATCCCAGTCCAAATTGAGTCTCCATAACGACCTTGGAATTAGTTTGACTGTTATGGGGACATAAATAGACAAAGGATCAAAAACTTTGGCACTCTGGGCCAGTATACTTCTTTTGGTTTTAGCTCCATTATCGATGGAGCTAGTTGTTATGTTTAATAGATCTTTATTGGGATCATAGTTGTATCCAAGGACTCTTTCAAATTTAGAATTGTGTTAGGTTAAGGAATTATCCTTTTCCATCAGAGTTTAGCCGGGTTTTGTATAGTTGATTTTAGCTGGAGAAGTTGTGTTTGTTGGTAGCGAAGGAAAATTTGTTGTTATCGAGGAAGATGGCATAACGTATGTGTGTTTACGTTGTGTTGTTTTCTCGCCAAGTGTTGTTTGTCCCCTCGTTAGGTTGTGAGAAATAAAAGGAGGAGGATGAAGAAGAAGAAGTAAGATGACGATAGTCGAAAGGTGTTTGTAGAAATAAGTTTTATTTGCAGCATGGAATATTGGGTTTACTTTTGGTGCTGCAAGACTTGTGGAGAAGTTATGCTCATTGAGACGAAATTGAGTTATGAGAAGTTGAGATGGTTGAGATGGCAGCGTGTGTCGTCGGACGTGTGAGGGATTGTGTTTTGGAGTCACCATGGTTTTTGTGTGTCTGGTATTTGGGGAGAGTATGCGTTATCTCCATTAAGGTGGACCAGAGGTGAATTGAGAGCTAGCGTGTCGAGAGTGGGATTACGCTTAGATTGACATAGCCAATTTTGGGGTGACATAAAGTTGTGCCTGTGCGAGGCATGTTGAATACATCTAATTTATATTCACCTGGGATTCCTTGTAAGGAATCCATAAATTAGATGGGTTCCCTCGTGTATCCATGTTGCTGCTGCTGCTATTTTAGAGCCGCAGTGAGATGTCTGCACTGGGCGGCGTTGTACAGCCAAAAAGCATCGCTATTGAAGAACGGCCAGTGGGACATCTGCACTGGTCGGTGGTCTCCAGCCAAAGAGGGTGTGTTTGGCAGCTCACCCGATTTTCTGGCCGGAAATGAAAGGTCCAGGCTGAATAGGATAGGTCATCCTGATTGGGTGAAATTAAGTGTCAAATTAAATTGCGCGCCAAACCAAAATACGAAATTTTTCCTTTCTCTACAAGAGCTTTTAATTCATTAGAATTGGAGTTGCAGGATCTAAACGAGAAATTTCCTTCCTGCCATCTGGTTACAGCCATTTTGTAGATGTACATGAGTTAACTGTTATCGTCATCTGAGACAATCAAATTGTCAACGCGAAAATTATTTTTTATCATTCTTATGTATTCATCATCAGGATATCGATTGATATGATACTGTAGAATGAAATTCAATATGAATGGGCTGGTATTAAACCCGAATAGAGTAGAGTCTTGTAACGATAGCAGATAAGTTCGTAATTCTTCTTGATAAAAAACAAAATCGATTCTGATCCTTTTCTGTTTTCAACCTTATCAAGAGAAATGTCTTTTTTTATATCCCCCAGCATCACAAATTTATTCGTCCTGAATTTCAATACTATTTCAATTAAGTTGTTAAATTGATTCCAGGATTGGTGGCTTCATTTAAGGAATAGTTACCGTGTGTTTTCAAGGAACAATTGAATACAGGTCTGATTTTAGTTGTCATTTGATGACATTTTGATGACCGACCTATGAGGAATCCAAATAAACTTTCCAAATTCTTCAGGCTGTATCTTCAATCTCGCAATGATTCCATCTTTTTTCCTGTTGGAAAAAGACCTCATTGTATGCTTCATCAAGATTATTTTTTCTCAAGGATGTCATGGTTCTATCAAGTGCAACATGAAAATTTGATGGTTCTCTATTTACTCTGTTTTCAATCCAAGGAAGATCTACATTGTAGCAACCGTCTTTGATCTCTATGGAATTATCAAATTCTTTTATCTTTTTTTCTTGTCGTAAGCACGGATATCCAATTCAGAGCCATCTGCCATTGCAGCATCAATAGCAAACATGTTTTGCAGATTAGTTTTCAATCGTGACGAGTTAAAAGCTTCTTCGCTGTCAGGCAGTTCATCCCTTGCATCCAATACCTGCCCAACGGAATTCTCAGGACAATGTGCATGTTCAGAGAGCACTGTATATTAATTTAGTAGACTATTTGGAGGTGGTCTTTTGGCGATAGATTTTTGTTTCTAGAATAAAAAATTATTGCAGTTTCCAAAGGGAGCAACTGCAGTTGGTGTTAGCCATGCTTTCCCCCCCCCATACAATCAATAATTTTAAGTTGTCCATACGTTTAATTAAGTCTACACCAATCAAACCTGATATTTTTATTTTATTGTTATGTCTACTAAATGTAAATGCAAATTTTGAGTTACATTGCTTTAGATTCTTTTCGATAGATCTTAAATGTGGGAATTGGTAGGGAATGTTGAATTATTATAAACTAGTACGAGGTGAATTGTTTCCTTTCCATCATTGAAACCAATTTTTAATTCCACTAATTGGAAGTTTTTAGTGGAACGGCTAGTATAGGTGTTCAATGGTAATCTTTCCTCCTTGGTTTGTCCTTTGCTTGATTTCAAATAGTTGGTGATGTTGCAAGAGAAGTAAGACCGTTGACTTCCTGTGTCAAGTATGCAATTTACAGCCACTCTTCAAGCCCCGTTCGAGAATGTAATTTGTACCACTGGCAATATGTACGTTTCATCATTATTCTTGCTTATTCCCAAACTAGTATAAAGTGAAGTGGTTTTAGGTTTGTCACAGTGTTGAAATGTGACAGAATTACACATTAAACAGCCCGAGAGTAACCCGTTCTTTCTTCCTGGACAATCCTCATTTTTTCCTGCTGGTGCATTTACTGCATGAATTTAATTTCTCTCATCGTTTTTTTTCTTTCTTCAAAAGAAGAATATTTTTTTTGAAAGAGCTCAATTTATGTGAATTCATGTCACATAAGAAGCAATATGGCTTCTGAAAATAAGTTGCACCGCTTTGGCGCGAAACAGCCTTAGCTACCGCCTCGATACGTCCGCACCGCTTTGGCGAGAAACAGCCTTAGCTATCGCCTCGATGCGTCTGCACGGCTTTGACGCGAAACAGCCATAGTTACTGCCCTGACTCGTCTGCACAGCTTTGGCGCGACAAAGCCATAGCTCCCGTAAATGATACGCCCGCACAGCTATCTGGCACGACAAAGCCATAGCTACCATCAACGATGCGCCCGCACAGCTATCTGGCACGACAAAGCCATAGCTACCGTAAATGATATGCCCGCACTGCTATCTGGCACGACAAAGCCATAGCTACCGTAAATGATACGCCTGCACAGCTATCTGGCACGACAAAGCCATAGATACCGTAAATGATACGCCCGCACAGCTATCTGGCACGACAAAGCAATAGCTACTGTAAACGATACGCCCGCACAGCTATCTGGCACGACAAAGCCATAGCTACCGACCACGACACTCCGGTGATGCAGTCCACATAACGACTCGCTGTTACGGACTGCCCCAGCAACGCAGTATCTAGTCCAAGTAATGACTCGCTGTTACGGACTACACTAGCATTGCAGCATCTGGCCCACGTAATGACTCGCTATTACGGGCTAGCAACCAGATCGACACACTCCACGGTTAACCCAACGTACTGTCAAAACCGGGATATCGATCTACCGACCACAACGCTCCAGCAAGATAGCATCCAGTCCACGTAACGACTCGCTGTTACGGACTGCCGTAGCATTGCAACAACTAGCCCACCTAACAACTCGCGGTTACGGGCTAGCAACCACGACTCGACCATACCAACGAAATATCAAAAACTGGGTCATCGATTTACCAACGACCACCGACCTCAGCTGCCCGCAACGACCATCCAGTTGTATTCAACGACTCGACCGACCTCAGCTGCCCACAACGACCATCCAGCTATATTCAACGACTCGACCGACTTCAGCTTTCCGCTACGACCATCCAGTTGTATTCAACGACTCGACCGACCTCAGCTGCCCGCAACGACCATCCAGCTGTATCCAACGACCCAACCGATCTCAGCTTACCCTCATCAAACACCTAGCTGTATCTCTACGATTCGAGCTACGCCAGCGACCCTCGTCGAACGTCCAGCTGCGAACATCTAAAATGCGACCATACCAGCTAACGACATGACCCATACTAGCTGAAGAACATATACAACCGCCACGGACATTTACATACATGTTTGTAATTCCGGTAATAAAATCGTCACTTTTGTTGTATTCTGTTATCTCGCCTTCTGTCTTTCTTCATTGTCTCTGGCTGACACATACATTCACGCGCATTACACTTAAATAATTTGCATCTGCCATACGAGCACCAACAATTTGACCTATTTTAAGGTCTGATAGATCTGCCATTTCAATGAATTTTGATTAATTTCTTCTGATGATATCTGTAAAAGAAATAATTTTCTTAAAATAAGATGAGAAAAATTAATAATAAATAAAAAAAATATAAAAATAACAAACATTTGATGGTTTTGTAGCAGAAAGAATTTTAAATCATTATTTAGTGCGGGAATTGTTTGGCCATTGGAGTTTCAAATTTATATATTTCGTCCAATGAGAATGACTGATGCCATTCTGCCCGGGTCACCTCCCCGGGCAACATAAAAAGAAGCGCTAACCATTCTCGCTCTCTCTTCGCTTCCTCCCTTGCTAGCAGCAGGACAGACCTGTCAACGTGAGAGATCACATTCTCTCTCTTCGCTTCCTCCCTTGCTAGCAGCAGGACATACCATATTTTTCCTCTCTCCCCACAGAGCAGTCCACTAAGCATTATGAGGAGAGCACATCCAATTTATGGACCATTGGTGTCTGGGAAATCATTCTTTCATCATTCATCTTTCCTTCTAAACCAACGGATCCCCGGAGAAACAAATTGGATATTTTCAACTCCTGCTTTGACTTCAGCGTCTTAATTCCGGCTCTATCCTTTACAACTGTTTTCTTCTCCTTGCGACTTAACAGCACAAGGGTTTCTTTTCGTCTCAAGTTGTTATTAAAACTTCCAAATTGAAAACTATCAATACCTTCGTCAACTCATTTGTTCTTTCTTTTTATATAACAAGAGGCAACAGAACTCTACAACCTCAACTGCCATTTTTGTATAAGTGGTAATATTATCTGCCCTCATGTTATAGTTTTATAAGAGTTTCAAAATTATGATACTAAGATTTTAGGTGTTTTCATTATTTTGTTCAACCCCTGTATATCAAATATATATGATTTGTCAGCAAATAGTTTATTGGTGACGTTATTTTCAAATGAGCCAGACCTCATTTTTTGTGTACAGTTTTCAAGTATTGTTGTTTATTGTTTGTATACAGTTAAATGATTTCAACTATTGCTATTTAAAACTAATAATTCTATTCAAAAACAGTTCTATTTGACCCATAAATGGGACCCAAATAGATACTATTACTCAGAGGGAATTTGAAAGTAATGGTAATGAAGGGGATACTCCACATTCCCCAAGTTCCAAGACTGGAGCCTCACCATAAGATGTATTGTCAGCATGAGTGTCTTACCCTCGGCACTCATCTAGAGGGATTGATAAATGCATATTTTATATTGAAACACTCATACCACTATTATAATTGCTTGTTTGTTTGTTTGTTTGGCATATCAACCTTTGTAGATTAGTTAATGCCTAATCCATTTTTATACAAATAATCAGTTCTATTTCAAACAATTCTATCTATCATAAGTATACAGTTTAATTATCAAAAACTATTCTATTTCTAGCTGTTCAGTTTAGTCAAACAGTTCTAATTCAGCTAAGCATAAGTACAATTTCAATGTCAAAAACAGTTCTATTTCAAACTGTTCAATTTAGTATAAGTACAGTTTCAATGTCAAAAACAGTTCCATATCAAACAGTTCAGTTTATCATAAGTACATAGTTTAAATGTCAAAACAGTTCTATTTCAAATAATTCAGTTTAGCATAAGTATGCAGTTTAGTTCTATTTTACCCATAGATAGAACCCTATCAGGTGCTACTACTCCGGGCCAGAGTGGACCTGGGAGCGAAGTTAATGATGGGGTACTCTGCATTCCCCAAAGCTCCAACATTACTGGAACCTCACCATCAGATTGTTTTGTGTCATATCCAGGACACTTGCTGCGACGGGGGTACTCCTCTGCAGAGGTGCAGTCAGTATATTCTACCGCCCCAGCTGACTAGGCAATATTATGATTGCTAATTAAATTGTAAATTTGAAACTTGCAACTGTATTGGTTCTGCTGATAAAAATTCGAATACATTTTTTGAGAATAATTTTGTTTTCTTGACTCAGGAAATTTATCAAATTTAAACATAATTGATTTTTTTTCAATGGAATTAAATAGAGGAAGGGATTTTGTTGACTACATAAATACAATGGCAAAATGGTCACTGGCATTATGTTCGGTTTTGATTTTCTTTGAGTTGATTGAGATAGAAAGTTTTTTTTCTGTTTCTTTCTTCTTCATTTTCTTTCTTTTCCTTTTCTGGCTTTTTTCTTTTTCTTTTTCTTTTTTTCTTCTTACATTTTTCTTTTCATTTTCTTTTTCTTTTTCTTTCTCTGTTTTTTTCTCATATTTTCTTCCTTTTTTTTTTTACTTTTTCTTTTCTTTTTCTGTTTTTTCTTCTTTCATTTTCTTTCGCTTTATTTGCTTTCTTTTTCTTTTACTTTTTCTTTTTCTTTTCTTTGTCTTTGTTTTTTACTTCTTTCATTTTCTTTTTCTTTTTCTATCTTTCTTTTCATTTTCTTTCTTTTTTCTTTTTCTTTTTTTTTGTATTTTTTTGTCTTTCATTTTCTTTTCTTTTTCTTTTTTTTCTTCTTTCCTTTTCTTTCTTTTTCTTTCCTTTTCTTTTTCTTTTTCTTTTTTCTTTTTTTCTCTGTTTTTTCTTCTTCTTACATTTTCTTTCTTTATATTTCTCTTTTTTCTTTTCTTTTTGTTTCCTCTTTCTCTTTATTTTTCTCTCTTTTTTTATTCACGTATCAATTTGGACTGGTCATGAAATAATGTCTTTAAATCCTTTCTTTGGTTTTGTTTCTTTCTTTTAATGGCACATCAACCTTCATGGATCATTTAATGCTAAAGTCATCCTTGTAGAAGAATAGTAGTGGGAGTATTTAATCATAGGTTGTGTGGGGGGGGTGGATAAGGGGGTTTATAACTTTCCCAAGAGATAAGGGTTGGAAAGGAGTAGTGAATATAGAGAATTACTTAAAATGTTAAGTCCTTATTTTTGGAGTCTTAAAGTGATCTCCAATATAAAGCGATAATAGAAGGTAAGCCTTCAGAATTTCCAGAAGAGAATCATCAGAGGAAGAAGTTACAACTACAGCTTTCTATCAGACTGAATTTAGTACATTACATGGAAGATGGAAGTTAGTCTCTGTACTCTCAATAAGAACATTACTCCCAGGTTCACTCTGGCCCAGAATGGTAGCACCTGATAGGGCCCTATCGATAGGTTAAATAATTATGCTAAACTGAATTGTTTGTATTAGAACTGTTTGAATAAACTGAATAGCTTGAAATAGAAATGTTTTTGACAACTAATCTGTACTTACATTTAAACTGCATGCTTATGCTAAACAGAATTGTTTGAAATGGAACTGTTTTTGACATTGAAACTGTACTAACACTAAACTGATTTGTTTAATATAGAACTATTTTGATATTTAACTGTGTGTAAACAAAACCTCTACTTATACTAAACTGAATTAGCTGAATTCGAACTGTTTGACTAAACTGAATAGTTTGAAATAGAAATGTTTTTGACAATTAAACTGTGTACTCATGCAAAACTGAATTCTTTGATATACAACTGACTATTTGCATGAAAATGGATTTGGCATTAAATAACCTACAAAGGTTGATATGCCATAAATCCCAAACAACCCAACCCAACCCAACTCTGAATAAGAAAGTAAGGACTTACTACTTAATGTAGTAATAATCTATTGTTATTTTTACTCTTCCTAATAAGTGTCCAGCAACTGATTTTCCAGAAACAATGGGTTCTCTGAGATGAAGCAATGGATATCAGCGTTTGGTAAAAGAAAATCTAAATGAAATTGTGACAGCAAATTCTTTAAAATCCCAAAACGGGACTTTATATTTTCGCACGTGTAAAGACGGGGCAGGTTGGCACTTGATCCCTTGTAGAATAAGTCCTCGTTCAGAGTTTTTTTCTCAGGCATATAAGAACTGGCATATTATGTGGGGGATTAATTTATGGCCAGACTGACCACCACTGGCAAGGGGTTCCAAATTTCACACTATCCACACACCCACGAGGTCGCTTTTCTTCCTCCGCTAGAACAACGGAAATTATGGACCTCTAGGTTTAGACATAATAATATTATATTGTAGTAGTCGACAACTCCGGTTTCCCGTGTGATATTTTAAAGGAATTTATAGGACAATTTTAAGCAAGATAACATAAGGCGAACAGAAGCTGAAAAGGAAGCACAGCATGAAGTAACAAATTCGTAGCAGACACCACAAATAACAACTTAGACCACGTGGTAACATTAAAATACATGAATCTTTTACTACAATTATATACACCTTCAAAGTGTCAAATATATAATAAATGAACAGTCCATGAACATAAATGTCTTTCTTCTTTTCTTTTCTTTCATTTTCCTTCAAATTGAGAGAGAGAGGGGGGGGGTATATAAAATTGGGTATAAGGAGAAATGGTCCCAAAGTTTACTTATCTTTTTTCTTTGATGGAGTTCCTGTAGAGAATCTTTCTTCTTTTATGGGCTAATAGACTTTATGCTATTTTTAACACTGGCTTGAAGAACTTGGGTCCCTCGTGTCCGAGATATTTTTTGTTCGTCTTCGTTTACCCGGAGTACTTGGCTTTTGGTTCCGTCCACCACGAACCATGTCCAAAAACTAACTTTCTTATTTTCAATTTCCGCTGACGGAGAGGAGTCCCCACTTCTGTCTTAGGGTCCCAGCCAATCGTTTGGCTTCTACCTTCCAGTGTCAGGCGACCCGAGTGAGGTCACCAAGTATAAACATCTGGTCTCCCCTGTGACCCATATTCTTTCTTAACGGTCATTCTCTGATGGCTTGCTACAGTTAATTCAAAAGAGAGGATAGTAGTCATCCCACTTCCATCGTCTCAGTGGGATATCACGTGACAAAATGATTTCGAGGTTGCAGGTTCAATCCTGACAACAGGTAAATAACAAGGAATATGTAAAAGTAAAGTTAGCGACCTTTGTCGAGGGTGACCCAAAGGCTCCTTTTTCAATAGCTACTACATCGAGGTGTAGAGGAGGGGGCTACTCCATTCCCTGGATTACTCCACTTTACCCTTGATCCTTACCTTATAATGCTGAGTGTTAACTAAGGCAGCATTAAGTATCATTTTTTGAGTTTTTGGTATGATTCAACCTGGGATTGAACCCCGGTTTCCCTGACCATTAGCTACCCGAGTACAGTTAACAGAATTACCCCTGTGGATTAAATAAAGGGTTTGGTTCAAAGTTCTGTGTTGGCTCTTGAGTTGTGAATATAACTGAACATAAAAATGGGCTCTTCTTTTCTTTTCTTTGTGTCTTATCTTTCATGGTTATAATTTTTGTTTTCTTTTTTCTTTCTTTCATTTTCCTTCTTTTTTTTCTTCTTTCATTTACTTCCTCCTGTTGTATTATCCATACCAGCATGATGATGAATGATGAATGAAGGAATCATAACACTTTTCTTTATTAAAATATAACTCTCTAAACTTTATTTTTTGAAAGGGTCATAACTGGCATGAAAGAGAGAGAGAGAGAGAGAGAGACCAATGGAGAAAAGGTACTATTTACCCAACCCCTCCGCTCGGGCAGGATATGACACAAGGTCAATTTTTAAGCGGAGTTTAACAGGTTTGAATTCACAGTTTTCCTTCTCCTAAACTAGTTGCCTAACCAAGGCTGAAGAACCTAGTCTGTCCTACTATTTACCTATAGCTGGAGGGAGAATAATTGGATTCATACCTTCCCCAAGGGTATTAGTGCTATGTGAAATGCAATCAGTCTCGTCCAGGATTTGAACTCGTGTCGCCGTGTCCATTTCCTACGACGATAACGACTACACCACGGGCACCTCCAATGGAGAAAAGGTGAATTGCTATATTGACCCTTTCTTCTTAACCATGCTGTGCCACACTCAGATTCAGGGCTGTATGTCTTTTCTTCTTTGACTCGATGTTCCCAAGTGGTCTTAGCCAGCGGGCCACTTGCCCCCCTGTGGCCACTCTGGGACTCTAAGACTCAAGCCTGCAGACTAAGACTAAGACTGAAGACTGCTGTGGGCTGCTGCACCCACCTGGACCGTACCCGGCAGCCACTCTCCATGACTGGTCGCTACTCGGGGGAACCTGTGTATATATAATTTCATAACACCTATGCAGTGTTATTCCAGCTCTGATTCTCGTGAGCTGTTTCTGCTTGTTTTCACAGGTGCATCCTGCAATCACTTTGTTTACACAGCAGGAACATCCAGCTCTGTCAAGAGTCAATATGTAATACTCCAACTAATCCCTTTTTAAACAAGGACAACATTTTTATAATTGTTGTTGTTGTTATCTACTTATGCATAAAAGACTTGGATTTTTTGTTTAATAGCATATCAACCTTTATGGGTTATATAAAGCCAAAACCATCCTTGTAGAAGAACAGCAGTGATACCATTTAACCCATAGAGGGTGGGGGGATAAGAGGGCTCATACCATTCCCAAAAGTATTTGTCCAAAAGTAAATACAATAGCACAAATGAAACTTTTTTTATACTTAAAAGACAATATCGGTCACAAAAACTGAATTCCCAGCAGAGTAATGAGAAATTCTGTTGCTATGGTAACACAAAAATGCTTTCTCAAATTGTAGAGAGTATATGTGTTTTTGAGGTGCATATCTAGGGATGTATGTATTTGGGGGTGTTTAAGGTGGTTTGAATTTTGGGGGTATATATTTTAGGAATGCATTTTGGAGAGTATATATTTTGGAGGTTTAATATTTTGGTGGGTATATATTTTGAGAGGTATGTATTTTGGGGGTATTTTATGGGGGTATATTCAGGGGATATATTCCAGGGGTATGTAATTTGAGGGCATGTATGCTGTGGTATCTTGGGGGGGGCATGTATTTTTGAGATGTGTATTTTAGGGCATATTTTTTCGAGTTGTATATTTTGGGGCTTATGCAATTGAATATATTTGTGGTTTTATATTTTAGGGTTATATTGAAGAGTTACATATGCAGGAGGGGGCATGTATTTTAGGGGAGTATATATTGGGGGGTGTATTTTCAAAGTGTATATTTGTTCAGTGGTATATATGAATTTGGAGGGGATGTATCTTTAAAGTGTGAATTTTTGTATTTGAGGATATTAGTATATTTAAGGAGAGTATTTATTTTAGGGAGGTATTTGAGGTGAAGTGTATATTTTTGAGAGGTATGTATTTAGGGGAATGTATTTTGATTGCGAGTATGTATTTTTAGAGGTATATATTTTTGAAGTGTGTATTTTGGGAGTTATGTATTTTGGGGAGAATCTTTTGGGGGTATATATTTTAGGAAGGCATTTGGGGAATATGTATTTTAAAAGAGTATAATTTTGGAGGTATTATTTTTGGGGTGAGTATTTTTAGGGAGGTATATATCTGGGTAGGTATGTATTTTGGGAGGTATGTATTTTGGAGGCATGCATTTCTGGGAGAATATGTATTTTGGGGATTATGTATTTTGGGGAATGTATTTTTTGGTGGGGAGATATCTATTTTGGAAAAGTGAATATGTATTTGGAGGTTACATATTTTGTGGGGGTGGTGTGTTTTTTGGGGGTACATATTTTAAGTGATTTTAATTTAGTATTTTCTTTTTTTAAAAGGTATGTAGTTTGGGAATGTATTTGAGGGGTATATATTTTGAGGTGTATCTAGTTTGGGGTGTATGCATGTGTTCTGAGGGTATTTTCTTGGGGGGCATATACCTGGAGTATTTTGGGGAGTATGTATTTTTTGAGAGAATAGGCATTTGGGGGTTATGTATTTTCTTTGGAGGAGTATGTATTTTGGAGTATGCATGTTCTGGTGTTTATCTTTGTAGGTTATGTATTTTCTTTTCGCAGGGATACTTAAAGGATATTTTTAGGGTATTTGGGAACTGTCTTGTCTTTTGTTGGTATTCGTGGCGTAATGGTTATCGTCATAGAAAATGGACACGATGAATTGAGTTCAAATCCTTGGCAAGACTATTTGCTTTTAATTCAAGCTGAAACACTACTGCATAGTTTGGAACGAGCCGCCACAGGCATTGGCTTCCATGTCAATGCACACAATACGGAATATATGTGCTCTAATCAAACAGGTGACATCACCACACTAGACAGAACCCCTCTGAAACTAGTAGACAAATTCACCTACCTAGGAAGCAGTGTTTCATCAACCAAAAAGGACATCGACACGCGGCTAACAAAGGCATGGACAGCTATTGATTGGCTATTGATCATATGGAAATCAGACCTGACCAATGAAAGGAAATGCAGTTTCTTCCAGGCAGTGGTCATATCGATACTGCTTTATGGATGCACCACTTGGACGCTAACTAAATGGCTGGAGAAGAAGCTAGACGGCAATTACACAAGAATGCTGTGAGTAATATTGAACAAGTCCTGGTGGCAACACCCCACAAGGCACCAACTATACGGTCACCTGCCTCCCATCACGAAAACTATCCAAGTTAGACGAACCAGACATGCAGGACACTGCTGGAGAAGCAGGGACGAGCTCAAAAGTGATGTACTCCTATGGACCCCCACATATAGCTGGGCAAAAGTAGGACGACCAGCTCGAACATACATTCAGCAGCTATGTGAGGACACGGGATGTGGCCCTGAAGACCTACCAGAAGCAATGAACGATAGGGAGAAGTGGCGAGAGAGGGTCAGGGATATCCGTGCCTGTGGCACGACATAATGATGATGATGATGATTTTTAAGGTATGAATTTTTTTAAGGGTATGTATTGAGGAGGCATTTTCTTTTAAAAAGTATGTATTTAATTGTATGAATTTCGGGTGACTGTATTTTGAAAGTATGAATTTTGAGGAGGTATGTATTTTATTGGGAGGTGTGTATTTTTTGAAGTTGGAGCATATACTTTAGGGATATTTACTTTTGGTGGGTATGTAGCTTAGTGGGTATCATTTTGGAAGTATGCATTTTGGAGTGTATTTTTGTGGTTTGTATTTGGGGGGGGATGTATTTAGGGTCGTAGGTTTGTGGTGCATTCAATAGGTTTCCAGACTTTTTTTGTATAAGCGTTTAAAATTGTCGTAGACTCTTGAAAATTCAATATGTTATTGCTATACATCTTATGAGATGACTGACCAATTTTTATGATTTCACATTCAAATGAACAGCTACAGCAGCAATTGGAATACACCCTACTAAAGCCTGATTGTCACAGCTGCTGAATTTCAAAAATGCAATCTGACACTTTAGAAGAATGATACACAATAAAATTGTGTTTTAAACTTGGAAAAAATGCCACAGAAACCTATGGAATGCTTCAGACTGCTTTTGGAGCATCTTGCATGAATCAAGCATCAGTTTTTGAGTGGCATAAGAGATTCAAGGAAGCCAGGGAGTCTGTGAGGGATCATGAGAGGTGTGGGAGAGAAGTCAAAACACTAGAGTTGATTGGCCAAAGTGTTAGGGTTACTATGTTGAGGCTTTAAGGGAGTTCAGGAAGAGATTCCATTGGAAGAGGCTAGCACTCTTCAAATCGGGTCAGTGGCATTTCCACCAGGACAATACACCAGTCAACAATTCCATCCTTGTCACAGACTATTTGACCAAGATAGGCATCAAGACAGTTCTTCAGCCTCCCTATATTCCAGACCTTGCTCCTTGTGACTTTTGGTGATTCCCTAAGCTCAGAGGCTGTGGTTATGAGACAATTGAGGAGATGAAAGAGGCTGTGATGAAGGTCATTGACACACTCACGCAAGAGGACTTCCATGGGGCGTTCCAGAAGTTGTTGGAATAATACAACAAGTGCATTGCAGCCAGAGGCGATTACTTCAAATGGGACTAGAGTTTCATGTGTGTACTATCAATAAAAGTGCCCATATGAAAAAAGTCTGGAAACTTATTTAATGATCCTCGTATTTTTTGAGAGCAAGTTTACATTTTTATAAGGTATGTATTTTGCAGGTAGGTATATTTGAGGTATATATTTCATAGATTATTTAATGTCAAATCCATCCTTGTAGAAGAATAATAGTGGTACTATTTAATCCATAGATGGGGGATAAGTGGGTTCATACCTTTTCCGAATGTATTAGTCCAAAAGTGAATATAATCGCATGACTAGAGTTTGAACTTGCTCACTACAATATGACAGTCAAGCACATTTGCCACTACACCTCAGGGACTTATATTTTGAATTAATGTAACTCAAAATATAGAGATGTCACTGTGATGTTATCATATTTATAAACATATTCCAAAAAGTTTTGATGTTATGATAACTTGAAATTAAGGAGTATTTTGTGTTCACTCTAGAGAAGTTTACTTGTGCTAAACTGAATTGTTTGAAATAGAACTGTTTTTGACATTGAAACTGTACTTATGCTAAACTGAGTTGTTTGAAATGGAACTGTTATGACATCTGATTGTGTGTTTATGCTAAACTGAATTGTTTGAAATTGAACTGTTTTGACATTTAACTGTGTGTGGATAAAAACTGTACTTATACTAAACTGAATTGTTTGAATTAGATCTGTTTGACTAAACTGAATACTTTGAAATAGAAATGTTTTTAACAATTAAACTGTGTACTCATGCAAAACTGAATTGTTTGAAATAGAACTGATTATTTGTATAAAAATGGATTTGGCATTAATTAACCTATAAAGGTTGATATGCCATAAAACCCAAACAACAAACCAGCCAAGAGAAGTTATTGAAATCCTAATTTTTCAATTACCAACATCTGTTGTTGAGTTTATTATGATAAACAATGTTTAACATAATGAAAGAATATTTGTAAATTTTTCTATCAAAATAAGTAAAAGAAAAGTTATAAAAATTGGAATATCCCAATGTTCATCAAGTTATAATTAATCTTTGATTTAAATTTTATCAATTAGAATCTGTTATAATAAGTCATTATTTTAATGTTACTGGGGTTGATTATAGAAGAAATAACTTGAATTGTAAAAAAAAAGGTTTTATTTTACAAGACGTATAAGAATGTGTTAACAGAGGGTATAATGCGAGTTAGTATTGCTAGAAAAGGGAGCCCCCCTGGCCACCACTATCAATGCTCATTTTCAAAAAGATTAGTCCATTCTATACAGGAGGGGTGTCATCTCTTCTCTACAAGTCATGAACAGCAGTCATAAAACAGAAAGAGTTCCAAGATTCATCTTGATGATGATGCTAATTATTCCCCTCCATAAGAATTTGCTCTCTCTCTCTCTCTCTCTCTCTCTCTCTCTCTCTCTTATCTTTTTCTTTTTGTGCTTCTCTCTATAACAAACATATACATAAGTACACATACACACAGAACACAGACAAACACACACACACAGATATACAAGGATTGTTAAAAAAGAACTAAGCAACACCCAGATTTTATATTTGTCACACACCTCTCACCATCGTCCACATTTTTGTGCAGGTAAAACCTATACCAAAATCTGAATTAGTTTTTATAGTTTTATGAGAAATGGGCGTGTGTTGCCACCAAAAATGTTCAGTTATGGTTCGTCTTTCTGGGTGAGACTTAGAATTTTTTGAATGACTTTCATATATAAATACATACATGAACATGCACTTGAAATTAGTACATAACTAAGCTTTTTACTTAGATGTGGCACAAGGCCATATGAATGGAGCACCCCATGAGACTTAAACACACTCATGAAGGTTTGCTTGTCTAGCTTGCTAATCATTACACCACCCAAAGAAGCTGAATAACTCCATTTAGTAATTTACTAAGCTTTTTGCTAAGATGTGGCACAAGGCAGTATGAATGGGGCACCCAATGAGATTTAAACTCCCTCATGAAAGTTTGCTTGTATGAAAATAAACAAAAGAAAACTTATAAAAAGTGACATTTCCATGGTTACTGCTGGTTGTTGAGTCATACCAAAGACTTAAAGTCCAGAACCCCCTTGATTACATAGTATGAGGCATTTTAGAAAACAAAATAAAAGTAATCAATGCAATATTGAAATATTGGTTTGCTTAAGTCTGCTATTGAGGAAGAATGGAATAAAATGCCTGAAGAATTTATTTTGAAGGCATGCAAATCTTTTCAAAGACATGTTGTTATAATAATTGAAGAAAAAATGGCACCCATTTAAATTTCTGAGACAAAGCTTGATGAGTTTTCAGACTATTGTCTTCATCCTTATCATTATTTCCACAACGTTTCGGCCGATATGTCCTCCGGCCTTCTTCAGGTGTTTGTCGAACTCAGGAACCTTCGCGGAATTTTGAATTATGTCCTTTATTGAATCCAGTTTACAAGTCCCAAAAATTCACTTGAATTGTCCAGCAGGACACATAGTGTAACGGTTATAAGCATTGGTTCCCTAAGCTTCTAAGGAGACAATCATCTGGAGGTTGCAGGTTCAATCATGACTGCAATCGAGTAACACTATAGGAATACTTAACTCTTGTACCTGGTTATGGCTCACGGAATCAGAACAGGCAACCGCTGTGGATTCAATAAAGGACGTAGTTCAAAGTTCCATGAAGGTTCCCAAGTTCAACAAATACCTGAAGAAGACCAGAGGACATATTGGCCGAAATGTTGTGGAAATAGCAATAAAGATGAAGACAATAGTCCGAAAAACCCTTAATGATAAAAATGGCCGCCATATTGAGTAAATTTACTGTTTTGTGTCTATCTTCTTATTTTGTTGTTTATTTTTTAAAATTAGAATTAACCTTGTTTTATAATAGAGTTGTTTATCATTATTCTAGAATATTCCTAATTTCGTTTCCACATCCTGTACTTAAATCATTTGCAATGCATTCCTACAGTAAAATCATTCACAATCTTTATACTAAAATCATCTACAATGCATTCTAATACTTAAATCATTTACAGAGCATTTCTATAGTAAAATCATTTACAATGAATTTCTATAGTAAAAAAAAAAATAAATAATACTTAATATGTTATGATTGTATAATGTTCATCAAGAAATAATAAAATTCCAGCTATGTTGGGTTTAGAAGAAAATTGTTGTTGTTTTTTAAATTAGTAGAAGTGTACTTGTTTATGGGTGATGCTATGTCATTTAATAGATTTATTTTTTGAATTTTATACTTTTTCTTAATTTTCACTAATATATGTTTTTTACATAATGCAAAAGTTCCAAGGAAAAGATTTTGTATATCTCATAAAATCCAGATGAAAATAAAACTCTATTCTTTGTTTCTTTTAGTTGAGGATTTCTTTCTTTCTTTCTTTCTTTCTTTCTTTCTTTCCCATATCTTTTCTTCCTTTTTTATTTCATTTTTATTTTCATCTTTCTTTATCTTTTTTTCTGTCACATTTTTCTTTCTCTTTCTTGTCTCTTTTTTCTCTTTCATTTTCTTTTTCTTTTTTCTGTCGTTTTCTTTTTTTTGTATCCTTTCTTTTTCTTTCTTTCTCACCTTCTTTCCTTTTCTTTCTTTCTTTTTTTTTCCTTTCATATTTCCTCCTGTTTATCCCTCTTTTCCCTATCAAACCAGAAATATTTCTAAAGAGAAAATATATTAGGCTTTTTAAAACAAACCTTAAATGAATCAAAATGCTTTTCTCTACAATTTTCATTTATCTATTATGTTATTTGGCCTTGACTTTTTTGTCATAAAAAAAAATGGCCTTGAAAAAAAAAAAATTCAATTGTTACTACACACCAATCAGGAATGAAACAGGATCCATCCATCTTTTTTTAAAAATAATTCTTGCTGAATAAAATTATCTAAATGCAATATCTCAAAGTGAAACTAAAATCTAATTTAAAAAATTATAACATATTTTTATCAACCTTTTTCTTATTGCAGTTTCCAGTTTTTGGTGGGGGAAGTTCTCTTAGCGTTGAGGTTAACATGCTGAACAGTGATGTTGTTGTAAGTGACTTTGAACTCCAGTTGTGCTCTTACAATCACTTTCAGACTAATACCCTTGGAAAAGGCATGAACTCCCTTATTTACCACTAGCTATGGGTTGAATAGAACCACTGCTGTTCATCTACAAAAATGACTTTGGCTTTAAATAACTTATGAAGGTTGATATGCCATTAAACAAAGAAACCTAACCCAACCAAACCAATTTTCAGTAGTCTGCGCAGTCGGTGAAGCTTAGAATACACTGGTTGTACCCCCTGCAGAAGGATAAGACTCCCTGCCACACAAAAGGGGTGTCTTGAGAATGACACTAAACTGTATCTGATAGTGAGGCTCCTGTTCTGAAGACCTGGAGAGTGTGGAGTACCCCTTCATTACCATTACTCTCAGGTCCACATATATTTTAATATATATGTAAAAACAGGATTTGGCATTAAATTACCAATAATGGTTGATATGCCATAAAACCAAACCAAACCAATCAAGGCATAAAATAACCACTGACAGGTTGTCATGCCATTAAGATGATTGAATAAATTAATGAATTTTTAGTAGTTCACAGTGCAGCATTTTCTCACCAAAAATGATTGCTTCCAAGAAATTTTCTAAATTGAAAAAAAAAAATGGCAAAAATAATTGAACATTGTGACAAAACAACAAACCTCTCTACAAAATTCTCCTGCAGTCAAAAAATACAGATCAAGAAAAGAAATGTTGCATAAAATTTGATTATACACATTACAAGACTGGGAATTAGACTATCGTGGCAATCACCAGTGAAACTGTTAATATAATGATGAAAATTGTTGTGTATGATGGTTATTTAATGTTTATGAGATTATATGACTATTTCAAACACTATATAGTGAGGTTGCAAGAATAGCAAACTCTTCACAAAGCAGCAAAGGGTATTTTAATAAAAGTGGTAGAGCATGGTTTAAAGTAGTTGGCTGGAAAACGTATCACAGCAAAGGTGTCTTGAGGAGAGCTGGTGGGCTATATTTTGTCATTTTTTTATAGTAACAACTCATATGAGAAAGAGATGTTAGTTTTTTTTTTTTTTTAATTCTTTTCCTCTTCTGGATTAAACATTTGACAAAGAATAGAATGCTTAAAACATTATCATAATAGCATAAAAAATGTAATAGGTCTGAACAAGGTTGGTTGGTTCATTCATTCATTGGTTTTTCAGTATATCAACTCTCATTGGGTTATTTTTAACAAAATTCATTTGAACAATTATGGGCTCTAATAATATTTTTAAAAATAAATGGTGGAATACCAATTCTTATAAGCAAGATGGACCAGCCTACCTGTCTTAAAGGAAAAAAAAATCAGTGTTTGAATTTCTGAATTTTTTTAAAGATAATTAGAGCCTGTAATTGTTAAACTGACTTTGGTATAAAATAACCCAATAAGGACTGATATAACATAAAACCAACCAACCAATAATAAGATTGGTAGAACAGCCATTCTTCCACTTTCCTTTGGGCACTTTTAACACGTTTTTATCTTTGTACCTGTATCATCATTGTTATGAGTTAATACTACATTTTTATAAAGATGCGAAGTTACCATTTGTTTAGTTAGTTGGGTTTAATGACACATCAACTCTTGTAGGTTATTCAATGCCAAATCATTTTTATACATATATTTTAAGTATATATGATTTGTAAATGAATTGTTTGTAGATAACATTTTTAAATGAACCAGAGTTTATTTGTTTGCACACAGTTAAATGGTTCCAAGACTTGTATGTAATACTAATAATTCAATTTAACATCAGTATTTTATTTTGCACATGGTTAAATGGTTTCAAGTTTAGAAAAGGATTACATATTTCTATTTGACCAATAGATGGGATGTGAAGTTACCAGTTGGTAAAAGTGATAAAACTAGGAATGTTAAAATTACCATTTTTTAAATGGAATTTAAGGTGCTTAAATGTTACCATTGTCATAACTCCTTTTAATAACAGTCCTGTTTGTATTTACCTACCCCTCCACATGGGCAGAATGTGACACAAGGTCAGTTTTTAAGCAGAGTTTAACAAGTTTGAAATCAGTGGGTATTTTTTCTCCAAGACTGGTTGTCTAACCAAGGCGAAAGAGCTCAGTCTGCCCTACCATTTACCCAGAGCTGGAAGGAGAATAGTTGGATTCATACTTTTCCCAAGAGTATTAGTTCAATGTGAAATGCAATAAGCCTTGTCCAGGATTTGAACTCGGGTCACCCTGTCTATTTCCTACAATGATAACATTACACCTTGGTTACCTCCCTCAATAACAGTCCTGTTGGTGGGATTTAGAATATGCTGACTGTATCACCTGCAGAAGAATAAGACTCCCCTCGCCAAAAAAGGGTGTCCCAGATATGATACTCAACTGTGAGGCTCCAGTTCTGGAGAACTGGGGAATGTGGAGTACCCCTTTTTTATCATAACTTTGTCCTAGAGAGTTAGTCCCTATTAGGATCCCATCTGTGGGTCAAATAGATCTGTTTAAAAATTATTTATATTTGATAAGAATACCTGATACCATATAACTGTAAATTATACATAGTAACAATAGTTACTTGAAGCCATAATTGTTTACTAAGGATTATTATTAGTTACTTAAAACCATATAATTATGCACAAATAAATGACTATTATTAAATAGAAATAATTACTTGAAACCATATAATTATTAGTGTTAGATGGGAAATGTTGCCTGCTTGATCAAGCAGGTGACATTTCCACACTAGACGGAACCTCTCTGAAACTGGTAGACAAATTCACCTACCTAGGAAGCAGTGTCTCATCAACCGAAAAAGACATCGACATGCGGCTAACAAAGGCACGGACAGCTATCGATAAGCTATCGATCATATGGAAATCAGACCTGACCGATAAAATGAAACGCAGTTTCTTCCAGGCAGCAGTCGTGTCAATACTGCTATATGGATGCACCACTTGGATGCTAACTAAACGGCTGGAGAAGAAGCTAGACGGCAATTATACAAGAATGTTGTGAGCAATATTGAATAATTCCTGGCGGCAACACCCCACAAAGCACCAACTATACAGCCACCTGCCTTCCATCACAAAAACTATCCAAGTTAGATGAACCTGACATGTAGGACACTGCTGGAGAAGCAGAGACGAGCTCATAAGTGATGTACTCCTATAGACCCCCACATATGGCCGAGAAAAAGCAGGACGACCAGCTCGAACATACATACAGCAGCTACGTGAGGATATGGAATGTAGCCCTGAAGACCTGCTAGAGGTGATGAACGATAGGGAAAAGTGGCTAGAGAGGGTTGGAGATATCCGGGCTAGCGGCACAACATGATGATGATGAATGATGATGATTAGATAGGAAATCTTGAAATCATACAACTTTGGGGGAGTCCCCATGGCTAATGTGCTGGACTGTGAGTTTAAACTTCAGTTGTACTATTACATTCACTTTTTGACTAGTGCCCCTTTGGAAGGAATGAATTCCCTTATCTCTCCAGCAATAGGTTAAATAGTACCACTAATGTCCTTCAGCAAGGATAGCTTTGGTATTAAATAACCCATGAAGGTTGATATGTCATTAAACAAAGAAACCAAACTAAACTATACAACTGTGTACGAATTATTTGTATTAGATAAGAATACTTAACATCATATAAGTGTGTACAAAAACTCCTAAAAAACACAACACAAAAAATGTGAGCATTAACCTACAATGAACACAGCTCCCTAACTCTGGGCATGAAATAACTTTAGAGGGGTCAGAATCCTGTTAAAATCAATCCGACTTTTCAATAACCCAAACGGAAGTGGTCCCCTCAACACCTACTACTCATATGGAAAAGATAAACTGAAATTCAACCGGCTCCATGTACCCACTTCCAAGACAAACATGAGAGTAAAATAAAGAGTCATAAAGATATTTTCAGACCAATCAGAATATGAGTGACATCACTCTCAGTAAGCCAATCAGAGCCACTTGTATCTATGAAAGGCTGATTTGATTTAGCAAGCAGAAAGGATCCCAGCAACAAAGAGAGAATGCATCCAGCAAGCAGCTCAACCAAATGTGACAGTCGACACATCAAGCCACCAGCAGCCTTACCTCACACCTGGATTTCCTTGGTGGTCCTCCCCAACCCCAATTTTGGTATATGACATATCCCCAGATGAACAAACAAATGACATCCCAAGTGACCATAAATAAGAATAAAATCTTTCCTTTCAGCTAAAACATGTCTCATCAGCATTGTTATGCTACTTGTCAGTTTTCTTTAGTTAATACAAGTTATATTTATGCTAAGACAACAATATTTGTACAAGTTTTATACTTTCTCATCAGTACTAGAGATTCTACGAGACCATCTTTCGAGACAACTCTGATTGGTTTGGTTTCGTTTGGTTTTATGGCATATCAACCATTGTTGGTTATTTAATGCCAAATCCACTTTATACATATATATTAAATATATAGGATTTGGTTTGGTTAGGTTTTATGGCATATCAAACATTGTAGGTTATTTAATGCCAAATCCTCTTTATATATATATTAAATATATAGGATTTGGTTTGGTTAGGTTTTATGGCATATCAAACATTGTAGGTTATTTAATGCCAAATCCTCTTCATGCATATATATTGAGAATATAGGATTTGGTTGGGTTTGGTTTTATGGCATATTGACCATTGTAGGTCATTTAATGCCAAACCCTCTTTTGCATATATATTGAGTATATAGGGTTTGGTTGGGTTGGGTTTTATGGTATATCAACCCTTGTAGGTCATTTAAAGCCAAATCTTCTTTATACATATGATTTGTAAAGGCATAGGTTGTGGAAAATATTTTTAAACAAGCTGGAGCTCATTTGTTTGCATATATTTAAATGGTTATACATATAATTTGTAAGTCAATAGTTTGTGGGTAGTCTTATTTTTAAATGAGTTAGAGCTAATTTGTTTGCACACAGTTAAATGGTTCTGAATATTTTAACACAAATAGGTCTATTTAGTATTGTTTGCATACGTGTATGTCCATAGTTTGCCCTCTCTTTTTTGGTAGTTTGTATTGAGGCATGCTAATCTATTTTCTATCATGAAATCTGTTAGATGTTGCCCATTCCTATTTGACGTGTTGTGGAGGCTGTATTTGTTGTTTCCGTTTTTCCCGATTTGGGCATTCATGTCCCCGCCAATGACTAACATGTTGTGTTTCGGGATGCTACGCACTAATGAGGATAACTCATCGTAGAAGGTGACTAGTTCAGTTTCTTCTCTAACATTGGTGGGGCTGTAGCATGAGATGATTGTTGCTCTGGGGTAGACTACGTCCTTATAAACAAGAAATGGAGAAATAGTGCATTGAATTGCGAGGCATACTCCTCTTTTGAGGGTGTGTCCACCGATCACCGAATAGTCACGGCGAAAATACAATTAAGCCTACGAAAAAATGCCAAACGAACAGTGACCACCAAACACTATGACTGGGCCCTATTAAACAACAAAGATATAAGAGATAAATACGTATTAGAATTAAGAAACAGATTCGAAACACTACAAGAAAAGACGGAAAAAAGTACACTGAACGACGAATATGAAAATTTCGTCAATGCACACCTCGAGGCAGCAGCAAAATACATTCCAACAAAAATTAAAACTAAATATAGAGTCCCATGGGAAACTTTAGCGGTGAGAGAAAAACGTGCACTAGTGAAAACAGCCTCCAAAAACTATCGAAAAAACCCAACAAACACAAAAGCCTTAAAACTAAAAACGGCACAATATCAATTAGCAGGCATATATATAAAGGAACAGACAGAATACATTCAAAATCAGATAGATAGGATTAGAGACTCGGTGGAAGATAGACAATAAACGAAGTGAGCAGAAGAAAGAACACAGCCAAAGCAAAACTGAAAGCAGCAAACCAACAAGAAAGAATAAAACTGTGGAAACAGCACTTCGAAAACTTACTCGGAAACCCACCAAAAATAACGCATGAACCAATCACCAGAATAATTAGCAAACAATTAGACATTAAACTAGGACCGTTCACACAAGAAGAACTCGACTCGGTTCTCAGAAAAATTAAAAATAGGAAAGCTGCAGGGCTGGACGAAATTCCCCCGGAAGTATGGAAGACCAGACAATTCGACGACATACTGCTCCGACACTGCAACGCAGTATACAATCAAAATCCGATAGATAGATGGATGAAGGGATGCATACTCCCCTTCCCTAAAAAGGGGGACCTCGGATTAGCCAAAAACTACCGAGGCATAACACTTACATCCATAGCTGCCAAAATCTACAATGCCCTACTACGAAACCGAATAGAACCCAAAATCGACAACATACTTAGAAAAAACCAAAATGGCTTCCGAAGAAATAGATCCACGACCTCACAAATATTAACCATCCGCAGAATCCTTGAAGGTGTACGGGCAAAGAACCTACAAGCGACATTAATATTTGTCGACTTTACCAAGGCTTTCGACCCAATTCACAGAGGAAAGATGGAACAAATCCTACTAGCGTACGGCATACCTAAAGAAACCGTAGCGGCAATAACGATTCTCTATAGAAACACTAAAGTAAAAATACGATCACCGGATGGAGACACAGAATACTTTGACATTGTAGCAGGAGTACTACAAGGGGACACGCTGGCCCCGTACCTCTTTATCATTTGTCTAGACTACGTACTTAGAACATCGATTGACAAAATCAAAGAGAATGGCTTCGAACTGACGAAGAAAAGAAGCAGAAGATACCCCGCAACAACAATTACCGACGCCGACTACGCCGATGACATAGCGATACTGGCAAATACACCTGACCAAGCCGAAACACTACTGCATAGTTTGGAATGAGCAGCAGCAAGCATAGGCCTCTATGTAAATGCACACAAAACGGAATATATGTGCTATAACCAAACGGGGGACATCTCCACTCTAGAAGGAACCCCACTTAAACTAGTAGACAAATTCACGTACCTAGGAAGCAGCGTCGAATCAACCGAAAAGGACATCGAAACGAGGCTAACGAAAGCATGGACAGGCTATCGATTATATGGAAATCAGACCTAACCGATAAAATGAAACGCAGTTTCTTCCAGGCAGCGGTCACATCGATACTGCTATATTGATGCACTACATGGACGCTAACAAAACGGCTGGAGAAGAAACTAGATGGCAATTACACAAGAATGCTGCGTGCAATCCTGAACAAGTCCTGGCAGCAACACCCCACAAGACACCAACTGTACGGCCACCTGCCCCCTATCACGAAAACTATTCAAGTTAGACGAACCAGACATGCAGGACACTGCTGGAGAAGCAGAGATTAACTCATAAGAGATGTACTCTTATGGATCCCCACACATGGCCACGCAAAAGCAGGGTGACCAGCTCGAACGTACATTCAGCAGCTATGTGAGGATACAGGATGTTGTCCTGAAGACCTACCTAGGGCGATGAATGATAGGGAGGAGTGGCGAGAGAGGGTCAGGGATATCCGTGCTACCAGCACGATATGATGATGATGATGAGGTCTATTTAGTATTAATCCTATATTTGCACTCCCTTAAATGGTTTATAATATTGCTATCTCACATGAATAGTTTTATATGGATGCCGTTAAATGGCTTCAAGTATCACTATGTAATACTAAAAATTCAATTTAGGCACACAGTTAAAGAGTTTCAAGTATTGCTAACCAACACCAAAATTCTACTCAACATGACGGATTTGTTAAATTGTTCCAAGTATTGATATATATCATTAACAATTGAATTAAACATCAGTCCTTAGTTTACACACAGTTAAGTGGTCAAACAGTTCTATGTCTAACAATTCAATTTAATATAAAACATTTGTTTGCATACAGTTTAAATATCAAACAGTTCTATTTGATCCATAGATTAGATCTTATCTGCTGCTACTACTCCATATAAGAGTGGACCTGAGAGCAATGGAAATGAAGGAGTATTCCACATTCCCCAGTGCTCAAGGACTGGAGCCCCACCTAGAGATAGTTTGATGTCATATCCAGGAGACGTATTAGGAGGAGGATCTTACCCTTCTGCAGAGATACAGGCAGTATATTCTACAACCCCAGCCAACACTAAAGAATATTTTCTGTGTAAATTAACACATTTCTTTCTTGAGGTGTAAATTCAGCAGAACAATAGATATTAAGAGTAAAAGAGGTTTGTAGATAGAAAAGTTCTTTGTGGTTCTGTTATGAACACATCTAATGACAACTGTTAAACCTCTGAAACAGTTCCTAACACATGTGTATCACTAAAATTAGAAATCGAAAAAACCCACATGTGTCACAAAATTTACAAATAGAAAAAGACCCACATGTGTCAATAAATTCAAAATAGAAAAAGATCCACATATGTCACTAAATTTGAAAATAGAAAAAATATCCACGTGTCATTAGATTTAAGTTTAGAAAATGATCTCACACATGTCATTAAATTTGAAAATAGAAAAAAAATCCACGTGTCATTAGATTTAAGTTTAGAAAACAACTCACACATGTCATTAAATTTGAAAATAGAAAAAAATCCACGTGTCATTAGATTTAAGTTCAGAAAATGACTCACAAATGTCATTGAATTTGAAAATAGAAAAAAGACCCATCGGTGCCATGGTTTCCAGAAATAACTTTTCTCTATTTTACCACCAAAAGATAGCGAGTATATAGAAACCAAATCCCCATTTCTAGTCAATAGCTATCCAATTGTTATTAGGAAGCAAAAGAAATAAAAAGCATCAAAATCATATGATGGTAAATAAGTCTTTTCCTCAAAGGAATTTTAGAACTGACGTACATGTAAGTATTTAAAAAGAATACAAAAACATTTAAATACACTGTACTCATGCAAATATCAATAATCACACAACATATTTTTTTATAAACTATTGCTCATTACCAAAAATAATACATTAAAAAAATGTCTGTTTCAACCCAACCTCCAGTTATTTGTTTTGCTGTTTGCTTGTTTTATTTATATTTCCTTTCAGCATTAACCTTTTTATCACAGTACCTGGAAAACTTCTCAACCATAAAATATAGCACTACTGATTGACTGCCATGTCTTCTAACAAGTCAGAATCAGGTACTAGTGAGCCTGAAGGACTTGTTCATAAATACTGAGCCAGGATACATCATGGATTTCATCAAAAAGATTCAGTTTTATAAAAAAGAAATTGTTGTATTGAGGAGAAAGCAATTGACAACAACACTTATAAATATAAAAATATAAACTCCTTTATTTGAAACATTGTGATAGGTGCGTGTGTGAGAGAGAAAGAGTCGGACTGCTACGATAGACACCAAATTGTGATACATTTATTCAAAGCCCAGCATCTTTATCTTCATTCATGGGCGCCTGATACAGAGCTGATTCTTAGCTTGGGAGCTGCAGCCCCCTGCCAGCACCCAACACAGCTGTCTATTCTGACTGCTCTCCCTGACAGACCCTGGATTTGAAAACTTCAATCATTATATATTTTTCTGATGCCCACACATTTTCCCTTCTGGCACATTTCATGTGACATTTCTGCTGTCCCTTATTTACCTTAAGATACAGGTGCATATCCAGTTTACAAAATCCACACTAATTGGCTGTCAAAGGTCATTATGTAATGAAATGAACAATAAAGGAAAGAGAAATAGATAAGCAAAATAAGGTAGAATACATTACAGCTTTTTGAAAAAAATGATCTAAAGAAATAGTAATATGCTTGTATCAACAAGCTGTCTGCCAACAAAGAAGACTCATCAAAAACACTAATTTGAGGTATTAAATGACCCAGTAGAGATTGATATGCCATCAAACCCAACAACAACAATATTCACACTACACTTTTAACTGAGTCCTTGCTTTTTGCACATGAGAAATGCAAGCCAGCCAAATAATGCAAAAGGTCTTTACAGAATAAGGAGACAAAGATAAGAAAAGGAGCAGTTACTGAAATGAAACTAAAGAGATATCTTCTGGGATTCCATGAATCCCAGGAGATATCTGACTTTCAACACATGATCTTATTGCGTATGTAATTAGATTATACTCTGGATTTTCTAATGTGAAAATTATGAGTAGGATCATACAAAAATTGATTGTTGGTTGTATTTTATGGCATATCAACTTTTATAGGTTACTTAATACCAAATCCTGTTTATACACATATATTGAATATATGATTTGTAAACAAAATTTGTTGATAACAATTTTTAACAAGCCAGCAATCATTTGTTTATGTGCAGTTAAATGGTTCCAAGTATTGCTACATAATACTAATTATTGAATTTAACAGTCATTTGTTTGCACACTGTTAAATGGTTTCAAGTATCTATCAATCTGTTTTTTTATTCTGTTCATTATCAATATATCTATCTTTTTATTCTATTCATATCTATCTATCTATCTATCTATCTATCTATCTCAGTCTGTTCATTATCTATCTATCCAGTGTCTAGAGTTCAGTCAATAGTCATTATTTTTTTGGTTGGTAGCACATGTGTATTCACTTGGTTGTCATTGTTTTTAGTTGTTAGTGAAAAAATAGTCAGTTGAAAGATGACATATAAATTTAACACAACAAAATGTATAACTAATGTAATTTGTTGGCTTAATGTCACCAATCACCATTACCAATTACTAATGTCATCACGTATAGTAGATGTGCAATGTAATGACCTGGAAATGACCCAGGTATCATCTAGTTCAAGGTGAAGTGTCTGAAAAACATCTGCAGAGGTGTTGTAAGGTAAACAAAATGTTCTGTACCTGAAACTGAGTAAGCATAAGTACAGCTCCTACTTGTTAGGAGGAATACTGGCTCACAGACTAGAAGAGAAAGGACCAGTGATACATGTGCCATTCCTGGAAAGAACAAATATCAAAGATATGGGATAATATAGATTCTTCTTGGTGTTAAAAATGAGCAGTTAACAGAAATTTTAATCCAATACCCGTAACTAGCCTCTGAAAACAATAAAAGTTCTATTGCTGTTTAGAAGACTTTTTGCTATCCTGTTAGGGTTCTTTCTGTGGGTCAAATAAACCTATTTGAAAGCAATAAGTATGTGGGGTTATCTCCCTTGCTTTCAACCCTATTCATATGAACTTGAGGAAATTTCACCCTTTGTTAAGTTAGTGACACATTAATTTGTTTTAGTTTGGTTTCTTCATTTAATGGCATAGTAACCTTCATTGGTTATTTAATGCTAACACCATCCTTGTAGAAGGACAGCAGTGATACTATTTAACCTATAGCTGGAGGGGTGAATAAGGGAGTTCATGCCTTTCCTTTGGGTAAAGTGAAAGTGAACAGAATCATGCAACTAGATGTCACAGTCCAATATGTTAGCTACTACACCATGGAGACACCCCCCACCCCACCTGGTATTGGTGGTAGTGAAGATATCTAGTAAAGTCCTCATTCATCAAGGACCAAATATATATATACTATTCATAAGTATTTGAACAAACAGACAATTTGCTTCTTTCTAATTTCTTGTTTTTAGGAATTAAAATCAGGAACATTACACAGAATTTTCTATAGGCATTTTCAGTTGTACCTTAAAGAAATGAGTGCTCATAAATATTTCAACAAGTATAGAATTTATTTCATATTGTGTAAGATTTGCAGTTGTCATTAAAAATTTTCCATGTAGATGATTCAAATTAACTTATGAGTTTGACACCTCTTTGAAAAGGAAATGCAAGTTTACCTTTTCAATCGTCTTTATTGATTGTGAACAAGATTGAGAGAAAGGGTGAAAGAAAAAACTTGTTTTCTTTTTAATTAAACAATTTAGTTCAATTAAAAAACATTTTCCAGAAATTTGTGTTCATGGCATAACACTTATCATTTTAATAAGCGAACACCACTACCAAAGTTCAAATCCTAAAAGAGACTGTTTGCATTTCGCATAGTGCTTGTACCTTTGGGAAGGGCATGAATCCAACTATTCTCCCTCCAGCTTTGGGTGAATTGTAGGACAGACTTGGCTCATAAACCTTGGTATGGCAACTAACCTAAATGATGGAAAACTTTGAATTATATTATAACTAAATACTTGGAGGTGCCCATGGTGTAATGGTTATCGTCATAGGAAATGGACATGGCGACACGAGTTCAATTCCTGGACGAGACTGATTGCATTTCACGTAGCATTAATACCCTTGGGAAAGGTATGAATCCAATTATTCTCCCTCCACCTATGAGTAAATAGTAGGACAGACTGGGTTCTTCAGCCTTGGTGAGGCAACTAGTCTAGGGGAAGGAAAACTCTGAATTCAAACCTGTTAAACTCCGCTTAAAATTGACCTTGCATCATATCCTGCCCGAGCGGAGGGGTTGGGTAAATAGGATTATAACTAAATACTTTTTTATGTGAGGGAAATAGGAAGGAATTAGTAAACGTACCATACTATTTAATTGTAAGTTTCTTTTAACTTGACCACTCTGTGTTGATGTGAGTCACGATAATCCAGTGCTGAATCCTGAATCCTTATTTTTCAACTTGCTGCAAATGTATCAGCAGGTTTCCTAATTGATTCTATATGTCCAACCACCACCACATCTATGCTATACTAACGCTGAACAGGATGAAAAGAAAGACAAAATAAACTCATTTACACATGGTAGAATATTTAACCTTTTATATACTTAATTTATGTGCGAGTAATATTCAAAGAAAGAATACACAAACATGTCTCATAGAAGAATTATACACATTGTTTCATGAACAAGCAGTAGGAGGAAGGGATACAAAATGAAAAAGAGGCTTACTTGAGAAGTGTGGGTCATATAGCCATATGGCTTTACTGTTCCCTGACAGAGTCAGAGACAACATCTCTACTGTTCAAAGAACAAAGGCAAAAAGAAAAGGTTGAGAATGAGTTTCTGAACTGTCATGTTACACCCCTAACAGATGTATCAAATCTCTAAGGAAGATAATTATGTATTATATCCCTATACTGGTATAAAAGGAAAAGTGCAAACACAATTTACCCTCTTTTCATCTTATGTAGAAGCAAGACCTGTTTTTTTCTCATGTCAGTGGAACCCCATTTTCAGAGCTCTGGCAATTTCTGCCTGTAGCACTACACAATGCAAAATATACAGTACCAAAAGCTTCCACATATATATTTATATCTATATTTCCAGACAAAACAAACAAATGTGTTATATGGGATTGTAATAGAAATACATACTTATTCAAGTATGCATTTCTGTTAAAGACATTTTGGTTTGGTACGGAAGTGTGCTCTTCGTGAAGCATGTTTTTTGGCAGGAATAGCCAGGCTGAGTTCATCCTTCTTCAGCTTTTCCTTTTCTTATACTGGTTGCTATACTAGTCTTCTCAACTATTTATCTGTAGCTGGAGAGAGAATAGTTAGATTCATACCTTTCCAAGAATCCTTGTAGTATAGAAGCTAACATCCTGCACTGCAACTTCATAGTAAGGGAGTTTGAACTCCATGACTGAGATTACGTTCAATTTCAGACTAGTACCCTTGGGAAAGGTACAAACTCCTTTATACCCCCCCGCTATGGGTTAAATTGTACCACAATTAGTTGTCTGAATTTCTGAGATGAAGCTCAATGATTTTTATCATTCAGGGTTTTTGGACAATTGTCTTCATCTTTATATTCATAACGTTTTGGCCGATATGTCCCCTGGCCTTCTTCAGGTGTTTGTTGAACTCATGAGCCTACATGGAACTTCAAACCACATCCTTTATTTAATCCGTGGTGGTGGTGGGGGGTCACTTGTTCTGATTCCATTAACCATAACTAAGTATAAGTGCAAAGTATTCCTGTATTGTTACTTGCCTGCAGTCAGGATTGAACCTGCAACCTCCAGATGATTGTCTCTTTAGACGTTTAGGGAACCAAATTCACTCTGAATTGTTCAGCAAGATGCCAGGCCATTGTCCAAATGAGTAGAGTGTTCACCAATGGTCTGGGAGACCAGGGTTCAATCCCAGGTCAAGTTATACCAAAGACTCAAAAATGATACACCATGCTGCCTTGCTTAACTGTCAACATTATAAGGTAAGCATTAAAGGTCAAGTAGAGCAATCCAGGGAATAGCACCCTCCCCAACACCTCAGTGTAGTAGCTATTGAAAAGGCAACCTTCAGGTCACCCTCGACTCAGGTCATCAACTTAACTTTTTATGGTTAACGGAATCAGAACAAGTGATACCCATGGATTAAATAAAGAATGTGGTTCGAAATTCCGTGTAGGCACTTGAGTTCAACAAACACCTAAAGAAGGCCGGAGGACATATCGGTCAAAACATTGTGAATATAACAATGAAGACAATAGTCCGAAAACTCTGAATGCTAAAAAAATACCACTATTGTTCTTTTACAAAGATTACTTTGGCATTAAGTAACCCATAAAGATTGAATATACTATTAAAACAAAGAAAATAGAACATTTCCCAACGGTATTATTGTTATGTGAAGTGCAAATAGTCTCATTCAGGATTTGAATTCGGATTGCCAAGCTCATTTCCTCCAATGATAACCATTACACTACGAGTTCTTTCTTAATTTGATTACGACCACAGAACTTTTTTAGTATTTTCATATAGAAAAGTATGTATTTACCAACCCCTTCACACAGGCAGGATATGACACAAGGTCAATTTTTTAGTGGAATTTAACAGAGTTTTCCTTCACCTAAACTGGTTGCCAAACCAAGGCTACAGAACCCTACTAATACCCCTAGCTGAGGGAGAATAATTGTTTTCATTTCTTTCCCAAGGGTATTTGCGCGAACTGGAATGCAATCAGCCTCATCTAGGATTTAAAATGTCATCATGTCCATTTCCTATGATAAAAACCATTACACCACAGGCACCTCCGTCTGATGTATTAGCAAATAGACTTTCCTTCATAGATACATGTTCCCTCTTTTGTGTCAAGTATAGTTGGCTGGGGCCGTAGAAAATGCTGACTACATCTGTACAGAGGGGTAAGACCTTCCACTCAAGAGGGTTCAAGATATCATACTAAACTGCATCTGATGGTGAGGCTCGATTTCTGGAGCTTTGAGGAATGTGGAGTACCCCTTCATTGTCATTATTCCCAGGTCCACTCTAACCCAGAGAGGTAGTACCTGTTTGGGTCCTATTTAATGGTCAAATAGAATTAGTGTCCTGCATATGACACCAAACTGCATGTGATGGTGAGTCTTCAATTCTGGAGCTTTGGGAAATGTGGAGTACCCCTTCACTACCATTATTCCCAGGTCCACTCTGACCTAAAGTGGGAGTGCCTGTTTGGGTCCCATGTATGGGTCAACTAGAACTGTTTAACCATTTAACTGTGTGCAAAGAAGTGACTGATGTTAAATTAAATTGATAACATTACATAGCAATACTCGAAACCATTTAACTGCGTGCAAACAAATGAGCTCTAACTCATATAAAAAGCTACCTACAAACCATTCACTTAAAAGATTTGGCATTAAATAACCCTCAAGGGTTGGGATGCCATGAAACCAAATAGCCTATCTTTTGTGTCCTTCATTCCTGTTGTTATATTTTCTTTCTTGTGAGTTAAACACACTAATAAAGCTCATTAAATTCCAAGACTTGTCATAACATTTCATTGTTCTATTAACATTATCCATAAAAAATAATGGTAACCTCAGTATTTCCTGGTTTAATCACCTTTCACAACCTGGTAACAACAAGGTCTTACAAAAATGTGGCATAACAAAGACCATTACAAAATGGAGACAGGTGCCGGTAGTGTAATGATTATCATCATAGGAAATGGACACTGCGACACGAGTTTAAATCCTGGACAAGGCTGATTGCATTTCACATAGCACGAATACCCTTAGGAAAGGTATGAATCCAATTATTCTCCCTCCACCTATGGGTAAATAGTAGGGCAGACTTGGTTCTTTAGCCTTTGTGAGGCAACTAGTCTAGGAGAAGAAAAACTCTCAATTCAAACCTGTTAAACTCCACTTAAAAATTGACCTTGTGTCATATCCTACCCAAGCGGAGGGGTTGGTAAATATGGATTACAAAATGGACACGAACAGATGTTAGATGAAAATTAAAAGCAACTTCATTTTCCAACTAATATCAACAACTTTTATTAGATCGGAGTACTTGAAACCATAGAACTGAGTGTAAACAAACGATGATAATTAGTTAATAAGAATAACTTAGTATAAAGTATATACCATTTTAAAATGACTGAACTTTATTAATAGAATGACTCTGAGAACATTGATATTGAATTTTGATAGGAACAGTTAATTAAAGATACAAAATTGCTTGCAAATAATTTTTATTACTGTTATTATATAAAAATAGTAACTTGAAACTGCTTGCAAATTATTAGTATTAGACAGGAGTACTTGAAACCATATAACTGTTTGCAAATTATTTGTATAAAAAATAGTTACTTGAAGTTATAATTGTTTATAAAAGTTAAAACTGTAATGTTTTCAAATTATCAGTATTAGACAGTAATAAGTTGGCGACCGTAGTCGAGGACGACCAGAAGGCTCCCTTTTCAATAGCTACTACACCGAGGTGTAGGGGAGGGCGCTACTCCTTTCCCTGGATTGCTCCACTTTACCCTTGATATATACCTTGTATTGCTGAGTGTTAAGCAAGGAGGTATCAAGTACCATTTTTAAAGTCTTTAATATGACACGACCTGGGATTGAACCCAAGTCTCCCGAACCATTGGCGAACACTCTACCCGCTAGGTCAATGAACGGTGATTTAATTGTATAGAATAGTTACTTGAAGCTATAATTATTATTAAAAGGGAGCAGTTTCTTGAAACTGTACTGCTGGCAAATTATTAGTATTGGACAAGAATACTTGAAAAAGTGTGTACAAATTATTTGTATAAAGAATAGTTACTTAAAACAATAAAAGCTAAAACATGTCATAAAACCAACCACTAATTCAGTACTAGCAGTATGACTAAACTTCATCTTTATTATGCTTTTAATCAATATTTTTACAAGTTATCTCTGCTTTGAGTAATTTAATAATCTAATATCAAACCCCAGCACGTCACAGCAAGATATTTTATTCGAGCAACACACTTACAATGCTTTTAGAGAATAAATCAATTTCCAGTTTAATGATAATTTCGTGAAGTCTCTGTTTGTGTCCAATATAATTTATCAAGCATATACGTAAGTAAATTATGAAATACTAATTATGATCATGACGCCTTCCAAAATAGAAGCATCAATATCATCGTAGATTGCTATTATTATGATAACACATAAGTTCCCTAGGTGATAATTAACTTTTTTTTCTTCAAGATTTTACATAAACTAGAAGTACAGATAAGGCTACTGGCCCTGGTTCAAAATCCTATTTTTTCGTTTGCCGATGCATTTTTGATAAGCTTAAAACGTTTCAAGTCAAACCTACAACTGAGCTTTTCATCAAAATAATCCATACTTTTAAGAATTAGAGTAAGGAATCTCCCTAGCCTGGTAAAAAAAAAATCTTGTTTTTTTTTTTCCTTCTTATAGCTCTCTCTCTCTCTCTCTATATATATATATATATATATATATATATATCTCTCTATCTCTATTTCTATTTCTATTTCATATAGGTTTTGAACATGCACCACCAACAAACTATGCTCTACCACTGAGCTTTAACCAAAATCAATTGATTAATATAGTGTAAAAAAATGACTTAATATTTTAACCAATGAAAGTTAAGCGTTTTGTTTAGTGCTTACAAACCAACTTCCGTTTCCGGTTTGCTCCTCTGCCTTCGTCTTTGAATCTAAGATAGTAATTCTCAGTTCAGTCCTCCATCTCCACGGTGACGATAACTCCTATCACGTCGTTCACTCTTACGAGCAACAGCTCCTGCTAATTCTTTTCATCTATCGCTATTTGTTTGTTGGAATCTCAACTTTGTCCTGTTTCTCTTTTCTTTTTTCACAAAACTCGACACCACTCCTTTATTAAAAACACCCCCAAAATAAAAAAAACAAACTTTAACCTGACTACACTTCTTTCTTTAGTCTTACTCCCGCTTCAACAACATGGCAGACTCGAGTCTCGACGACTTCTTTGCTAAAAAGGACAAAAGTAAGAAAAAAACGAAAAGTAAATCGGCCAGTGATCCTCTCTCTCAGCAAAATTCCTCGGCTAGAAAGACTAAGAAAAAAAAAGATCAAGAAAAGCAACCGTCTACTACAATGGCATTAGGACCTAAGAATAATGAGGTAGGTATACATTTTTACGGACACAGTATTATATCTACTTTTAATTGAAATTAAATTAATTTATTTATTTGAACTATTTTCTGTCAAACATTTGAATATTAAAAAAGTGCTTGAATCACAAAAATGATTTACTTAAAACTGATTTCGATTAGTAGATACATTTGTTATTTGACGATCCATGCTTCTCTTTTGCCTAATTAACATTTGGGGGAAATTTCATAACAAATTATTAAGAATATAACGATTAAAAACCTTAAATAAATATATTTAAAAAAGATATTTCTTTGCATTTTCTAAGGAATAATCTTTAGGATTTTATATAAGAAATATTCAAAGATTTTTGTTTGATTTTGATTTTTTTAAATACTTTTTTTTACATTTTTTTTCCCTTTCAATATTACTCGATAGAAAGATCACGAAGAAAGACTTTAAATGAGTTTGCTTAAACTCTACACGAAACGTTTTGTTTTTTTATGTATCATTCATGAATTTTTTATGGTTATTTAAATTATTCTTTATTTAAAAAGAAGTATGTAGATAAATGCTATTTATTCTGATCCTAAAGGCTCTATATCATTCCAATTTAAGATCATTTTGTTAATTCGAAAATATGTTAAAAACGAAAATGGATAATTTGGAGCTATAATTCCATTATGCGTTCAGCCCATGCTTTGAAAATACAAATTAAAACTAAATAATTTAATAACTTCATATATGTTCTATCGATTCTTACCATAATCAAACTTATAAAAAAAAGCTATTTTATTACAGTTAGGAAACTTATATATAAATCTAGTTATATGCCATCTCGCACGGACCCTGGTAGATTGGGGTCTATTTATGGCCTTTCTTCTCACATTTTTTAAAAAAATTGAGTTAATTTTTTGACAGTCGCATATTTAATTATTTGATATGTTAACTTTATATTGGTCCATATTTAAAATAAGTAAATCTGCAGTTAGCACTAATTTAACTGTGTTGTCAGCATTTTGGTAGTGGTGAGCCGGTTTTTTCTTTTTTAATTGCCTTTTTTTTTTTTCTTTTGACTAGTAGCATATGGCTACTATTCCACTAGCAGCGTGGCAGAAACTGAGTAAAGCAGCCACAGTTACTATTAGTCACTTAACTTGCATTTTGGTCAGTTTCTTTTAAAATATACAAATTAACAAGTATACAAGAGAGATAAATGTCAATCGTGTTCGCTCATTAAAACACAAAGATAGCTTTAATCAAAACCTAATGTCATTAAGTCTTCCAAGAATCTTAAAAAAAAAACATCCTTAACTAGTTGAAAACGAAATCTGTTTGTTCAGTCTTTAAAATACAATTTACCGTAACATCACGTGATAGACACACACACACATGCTATATATATATATATATATATATATATATATATATATATATATATATATATATATATACACATACACATATACACACGCATGTACGCACCCAGGTACCCTACTCTTTGCTCAGTGTCGACTTAGACTGATTTCGACTAAAATGAAGATTTTTTTTCTTCCCCACCTGCATCTTCGATTTTCTCTTAAATTTCTTCGTCTATTATGTTTTATTTCTTCATCTTTCAAAGAAAAAAAGAACTTGTATGTTAGCAGAACTTTAAAATAAGTTATATTATTCAATATGAAACGTGGTTGAAATAAGTCGCTGGGTAGCTTGTTGATCATGTTAATCAGCCATATGGCTTTTTTTTTTTTTTTTTTTTTTTTTTTTTTAAAGTTGGTAACAAGCTTTTTAGTTAAAATTTTTTTCCAACACCTGTTAGGATCACGAGACTTGTTCAAACTTTTCATTTATTTCTGTGAATTTTTCCTTTTGTTTGAAAGATTAGTAGCTTATATTATAAATCCTTTAAATTAACCAATATTTAATTGCGTATATTTGTGTCTCGCAACATTAAAATCGGCCCATTCTCCCCGTGATTAGTTTTTGTTGTTGGGGGGGGGCAATATAAGCCAAATAAATTGAAACATTTTTTTCTTACGTATATATATATATATATATATATATATATATATGAAATAAACTCTAAAATACCAAATTCACTTGTGGACCTATTCATTTTATAATTACTTTTCTCTCGTTGGACCTACAAAAAGAAAACACACACATAAACACATTACTTTTTGATAAATACTTTTGCCACTATTATTGCTACTTAATTTCTGGAAAGCAAGTCATTTGTTTCTTTTATATAGAAGAATTCAATGAAGATAGTTTTCGTTGTTTCTGCTTTAATGTACCTATGCAAATATTTATATTTACCTTTGAAATAAGAGTAATTTCATTTTTTTTTTTTTTTTTTTTTTGCATGATTTTAAAATTTAAAATTTTAAAAAATTTCCCAAATTATATCGGTCATCGGCAATAACTCAACATCTTAATGGTTGGGGGAAAAAAGACTTAAGAAATAGGATGAGTTATTTGTAGTCACTTGAAGACGTAATTTTTAAATGTAACTGTTCACCCAGTAAAAAAAAAAAACAAAACTGATCCCCACTTACTTTTGGGTGGTGAATATAAGTATTACAATTATATGTAATTTTCTTTTGTTCATGACCACAAGAATTTTCTTGAACTCTGACACACATTAAAAATACAAATGCAAAAATATGGCTTGTGCCCTTCATTAGGTTTATTTATTTAAATAATTTGCTAATTTTGACATTGAGTTTAATATTCCTCACTTTAAGAGTAAATTTTCAATGTTTTTTTAAAAAGTTGCTGGAAATAGGCATTTTTCAGTTTGAAGATGTCGTTTTTTCTCCAGTTTTTAAAGAGTGGTTACTAAGAAAAAATGTTTTAGTATATTGATATTTTGGCTATTATTACTATTTTTTAAAAATTAACTTATTTTTGTAGTTTTTTTTTATGATATAAGATGTCATACGTAGGTTTTATTTTTAAGAATCTATATTATTGCAAAAACGGTACATAAGATTGAGATTTTTATTAATGCAATATTAAATACCTTCTAGAGTATAAAGCAGTTTCCTGTCCAATTTTTAATATTGAACAATTTTGCGCTGTCGTCCACGCTGAATGTAATTTTCTTAAATTGAAATTCTCGATATAACCGAAATAATGATCAGTTTCCTAAATAGAAGCATCAGTATAATCATGAACCGCTTTTATATCGAACCCAACGGGTTGAAATCAAAAATCAGAAATAGTGTCATTATTTTACTGACCACTGTCGAGCAACATGTTTAAGGTTAAGATAAAACATGACTGGATTTTTTCTCGAAATTTCTAAGTTATTAAAAAAGAATGATAAACTTTTTTTTTAAACTTAAAAGTGGGGGCATTTGTTTTTATTTGAAATCAATACAAAATAATTGGGTTCATTTCTAGTTGATGTCGTCATTACACATAAAGAGAGTTATTTGTCATGGGATATTATATTTTTTGTTTAATTTTTCGTCATTAGGAGGGTGACATCAGCTTCACATTTATTTTGCATATAACAATGTATCTTAGATTGTCAGTTTTCTTATCTCAAGTCTCTCTATATGTTTAAAGTTTTTAACAGGGAGTATTTTATATAACTCGGCAAACTAAAGTATTGTTATCACGAATAATCTGATTATTGCTAAATAAATCCTACAAAATGGGAAAAAAAAAACTTTTTTTTTGTTGTTTTTTTTACTCCCCAGAACACGTTTAGGTCTTTCTAAAATGTGGATTTAAGTCTTTTAAGATGTTGTATTTTAAATTTACAAAAATTAGGCTAACCTTAAAAACTGCTTTTTACTCGTTTTTCATTATATTTTTGAGTGTTTTAACAATAAACGTTTGTCTACGCATTTGGGACGAGAAAATCTCGTGACCTTCATTAGTTATGTAATTAAAAAGAAATTCTTGTTCTGCTAGTAGAAAATAAAATCCTATTTATCACTAATGTCTATTAGTTATAATAAAAAAAAAAATAAAGACGATAACTTATCATTAGTATCATCGCTTTTTCCTTGTATTACCGGCGTTGCCTTGTGCGTATGCCTGAAATATTGAAGTGTTCTAACACGTGCTCTCTCTTTTTTTTTATATTGTTATTAAAAAAGAAAAAAAAAGTTCTAAGCTTAACATTTCTTTCCTGATGACGTAAGTAGTTACAATATTTTGTTCTTCTGTTTTTTTTAAAACAGTAAACAAACAATAAACTCTCTCTGTTTCCATTTTATTTATCTATTTTTTAAAAGCAATTCTTAGGATTTAGCTATTTTTATGTTAATTTCAAAGAAAGCCATGATGGTATTTGCTATGTTTTTTCTTTAACTTTAGTTCACAAATAGTCTTCATTCATCTGTCTTGTATCTATCCTGATTTTCTTTCATAGTGATTTATTAAGCTTAGGTTAGATGTGACACAAGGCCAGAAGTATGGGGTACCCAGTGAGAATCAAACTCACTAGCAGTGATCTACTAATCTAGCTAGCTTAACATTGCTTTTCTGAGAAAGCTAAGGAATGACTCCATTTTGTAGTTTTTACGTCTGATGCAAAGTTAAACATTACCAGTAGACTCCCACAAAAAAAGGTCCAAGATATGCCAAGCAGTTAACTCTGTTTTTTTTATGTTGGAAAAGTATGAAAATGTAAATATATGTAAAAACAATCTTTTAGCAATATTGGTAAAAGAAGCATATTTATTTATACAAGAAAGATTTGTTAATGATATTTTGATATGAAATAATTTTACTATCAAATACACTGTATTGAATAAAGGTTTTATATAATAAACAATGCAAAGCAAAGACCTAAATTGTATTTGATACAATTAATACACTTCTATAGCAGGGTTTCATTTGATCATTATTAATCCATGAAATTTTTTAACCATCATTAACCCATTAACTTTTTTAATAGACTTCTATAGCTTAAAATATCTTTATAGAATGAAAATTAAATGAAGGAAGGTGAAGAACAATTGTATTTATTGGATGCTTAATACACCTGCAAAGGGAATTATATTGCATGACAGTGTACAATATTTGACTGGTACAAACTAATATCAGGAGACTTTTTAAAGCAGGGTCTATTTATTCAATATTCATCTACTCATCTTCATCGGAAAACAATTCAGAACAAATAATATAGTCAATGAGGGTGTCAAATTTTTTAATTTTTTTTTCACAAGTTTTCATGGTCATCATAACTAAATAGAATTTTGTATTTTTCTGATGTCTTTATGTAAAAGGTGATAAAAACAATATCTTTTTTTATTAATGAAATGTAAATGTTTTTTTGGTTTTATATAGAAAAGCCACCTGTTTAAATATTGAAAATTATCTGCATTGTTTTTTTATTTTTTTTGTAAACTACCAAATAAATTTAATACTTTTGTATGTTTCATGGTTATCTTACTTTTAGAACACAGATGGCAAAAAGAAAATGCAAACATCCTGAAGAACAATTTTGACCTGGGTACAGTATGTATATGCTCAGGATATAGTGCATATTTTGATAACCTTTTCAATGTTTTTGGTTATTTTATGAAGTAGCTTTGTACATATGCACTGCATATACATGTGAGAATACAGGCCGATGTTAACTCCCAAAAGAGGTTATACAGTGTGTTAACATGAGACTCTGAGTACCATTGATGCACCCTTTATTTTGAAACTTGTACATATGTTGAACTGCAAACGTGATCATTTCTAAAATCCAGTTACGTTACCACCCAATTGACTGGTGGGTTGGCTGTATAATATGCTGACTGCTCCTCTATAGAGGGGTAAGACCCTCCCCCAACGAGTGTCCTGGATATGGCACTAAACTGCATCTGATGGTGAGACTCAAGTTTTGGAGAATATGGAGTACCCCTTCATTGCCATTACTCCCAGGTCTACTCTGACCTGATGTGGTAGTACCTGTTGGGGTTAAATCTATGAACCAAACAGAACTATTTAATCATTTACTATACTTGAAATCATTTAACCGTGTGGAAGTGAATGATTGATGTTAAATTGGAATTAGCATTGGATAGCAATATTTGAAATCATTTAACTGTGTGCAAACAATAAATAGCAAATAATTGGAACCTTTTGAACTGAGTGAAAACAAATGAGCACTGGCTTGTTTAAGAATAATATTATCTACAAACTATTTGTTTATATATATATATATATGAACAGGACTTGGTATTAATTAACCTATGTGAGCGATGACAAAAATTGCCCAATCCCTTGTACTATATATAAAGGTGACTTAGTGCCTCATACTTCCAACCTAGTGCCACAACTAAGTAAAGCTTAGTGAATAACTACAATACTCCTTCATTTTCAGTACAGTGGGGGAGATAGTGTCTTGAAGTTGGAATCTCCGGGGATCACATGTTCTATTTTTATACCTTGCTTAAAGACAAGAACAAGGCTGATTCACAGAATTATTTCCTTTTGTAATGATTGTTATTAAAAAAAATTACTTGATATCTTTTTTCAAAGATGCTTTTGGCATATTGGTGCCATGTCGCTGGGACTTAAAATATACTGCCTATATTCCCTGTAGAGGGGTAAGGTGGTGAGGCTCCAGTTATAGAGAAATGGGGAGTGTGGAGTACCATTACTTGGTTCACTCTGACTTGGAGTGGTAATACTTGTTAGAGTCTCATCACTGTTTGTTAAATATGTTTAAAAATTATTTGTATTCAATGGGACCATACGAAGAGGGGGACAAAAACCTCTTAACTAAAAAAGATATAAATATCAATGTACAATGAATGCAATTCCCTAACCTCTAGGCAGAAAATAACTCTAGATAGAATATTGAAAAGAATTGAAAAAAATGTCAGAACTGTTCATGAATTAATAAGATTTTAATATGAATGAACTCTGAAAATGGACTTTCCTGTTTCTATAACAACTTTTTGTAGGCAAAGGTGGACGTGCCATTAAATTTTATATAAACTCTACCAAACTCTGTATAAGTTAGTGTTATTAGTTTCTTTATTTATAAATGAACTCTGAACATCGACTTTTAGGGAAATAGCAACTTATTTACTTTTTAGTTATCATTTGTGTAGTTTAATGTAAAGTAAAGAATCTTGTTTATTAAATTTATTTACTTGTTGTGTATGGTTGTGGATATATTTTCTATAAACAGTAACTCTGTCTGGGTTCATGTAAAATATTTGTAGATTAAGTTCAATCTGGTAAAATAAGGTCTAATTCTAACTGGTTTTCAAGAAAAAAAATATTACTGAATATTGACATTAGGTTTTAGATATATGAAAAGCAGATTTGAGTAGTCAATTGATAGGTAAGATTTGTTTCAAGACATACATCTCTATGGTCTTTATGTGAAATTCTACCATGAACATTGAATTATTTTTCACAAGTAAAATCTAACATTCTTTTTACATTTTTTAAGGTTATTTTAAAAAGGCATTCTGTATTAGGTTTCATGTATTTTATATATATATATATATATATATATATATATATATATATATATATGTTTGTGTGTCCATTGTCTATATGTATTCGTGTGTGTGTGTGTGTCTGAATATATTGTGTATATTTCTAGTGTGTGTATGTGTATATATATATATATATATATAGGGGTGTTCAGGGAGTGGTCAGTACCTTTGGTAAAGGGGCTCGCCATGTCCTTTTTAGGACACCTCGTCTGCCACTGGACCTCCTCTGGCACTCAGCTCTCATCTGTGGCTCCCTGTAATTGTCGCATGCAACAGTGGCCACACCCTGGGTACTGGCTTTGGCAAGCTTGCTAAACCAGGTGAGGGTAACCAACGGGTCTCAAACCCTCAGTGAGTTTGGATTGGGCTGTGTCAGCCCTACTACATGCGAAACCTGACTCCCGGCGGAACAAGTGGAAGAGTTCACCTGAAGAACCAACGGATGTGAAGGTGGTGGCAGCAAATGTTGTTAGATCCCCTAGAGCAGGATATGGCTCCTAAAGAAGTCCTGGTCATCCACTGCAGCCTGTTGTAACGGTTCTCCTTGCCACTGGATCAAGACTTCCCAGGCCAAGAGAGTGGGATTGCCCCTGGTCTTCTCACTATAAAACTTTCACGCACAGGTCAGTGTTGCAACTCATCACCGATTACTGATCTGTCTACACACACATTCAAGTCCTACGGCGATGGGTGTGTAGCAAAAGCAGCAGGTGTAGGTGAACACTGGTGGTTGTAGTCACAAACCTGCAAGTAGGTAGTCCATGGGCAAGCGGTTGCTCTTTTTCCTGAATCCAAGGGCAACAGGAGAGTTCAGGGAGGGGGTTAGAAAAGGTACCCCAGACAAATGCTTACCCTTCTAGTGTCTGGTCAGCTTACTACGGTTGACAGACTCATCCTCATAGCGGTCGAACAACAATGCTAAAAGGAAAACACAAAAGGATTATCCTTGGGACATGGAATGTCCAAACCTTACTGAATAGAACTATTACTTCAAGACCTGAAAGAGGAACAGTGTTACCAGGTAGATATAGCCGCACCCAGCGAGACCCGGATTGCAGACGAGGGTTCCCTGAGAGAGGAGGGAGGTGACTACACCTGGAAAGGGAAGCCGCAAGCAGAAGACCGGATTCACGGTGTTGGGTTTGCCATCAGAACATCTTTGCTTAGAAGCATGCCTGTGCTACCAGTCGGAATCAAAGAGCGCCTCATGAAATTGCGCATCCCTCTCAGCAGGATCAGATACCTCACAATTATCAGCGCTTACGCCCCTACACTTGCAAGCCCAGATGATGCCAAGGAACAGTTTTATGAACAGTTTGACCAAGTCATCAGGTCAACCCCACCGAGCGACAAACTAGTCATCCTTGGAGACTTTATTGCGAGGGTGGGAAGGTGTTCTGGGCAGACACAGAGTAGGCAAGTTCAATGATAACGGCCTGGTCCTCCTCAGCAAGTGTGCAGAGCACAGCCTCTGCATCACCAACACCTTGTTCAGAATGGCAGTACAAGACCATCTGGATGCACCCGAAGTCGAAACACTGGCACTTGATCGACTTGATCATCATCCGTCAACAAGACATCAAGGACGTCCGTGTGACTTGTGCCATGAGGGGCGCTGAGTGCTGGATTGACCACAGACTGGTCAGGGCTATGCTAGCACTGCATATTGTACCGCTCCGCGGAAACCAACCCAAAACTGTCAGGGCCACCTACAATGTTGCTAGGCTGAATGACCCATCCTACCAGGCATGATTCCAGCAAGTGCTAGACGAGAAGCTCCAAGATTGTGTGACCACCAAAGGCAGCACTGAGAAATGGACCTCTTTCAAAGAAACAGTCAGTAAGACTGCAAAGGAAGTCCTCGGAGTAAAGACCAGAACCCATGAAGACTGGTTTGATGAGAATAACAAAAAGATCAAAGAAGCCATATACATGCCAAGAACAAGTCTTACATAGAGAGACTGAATGACCTGTTCTCTGTCTCCAAGCGCGAGAAGTTTAAGGCCCTCCAGGCCAAAGTCCAGACTGATCTTCGAGCAATGCAGGAACAGTGGTGGCGGGACAAAGCAGCTGAAGTCCAACACTACGCTGACATAACGCCAAGAAATTTTTCAGCTTGCTGAAAACTGTTTTCGGCCCCTCTGCCTCGGGCAGCGTCCCACTACTGTTGTCAGACAGGAAGACGCTCATCAAGGACCAGGAGGGTCTCAGCAAGCGCTGGCGGGAGCACTTCAGCACTCTGCAGTTGACTCAGACACCCTGAATCAGATCCCAACAGCCTGTACGAGTTTCGCTCGCAAAACCCCCTATCATCGAGGAGATCAAGAAGGCGATCCACTAGACAATCTCCGGCAGAGCATCAGGAAAGAATGGCATCCCTGCTGAGATCTTCAAGGTAGAGGGCCCTGATGCCCTTATGGCCTTCCACGATGTCCTGCTTACTGTTTTGGAGGAGGAGATGATGCCAGACGACTTCCGCGATGCCCTGATCATCTCCCTCTATAAGAAAAAGGGAAGTAAGTCAGACTGCAGGAACTACATGGGCATTTCCTTCCTCTCAGTTGCAGGAAAGATCTTTGCGTGAGTTATCCTTGAGGCACAGTGCGAATTCAGGTTGGGCAGGAGCACTGTAGACATGATATTTACTGTGAGACAACTTCATCGACCAGAACAAGTGCATCGACCAGAACAAGCCCCTCTTAGTATTCATTGACCTGACTAAAGCTTTTGACACCATCAACAGAGGCACTTTGGACAATACTTGAACGCATCGGGTGTCCTCCAAAGTTGGTGTCGATGATCAGGCTCTTCCATGACAGCATGACTGGCCAAGTCCTCCCCAATAGTAATGTGACAGATGCTTTCATGATCAGCAATGGCATGAAGCAGGGCTGCGTACTAGCCCCGGTTCTCTTCCATGTCTTTTCCACCTGTATGCTGTCCAAGATCTGGAGAAGGAGGTCTACATTCATTACCGCTGGGACAGCTCCCTCTTTGACAGGCGTTGACTCACAGCAAAGAGGAAGAACTTGCAAACTCTCCTCCAAGAGGTTCTCTTTGCCAATGACTGCGGACTAGTGGCCCACGCAGAACAAGACCTACAGCAGATGCTGGACCGCTTCTCCAAGGTATCCAAGCTCTTCGGCCTGACAATCAGTCTCGGAAAGACGGAGCTGCTCCACCAACCTGCACCATATATATATATATATATATATATATATATATATATACACACACACACACACACTGTAACATATTTTCTGACACTAGTGTTTATTGTATCCCTTGTAAGGATTGTAAACTTATATACATCGGCAAAGCATCTCGGAACCTTCATGTTCGCTTGAAAGAGCACAAAAGAGACATAAGAATTGGCAACTCAAAAAATGCATTATTCCTACACATTTCTCAACATAAGCATAACTTGACTTCAACTCTGCTAAGATGCTCACTTACATCCGTAATAAAAACAAATTTTCGAAGCCGATGCTATCTCATTCCTTAATTCCCTAAATACTCGTCCTGGCTTTTATGATATTTCTCCTTACTTGAGCAAACACATTTTAAATAGCTACAATATATTCCATCCTTAGTTAATATTTTCCGTATATCTCATAATTTTCATGCTATTTTTCTTTTTGTTCTTTCTTTTCTTCCTCAAATTCTTTCTCATTAAACAAGCATACATGAATTCTATAAAATATTCCTAATAAGTCAAATGATGTAATTTAAAACATCAAATGCTGATTCACCAGTTAAACAGCCAAGTTTTTCTTATCATACATATTTTCCCCTAGGTTTTTGTATTTCACATTTCTAAACATTCATTGTTAACTTAAAATTGTTAATATCACCCCTCATAGTCCTGATGATGGTTCAGTAGAACCGAAACGCTATAGTGTCGACCCCTCAATAAATCATTCCTTCCACTTCGATCGTTGTTATCAGTTTTTCTACATATTGTTGGATTACAATCCTTATTTACTGTTCACATATATATATATATATATATATATATATATATATATATATATATACTTTTTTAACATATTACATTTTTCTTAGAAAATTGGTCTTAAACAGCTACAATATATTCAATATTTAATTATTTCTATACACATTTTTCATCCCCCCCCATGTCCTGTTCACCATATTATTATACGTATGATCGCACGTTTCCCTTTTCAATTCCCATTCCTTGGTTGATGTATTTTTGTTAAAATTTATTCATTTGTGCTAATTCCATTATTTAAAACTTCATGTACCCCCCCCCGTTTCTCTACTTTAAATCAAAAGACATATCAATTCACATATGGTTGTTTTTTTTCTAATCTAACCATATTCAGTCATTTACGTATGATATATCCATATGCTTTTACTTTCTTCTTTCCTTTTTCTTCTCTCTTCTATCACGCCATTCCATTTTCTTTCCTCCCATTCTCTCTCTCCTCTTTCTCTCCTTTTTCTTCTCTCTCATCTTTCTCTCTCTTCTCATTCTTCAGTTGTTTCTTTTCTTCCTCTTTCTTTCTGTTTTTAAACTATTGTATCTCTTGATGGTTCCATTTGTTTTACATCATTGCCTTACGCTGTCATATATTTTAGAAATATGAACGCTGATTGATTCATCAAACGGTTAGTGCTTCCCACTTTCTCTCTCTCTCTCTCTATATAATCTCCCTTATTTTTGTATTTCATTAAGCATCCATTAGAGATTTAACGACATTTTATAACATCTTTTCCTGATGATGGTTTGTTGAAACTGAAATCTTATCACATTGATTTTCTTTCATATCAAATTCTTCACCTTGGATTTCTTTATTTTTTAATTTTTCTCCAAGTTGTCGGATTATTTTCTATTATTTACTTCCGTATATATTTTTCTTTTCCATGTGTGTGTGTGTGTGTGTGTGTGTATATATATATATATATATATATAGTCATCCTCAGACAGACTTTCGTTCTATCAGAGCTCTTCAGTGTGGCTAGACACACAGGACACTCGAAGCCGGGATCGAAACCCGTCCAACTTTACGTTAGACTGTGTTTCAGACCACTCGTCCACCAAGTGGACCACGTTGGCTAAGGGAATTTTAAGGTATTTTTATTTTTTTAGAAACAGCAGCAGCAGCCTTTGTTTACATTTTTTATACCCTATCGGCTACCAGAGTGCTCAATTCTTTTGAAGAGTTTTGCATATATATATGTGTGTGTGTGTGTGTGTGTGTGTGTGTGTGTGTGTGCGCGCACTATATTTGTTGAAATCATTTGAATGTGAGTTAATGAAATTGTTCAATTTTGAAATAATGTTTCTGAAACACCCTGCTTATATTCTTTTTTCTTTTTATACAAGTCGTGATTTAAGAATTTTTATTAGCAGATTGAATTATTTTTATCAGTTATTGTGGTCTGAAACTTGAAATTGAAAAGCCTCCTGTCTTAAATCCAAACCAAATGATATTGAAGTCAAGAAATGGCCTAATCATTAGGAAAAAACAGTTGTGTAATTGCTGAGCAAATTGGGTTGGTGAGGACAGTATGGAAAGGCATTGATGGAGGAAATACTTTTGTGTTCTCATTGATATTTAGAGCTATTATTAAACCAGTAGATCTGTTTGTGATTTAAGCCGGTATATACAACATTGTAAGTTTTTTCTTTTCACTCCTTGCATTGTTACAAAGAACCATGTACTGATTAAAGAAAAGCTTTCAAGTTCAATGACATTTTTTTTTTTTTCTCTTTCCACTAATTCAGATGTATAGAATGACAAGAGTTTTGAATGATGAACTTAAAAAATGCTTATAAAATTGTATTGTGAAATGAATATTTCTTTGATCTTATTCTTTATTCACCTGTCATTGCATAATTTAAGTATGGCTAAAGCTGGAGCAACCTTATTTTCAGTGATTGCTGATGTGTAACCTCAGTCATATCTTTAATGTATTGGTCTCAGAAAACTGACAGCATGACCTTCTCTTCTGACCACTGCACCTGGAATTTTTTCTTTACCAGAGACTCAATGTGTTTTTATTTATGTTGTCTTTTTCACTCAGGCTTGTAGTGGCAAAACCATATTTAGCCCATTTGTAAACAATGTTTTGATTAAGACTTGCTTCTTCATGCTCATCACACATTCTTTTGTGAATTTCATATAGTTTGTATTTCTCAGCCATCAAATATTTGATGACAGACCACTGTTCAAGCCTGAAGCACTGTTCATTTTGCTATCATTTTGAATATTCTGAAAACGAATATTAAAATGATTTTTACTATAAACCAATTCCAAACACTGCAGAGTTTATATTTATAGGAAAAAAATCGGAAAAATATTTTTTTTTCCTTAAAATTCCACTTATTGAATGACCCTTGTATATTTTATTTCACAACAAAAAATTTAATTTTTAAAATTTTGTATTTAATTTTACATAAAATAAAATCAGTAATTTGATTTGTTCTTCAGCTTATATCAATAAGCAGGTTTTTTATGAGTTGGGGTTGCTAGTACTACATGCAACTTTTACTGTTTGTCTTGAGATAGAAATCTACATCATTTTCTGTTCAGTGTTGTCCTGAGAATAAAAATACAGCCATCGAAAGATTACCATGACTCACATTCAGACCACTTGTCGAAACTGCATCGCTCTTCGTGTGGGTAAAAATAGGGTGCATCCTGCTGAAATTGGAGCCCTGGCTTCAGTTTTCGAAAAATAAGCTACAGAGCTCAAACTAAAACAAATATTACTGAAATGCATACGCACAATGCAAATAGCGACATTCAACGTTAGAGCTTTAAATAGAATTGGCCAACTACTGGAGGTGACAGCTTTGGCGATAGATCATAACATAGACATAATATGCATACAAAAACACAAGTACATTCATAGCGAAGATATTAAATATTATGATACTGGCAATGGATGGATGTTATTCTCTGCATCTGCATGGAAAAACTCTATTAATGCCAGAATAAGAGGTGTAGGTATACTCATAGGACCATGGCCCTAAAATCACTAAAAAGCATTGAAAAAATACAACCAAGGATGATGGTAGCTACTTTTAATGGCAACCCCAGCACAACAGTCATCTCCTGTTACAGCCCTACCAATGTTAGTGAAGAAATAGACCATATCGCCTTCTATAATGAGCTATCTTCCCTTGTTCGTAGCATCCCAAAACAACGTTCTCGTCATCGGTGGAGACATGAATGCTCAAAATGGTAAATGTGTAAACCACAAATTCAGCTTACACAACTCGTCAAACAGAAATGGGGAACATCTAACAGATTTCACACAATTGATTAACGTGCCTCAATACTAAATTTCAGAAAAGAAAGGGAACACTATGGACCTATGCATACGCAAATAATACTAAAGCACAGATAGACTACGTCTTTATAAATAAGGGAATAATAGCGCATTAAATTGCGTGGCATATTCCTCTTTTAAGGATGTGTCTTCTGATCATCCAATTGTCACGGCAAAGATACGACTGGGCCTATGAATGAAATGGGCCCAAACAACAATGCACACTATGACTGGTCCCTACTTAATAACAGGGATATTAGAGATAAATATACATTAACACAAAGAAATAAATTTGACGCACTTCAGGAGATATCAGAAACACCGACTCTGAATGATGAATATGAGAACTTTGTCAATGCCCACTTAGAAGTGATAACAGAATGCATCATAACTAAACAAAAAGCTAAACCTAGAGTCCCATGGGAGGCATTAGCGGTTAGAAAAAAAGCCTGCGAAAGTGAAAACCGTTTCCAAATGCAATAGGAGGAACCCAACCAGTATCAATACCATGAAACTTAAGAAGGCATAAAAGGAATTAGCAAACATATACCTAAAAGAACAAATAATACATACAAAATCAGATCAATAAGATTATCAAATTAAAAATAGAAAAGCAGTAGGGCTTGATGAAATACCCTGAGAAGTATGGAAGACCAGGGGTTTCGACAACATACTGCTCCGACACTGTAATGCCGTAAATAACCAAAACATAATAGACAGATGGACAAAGGGAAGCATCCTCCCCTTCCCTAAGAAGGGTGACCTTGGAATAGCCAAGAACTACTTAGGTATAACCCTTACATCCATAGCAGCCAAGATCTACAATGCTTGACTATGTAACCGCATAGAACCCAAAATTAAGAAGATACTTAGGAAGAACCAAAATGGCTTTTGGAGAAATTCATCCACATCACAAATTTTAACTATCCCTTGAATTCTAGAAGGTGTACATGCAAAAAACCTTGACACAACAATATTATTTGTTGACTTCTCTAAGGCCCTTGACTCCATACACGAAGGGAAGATGGAGCAAATACTATTCACCTACGGCCTACCCAAAGAAACTGTGGCTTCCATAATGATGCTCTATAAAAACACAAAAGTAAAAGTTTGCTCCTCAGATGGAGACTACTTCAACATTGTAGCAAGTGTGCTGCAAGGAGACACATTAGCCCTATACCTCTTTATCATCTGCCTAGACTATGTGTTTAGAACATCTATTGATATAATGAAAGATAACGGTTTAAGCTGGCAAAGGAAAGAAGCAGAAGATACCCTGCCCAAGCCGAATTCATGCTTCATAGTCTGGAACAAGCAGCTGCTGGCATAGGCCCTTAAGTCGACGCAGACAAGACAAACAGACGACATCTCCACACTAAATGGTAGTTCTCTGAAACTAGTGGACAAGTTCACCTACCTAAGAAGTGTCTCATCAACCAAGAAAGACATCAGCACGCGACTAGAAAAGGTATGGACAGTTATTGATAGGCTATCAGTCATATGGGAGTCAGACCTGACTGATAAAATAAAACGCTGTTTTTTTCTAAGCAGCGGTCGTGGTGATACTGCTATATGGATGCACTACATGAACACTAACTTAACGTATGAAGAAAAAGCTTGATGGCAATTACGCAAGAATGCTGTGAGCAATATTGAACAAGTCCTGGAGGCAACACTCCTTGAAACAGCAGCTATACTGCCACCAGTCACAAAAACTATCTAACTTAGACATGCGGGACACTGCCGGAGAAGTAAGGACGAGCTCATAAGCGACATACTCCTGTGGACCCTTTCAGAAGGACAAGCAAAGGCAGGATGAACAGGTTGAACCTATATACAACAGCTCTGTGCTGATACAGGATATAGCCTTTGAAGACCTCCTGGGAGCAATGGATGATAGACAAGTGGCGAGAAAGAGTCAGGGAGATCTCTGCTGGCAGCATGACATGATGATGATGATGATAGTTGCCAACTAAGGCTAGAGAACCTAGTAGGTCTTGCTGTAACTAGGTTTTCGGAGAAAAGTGATGGAATCATTTTTACCTAGTAAGCATAAAAATAATACTGGATTACTAGTGTAATGGACAAATTCTTATGGCCAAGTTTTGCCTTGTGAAAACAAGGGGTCATTCATTCCACCAGATATGCTTTTGAAATGTCTAAGCTTACTTTGTTTCTTGGTCTAACTTTGCAGTTACTCAGAACTGAATTGTTGCTGTATAACCTTTATCTAAACAAAGGTTATTAGTCAAAATAATAAAGTTTTTACTTAACATTTTCTATTATTTAGAGCACCTGTACATATGTTACAAATATTATAAATAGTGAATAATATATAAAAATGTCAGATTAATGGGAATTAGACTCATGAATATGATGGCCTGTTTTTGAAATATTAGCCTAAGATTGTGAACACTTGTTTATATCAATCTATGATATGCAGAGATGCTATATTCCAGCACAATAAACTGCTTAATTCATTAGATATGTTTTTGAATATCCAAGTAAACACGGTAAGCTACAGCAAGGTTTATACTGCATTGTTTAGTTATGGTATTGCATATTAGAATGGTTTTGGAAGACTACATAAGTGTTAGAATGTTTTCTATTTGTCATTTGATGTTTAAGAAATTTTTGTAGGCTAGTGTAAAAGAAGATGACCTACCCTGTGTGACAAAGCGAGCATGTTTATGCCAGGTGTACAAAATGAGTGGTACACTTGAGAGAGAGAAAAGAAACCTGGTCGCTCTAACACTTAATTTTAAGTTAAAACGCAGTTTAGAGCAAGGAGAATTTGCAAAAGTAGTGTCTACAAATTCTCCTTGCTCGAGACTGCTTTTTATCTTAAATTGAGGGCAGCCATGTTTTTTTTTCCTTTCTTTCTCTTGAGCATACTACTGTGTGTGTTTGCTTTGCCACACGGGTGAAGTTATCTTCTCTTCTACAGCTGGTATAGCCAAAAGTTAGGGAATTTTCATTACATGCAAAATATGATAAAAACACTTTTTATGGCTAAAAATTTGGAGTTATTCATTACATGAGTATATAGGTAATCTGTTTCCAATATCAATTCACATAAATGGTAAGTTTATATTTGAGGAGAAATTTGCTTATAATTCTTATTCAATTTCCTTGGAATATTTCTGTTGGCTTGGCCAAGAATAAACTTTCCTTTGCAGAGGAGTATGACTCCCCTCCCCACATCCATGAGTTTTCTATATATGACACTAAATTGTCTGATGGTGAGGCTCTAGTTCTAAACCTCTGGGGGGATGTGGAGTACATCTTTATTGCCATTACTCCCAGATCCACTCTGACCCAGAGTGGTAGTATCTGTTAGGGTCCCATCTATGAGTCAAATAGATCTGTTTGAAAATTATTTGTAGGTATAAATTTTCACATATTCCTATGTGCAAATTATTTGGATTAAGAATAGTTACTTAAAGCTATAATCATCTAGAAAGGATTATTAGTAACTTGAAACAATGTAATTGTTTGGAATTCTTGAAACCTTATAACTGTGTGTAGATGATTTGGTATTGGATAGGAATATATGAAACAAACAATCCTGTACAAAGAAATTATTCTTATTGAATTGGAATAATTACCAATTGTCTAAGATAGTAATTACTTCATGTCATAATTATGACAAATAAGAAGGTGCAATTTAGAAAAAATGCAATTGGAGCATTGAAAATATAGTTATTACAATCAAACATTTACAAATGAATTCAATTTTAGCAGTAAATGATCCATAAAGAGTTGATATACCATTAAACAAACCAAATCAAATAGTTATTACAATCAAACATTTACAAATGAATCCAATTTTGACATTAAATAATCCCTAAGTTGATGATTGGCCATTTAACAAATTAATCAAATCAAATATAAATCTCTATTAAAATCCAATTTTAGTATTAGATAATTTATAAGTTTATTCCAAAATTGGGTTAATTAAACTAATTAATCAAACTTTGGAATACTAATGATAATTGTTACTTGTGTATTCTAGTTTTGTCATAAAAATCAACAGTTTAGTAATTTTCCTGAGAAGTTATTACAACACTTCTTTGTTTAATATTTATTATTTTATCTTACGTATGACAAATGTATAAATATTTTTGTTCTTGTATGACTGAATTTTGCTTCCATATCTAATGCCTTATTTTACTACTGTTAATTAGTTCTCATTGCAGGAAGATCAAGAATGGAACGATTATGAACAAGAAACAGAAAAGGATTATTCTGGTTTGAGGATACAAAATCTGCAAATTAAGTAAGATTAATATTTTATTTTTGTTCATTTTTTTTTCTCATTCAGTTTGCTTTATTAGCATCAAATCTGCTATAAGGAATTGTAGGGTCATATAAAACCTGCTGGCTACTTTTGAACACAGATTGGAAAAATGTATATGCAAAGCTTTGAGGAACCTATGCACATTCAAAATTCAGCTTTGAAAGCCGGGGAATTGTTATCTCTCATGCTAAGAGGAGTCTCTGCAGCGTAGTGGTTAACATGCTGGACTACAATAGTGTAGTAAGCAAGTTAAAATTCCAATCATGCTTTCAGACTAATACCTTTGGGAAAGTTATAAACCTCCTTATCCTTCCCAGTCATGGATTAAATATTAGTACTATTTTTTTTCTAGAAGGATGGCTTTGGTATTGAATAACCCATAAAGGTTGATATGCTATTAAATAAAGAAACCAAAGCCACTGAAAAGTAAGCATAGTTTCCCCCCCCCCCTCATCCATTACCTCTTGCTTCTACTATTACCTTCATAATTAGATGCAAAGCCCAAGTATGAAAGGCAAGGACTATTTTGTTTTCACATGCACAAATATTAATGGGAATAGTTTGAAATTACTTGGGTAACTCAATGGTTTGTTGATTTTTATTCACACACACACACGCACACACTTGTAGAAGTACCCAGTCCATGACCAGACTAAAAGGATTTAATCAATACCAGTGAGTGAAAAAGAAAGGAATAAGCTAAAAATTACAGATGTGTCCTTATTTGTAGTTGAAAGATTTCACCTATTAATTTAAATAAAGAAAAATATTTTATTTTGGGAATTGTTTTTCATTTTTATTCTTTTTTTAGTTTACATTTAAAATATATATAAATATGTAGTATTCTGGTTAAAGATTTTAAACATTTTCATGGGTTTTTTTTTTTAATCTTTTTATTTTTTATTACAGAAGAATTTTTTAGTTAATAACTTTTGAAAAAGCAACATAGTTTTTACCCTCTAAAAATTTAATGATAAAATAATTAAAGAATTCACATATAATATTTTATTTAGGGATTTCTTTTGTTTCCATTTAAGATATTTAAAAAAAATGTAACAGACTCATGAATAGTTTCAAACTTGATTTTATTTTTTTAATAAATTTTTTTTTAAATGACAAATCTAAATTCAGTTTTTGATTGCCTGTTCAGTTACAGGGCATAACACCCTATAAAAATGTATCAAGAAAAGAAGCTAAGAATTTAAAATATCGGCTTATTTTTAGGTGAAAACTTTCTCATTTTAATTCAAATAAAAATTATTTGTTAATTCTATAGTTTTTTTTTTTAAGTTTTTGATTTAAACTGAATAAAGATTAATATATTTTGTTCTAAAAAATGTGAAAAGTATGTTTTGAAAAATCAGTTTTTGAGTCATTGATAAACAATACTTTCTTGAATTTTTTTCTACCCTCTAAAATTTTGTCCTTACAATAAAAAGAAGCTAAGGATTTTTTTTTTCTTAGTTCCCCAAAAAAATCATTTTTTTTTTTTTTTACAATTAGTAGTAAATTAGAAAACAATTTTCATAAAAAGCATTAAATTCAAATATTACCTATGGAATCTAATATTTAAATATGGCAGGTTTTAAAAATAACTGCAAAGTCACATGTGCTTTTTTTTGTACTTATGAAGAACTAAAAAGTTGTTCAAATTGATTTTTTATTCAGTTTATATCATTTAATCAGTAAAAATCAAAAGACTAAATTTTGTACTTTTTCTTATAAACATTAAAGTGTATGTGTGAATTTAATCTTCAGTGACATCGCTTTTCTGAATTGTCAACACACATCAAAACAGGCTTGACTTTATATATATATATATATATATATATATATATATATATATAAATACACACCCACAATGTGCTTGTGTGCATATATGTATGTATATGGGGTTGAGTCATAGTTGGTGTTTTTTTTTTTGTTTTTTTTGTTTTTTTAAGCAAGATGTAACTCTACATTTCAAACTTCCAATGTCTTAAATGCATGTAGAAATTACCTGATTAAAGACTGCCTTCATCAGTCATTATAATTTCAGCCGTGCATCATAATTTAATCTATGATCTCATGCTCTTAAAATGGCGGAATTGAAAGTTTATATTTGACATGTAATGTGGAATTTTAAGAATTACAAAAACACTGCAGAAACAGCTAAGAAAATTTGTGTTTATGGTAAAAGTGTTATTACTGACCGCCAAGTCTGAAATTGGTTTTTAAAGTTTTGTTCTTGGAGTACATCATTGTGTGGTGAACCCGACGATCAAGATGCTTCAAGAGAATTGGTGGAATGCAATCCATTCAAAAGTACTTGAGAATTAATACTTGACCTCAACACTTCAATCTGTCACCGCTTAAAAAGGATAGAAAAAGTGAGCAAGCTGGGTGTTTGGGTTCCTCACTCAGTGTATAAGTGAGAATAAAGAAGAGTACATATCTATAGCAACAAGTCTTTTAAACCAGAGAAATGATCTGTTTCTCAAGAATATTAATACAGGTGACCAAAAAAATTGGTCTTTTATGACAATATTCAATCACAAGGCTGTAACTTGACAAGGATGAATCTCCACAGCCTATCCTGAAAGCAGGGTTTCATGAATGAAAAGTTGCTGCCTGTATGGTGGAATCACCATGGTATTTTTCATTTTTAGTTTTTAAACTGCAATCAGACCCTTGGTGCAGGCATATGCTCTCAACAGCTTCAACATGTGCAGAAAAGTCTAAGAAAATACCCTGCACTCATCAGTAGGAGAAATGTTGTTCATAATAATACAAGGCCACATTCAGCCAGAAACATGCAGGAAGAAATATTGGATTTAGTCTGGTCTCTTCTACAACAATATTCACCCAACGTTTTGCATCAAATGATTTCCATCTTTTTCATTCTCTACAAAATGTTCTGAATGAATAAATTTTCTCATGAAGCTCAAATGAAAACATTTGTAGAAATTTCCTTGAGCACAAAACCAGTTAAATTTTACTTGAGAGGAGTCATATAGCTGTCAGATAAAAAATGGCAAGAGGGTAATTTGAAATTATGGGGAATATACTATTGAATGAAAGTAATTCATTGTTGAATTATTCATGACATAACCCAATATATATGGTGATTTGAAAAATTTTGATTTATGACGGGCTAGTAAAAAAAAAAAATGAATTTAAAAATCAAATGAAATTGAGTGTTAATATGAAAATGATCATTGCATCATTTTTTTCTTAATTTTCAAATTTTTTTTTAGGTCTGATGAAGATGATGAACTAGAAAATGAGTTTAATATTGAAAATGATGAAAACAATGAAACTGGAGAAAAGCGGGAAAATAATACTGGCCCTTGGAATAAAAGTGGACACTCGACAACACCTATACCTCCATCTTCAGTAGCAAAAGGTGAGTTTCTTTTTTTTTTTATCTTCTATTTTATTTTTTATTGTTTATTTTTTACATTTATTTTGTGATCATATGAGAAATGATACATGGCTCACATAATGAAAACCATAGAACACACAAACCAATCAAGAATATCAGGGAGCATCCTTGCCTTCTTGTTACATAATGACTATATTGATGTAATGTTGCCTCACTGACACAGCACCATCAAGAAGGTGTTATGTTACACTTGCAGATATGAATAAGAGTGTTGGAATTTCTCAAATACAAAACAGACCCATCATTTCCAATACAGAAATTTCTGACTGAAACAATTCATACTGCAGCAGTCATCAAAATATGAGAGAAAGATATAGTAAAAGATATGAGCTGTTACATAAAAACGCTATAACTCTTATTTGTGAGAGATCAACAAACAAAATAGCAATTTCCATTTCTTTACCCTGTTCATCCCTTTGTCTCTCAGAGGGCCTGAATCTCTTAACTTGACCAACTGTCTCTGACCTCGTCCAGGATTTGAACTCATTACCGTGTCCATTTCCTACGACAATAACCATTACATCACGGGCACCTCCCTGCTTATATAATATTATCTCATCAGATAATAAGAATGTGTCATTAAAAGACTTTCCATAACCCTGATAGCTAAATCAGCTATCATTGAATTCAAAATGTGTTTATTTTAAAACATCCTGTCTGCCACCTAGAGTTCAAAACAAAACCATTTTGACATGTGCTGATATCCGGTTGAGGTATGTGCATGCATACAACCTTTTCAATGCAACCTACACTTCAATTCAAAGTTTTCTAGCCAACTTAGAATTTACTTATATAAATAAAAATAATTAACTAATATAATTAATTACCTACCTTAATTATATTACTTCCATTCTGAGAAACCAGTTAATCTTTTGCCCAGTCAACTGGGGCTGTAGAATACACTGACTGCACCTCTGCAGAGGGGTAAGACCCCCCCCACCAACGAGAGACACTAAACAATCTGATGGTAAGGTTCCAGCAATGCTGGAGCTTTGGGGAATACGGAGTACCCCTTCATTGCCATTGCTCCCAGGTCCACTCTGGCCCGGAGTGGTAGAACCTGGTAAGGGTCCTATCTATGGGTTAAATAGAATTAACAGCATACTTATGCTAAAATGAATTATTTGAGTAAAACTGAATAGTTTGAAATAGAAATGACTTTTACAATTAAACCGTACTTACATTTAAACTGCATGCTTATGCTTAACTGAGTTATTTGAAATAGAACTGTTTTTCGACATTAAAACTGTATTTACACTTAACCGAATTGTTACATACAACTGCTTGAATAGTTAGAAATGGAAATGTTTTGACCATTAAACTGTGTACTTATGCTAAACTGAATTGTTTTAAATAGAACAGATTATTTACATAAAAATGGATTTGGTGTTAAATAACCTACAAAGGTTGATATGCCATAAAACCCAACAAACTAAACCAGTTAATCTTGAATTAAGGGTAAAAGAAGAAACCTTTGTTCTTACTGTGTCCTGAGTATGTTATGAAACTACATTTGGGGGTGAGGCTAGAGTATCCTGGATATAACACTAAAACATCTGATAGTGAGGCTCCTGTTCTGGAGCATTGGGGAATGTGAAGTACCCCTTCATAGCCATTACTCCCAGGTACACTCGAAACCAGAGTGGTAGCACCTGATTCTATCTATGGGTCAAATAGAACTGTTTGACATTTAAACTGAAAACAAATGATGTATGTAAAATTGAATTGTTAGAAATAAAACTGTTTAACCATTTAACTGTAAACAAATGACTGATGTTTAATTGAATTGTTAGTGATTCATAGCAAAACTTGGGACCCTTTAACTGTGTACAAATGAATGAGTAGTATTGAATAGCAATACTTAAAACTCTTTGTCTGCCTAAATTGAATTAGTATTACATAGCAATACTTGGGGCCCTTTAACTGTGTACAAAATAAAATAGTGTTAAATCGCAATGCTTGTAACCACTTGACTGTGTGCAAATAAATAATCAAATATTAAATAGAATTATTAGTATTAGATAGTAATAATTGAAACCATTTAACTGTGTAGAAACAATATTCACTTATAACTGGGGGGATGAAAAGAGATGGGTTCATGCCTTTCCCAAAAATATTAGCGCTAAGTGAAACCCAAAAAACCTCATCCAGGATTTGAACTTGTTGCCAATTCTATTTTTTTACAATAATAACCATTCTAAATGTGTCTCTTTTATGTAATTGGGCAAACATTACAGATAAAAAGTGACATTTAAAAAAAAAAATGTATAAGAACATTGAAAATAAATTTTGATTACAATCAAACATGTAAAAATGAATCAAATTTCAGTATTAAATAACCCCAAAGAAGTTGATATGCCATTAAACAAATAACCAAACTAAACCTTCATTCATACTACTAAATAAATAGCTACACCTAACTTTATTTTCAGTATTTGTCATGTCTGTAGTGGGAGATAACCTAAGCTAAGTAAAACTTAAATCTGCTGTACCTACATGTGTATATGCTTTCGCTACATCAGATAGCAGATGAACTGAATTATGAATTTAGTTCATAGTACAGTTTGCCTCAACATGTCTCCCAATCCAACTCCTTTCTACTACACACCCTCATTTCAATGAAGTACGAAGGCAGTATCAAAATTGTAACCAACAATTTTTTTTCTTAAATTTTAGATTCAAATAAAACACTTGGAGATAAAGCTAAATAGTAACTACTCAAAGATGCTGTGTTGAACAAATCTTGGAAGCATCACTCATAAAAACTGCAGTTGTATGGCCACTTACCTCTGATCTTACAAACCAACCATTCAAGTAAGAATAGCAAGACATGCTTGCCACTATTGAAGAAATAGGGACAAACTCATAAGTGATGTTCTCCCATGGACTCCCCAGTGTTGTCTGAGTTGCAAAAATATTTATCAGCTCTATGTAGATACTGGATGCCATCTGGAGTAGTTCTTCTCAAACTCTGATATGGTGTATCGGCTGGATATTTTCCCAATGTGACACAGACCAGTGCTATATTTGTTTATGATCCTAGAAAATATCATTTGAATATCGGTAATGATGTTAATTTATACCGGGGTGGGGGTGTTATAATGAATTCAATAAAAGTTCACCCAATTTTTATATACATTTTGCAAATGAATTTAATATGAAACTAAGAACTCACCATATACCACCAGTTGATGACTTGCATACCAGCACTAGTATGTGTGTACCTGCATTTTGAGTTGCACTGGTGTAGAGAACTTACCAAGAACAATGGTTGATAGATGGCAAGAATCTGTCCAGTTGGAATGCTTTCATAATGGTGATGACATTTGGTAAAATGCTGAGGCAGTTTAAATCTGTTATGAACAAACTTTATTCTGTGCTACTTTCTGAATTGCCTACAGAAGTCTTAAATTTGTTTTTTTTTTTGGTTTTTTTTTTTTATAGAAAATATCTTTTTACTGAAAAAAATCTTTTCCCTATTTCTAAGGCAGATATTTATGAGTATGATCTTCTGCTGTAAAAATACTTGAGGTACCTTCAACATCAAATACCTTGAATATTTTTTAGTAGTGTAGCCTGCCTGATAATGAGCCAAGTTTCTCTATGCCTAGTTTAAATCCATGTAATTGTGTATTTAGAATTTCATTTGGCTACAGTTTATATGCATACAAGGGATAAAAAAACAAATTTAGTCTAATTAAATTTATGAAGATGAGAGGAAATAATACTAAAATAATTGAAAAAGTACTGGATTTATACAATGGAGGTTAGACTTTTTCTTTCTTCATTCTGGTAACTAATTCTTCTGGAAAAAAGTTTTGAAAATTCAGTTTTGTCATTACCCCACCTTCAGGTCATTGACCTTGTGTCAAGTTTTGTCTGGTGGGAGGCAGAGACAAACACTGTTGACCCCACTTTTCTTTTTGATCATCTCAAAAGCCTATAGTATTTTGACTTTTTCAAGTTGGCTAAAACAAATAACCAACAATATAAAAAGTCAAGTTCTTTCTATTACACACACCCCAAAAAAGTGGTGGGGAAACCTGTTGGATATATTCTTTCTTTTTTTTTTTTTTTTTAAAACAAGAGATCTATTTGGTCTTCAGATTTATTATTTGAAATATAAAAACTCTTTCCATATTTTTGGTTCTCTTCTAGAAACACTAAATCTTATGAGAGGAAAAAATTGTTGGGTAAATGTTGATAATGAGTGAATCATTTGGATGCTAAGTCAATTTTGATCAATTTGCTTCTTTTTTAATAATCTAACATGTAAAAATTCAAAATGTTTAAAATTTGACTTTTAAATCTGATCAATTCTATGTTATGCTTTAAATTTTTTTCTTTTTGTTTTAAGACAAAAATTAAAGTTGCATGTCGAACACACAATCCAATCATTAGACTACATATTTATTGGTGTACCTTTTTTCTTTTAGCCCCTACTGCTGCAATTTTTAAACAAATACTCTTAAAATTCTATATAAACTCAAGTTTTTTTTTAATAAGACAAAGTGACATAGTTACTTTTTTTTAAATTTTTTTTTTTTTAACTCAAGTTTAGGATGATTAATTGAACTGAAAGGACCTTTTTGTTTTTATTTATTATGGGTTGATACCTTGTTTACACAGTGTGTGGCATATAGAAGACTGCTTTGAGATCATCCTGAGATATCTAAAACCCCTTGAAATTAATGTTTTGAACTGTTTCATTTTATTATTTTCTGGACTTATTAGATTCATATTAGCTTTTATATATATATATATATATATATATATATATATAAAATCAGTTATGAGGTTTGTTTGGTGGGGTATGTATATATAATTATTATTTAGACCAGGTTTATTTTGAGATGAAATTGATTTTTTTTTTCTGCAAGAATAAGGAAAAAGTAAAGGCAAAAAAATTCACTTGGGTTTCTAAAAGTATCTATTTACCCAACCCCTTCGCATGAGCAGGGTGTGACGCAAGGTCAATTTTTAAGCAGATTTTAACAGGTTTGAATAGTTTTCTTTCTCCTAGACTGGTTACCATACCAAAATTAAAGAGATCAAAATGTCCTATTTACCCAGAGATAGAGGGAGAATAGTGCAATTCATACCTTTGCCAAATGTATTAGCACTATGTGAAATGCAAATTTCCTTATCCTGGATTTGAACTCTGATCACCATATTTGTTTCTTAAAATGATAACATTTACACCACAAGCACCTACATTTCTAAAAGTAGAAAATTGGCACAAACATTGGCACCTTTACCAAATTCTGTATAATTTGGCATAACAGAATGTTGACATTTGATATATTAAGCGTTCAGTTGTAAACGTTAAAGCAGTTCCATAATCAGGGTTATTGTATAAAAGTCTCTGATCATATTTTAACGAGAGAGGAGTCAATAGGTCAAAAAGTATCAATACTGAAGCTGTATTTACCAAAACAAATGAACACAGGATAAAATGTTAATTTTCTTCAAAAATAGCAAAGTCATTCTTTGGCATTAAACTCACTAATTCCAGTAAATTTTCCATTGGTAAAAATACCTTAGAGATGTCAGCCCAGTTGACTGGAGCTGTAGAATATGCTGACTGTATCATTTCAGAGGGGTAAGGGTCCTCCCCACATCCACGAGTGTCTTGAATATGACACTAAACCATCTGATGGTGAGTCTCCAGTCCTGGAGCTCTGGTGAATGTGGAGTATCCCTTCATTGACCCAAAGTGGTAGTACCTGTACTATATTTGAAACCATTTAACTGTGTGCAAACAAATGACTATTGAATTATTAGTATTACATAGTGCAAATAAAACTATTAGTATTACATAGTGCAAATAAAACTATTAGTATTAGATAGCAATACTTAAAACCATTTAACTGTGTGCAAACAAATGACTGATTCCAAATTGAATTATTAGTACTACATAACAATACTTGGAACCATTTAACTGTGTGCAAACAAATAATGCTGAATTACTATTGTAAAATAGCAATATTTATAACCATTTAACTGTGCAAACAAATGATTCCTAGCTTGTTTAAAAATTGTTACCTACATACTATTCATTGATAAATCATATATATATATATATATATATATATATATAAACAGGATTTGGCATTAAATAACCTACAAAAATTGTTGATATGCTGTAAAACAATCAATCAACCTTTGATATAGTATAAATCTCTATTGTATTTTTATCTTTAAATCTGACTCTTGAAATGAATTTTTAGTTTAAGAAACAGTTGCACAGAGCTACGTTTGATGAGTCAGGAGGTTGCTGCACATACGAAATCTGGTGTTTAGTTTAAAACTGCTAATCAAATGTATTGAGAATTGGTGGCAATTGTCTAAGACATCTTAACTTGTGGGCCACATGCAGCCCTAAACCCAACTTTAAAAATTTTCTCTTCACTTTTTGATGTTGACTGAAGAAGTCCCATTATTATCATCATCATCATCATATCGCGCTGGTAGCATGGATATCCCTGACCCTCTCTCGCCACTCCTCCCTATCGTTCATCGCCCTAGGTAGGTCTTCAGGACAACATCCTGTATCCTCACATAGCTGCTGAATGTATGTTCGGGCTGGTCGTCCTGCTTTTGCGCGGCCATGTGTGGGGATCCATAAGAGTACATCTCTTATGAGTTCTTCCCTACTTCTCCAGCAGTGTCCTGCATGTCTGGTTCTTCTAACTTGAATAGTTTTCGTGATAGGGGAGTCCCATTATAACTGCAGAAAAAACTCATTGATTTTCAGTTTTCAAGAGATTTGAAGTCCATGCTTCATTCTGGATGATTCCCAACCTTATCACCCACACCCAGCATTATGACATTACATATCCCTGTAAATGGTTGTTCTCAAAATTGAAGCATGTCAACAGTCAAACGCATTCACAACTGTCAAAATCACCACTTGTCTGATCAGTGCTCCGCACAACGTCTTCATTTTATCCTGATATCACATCTTTTTGTGATTGGAAGTATCATTTAATAAATTAACTGTTGCCTTGTGAATTTTGCAGGTGTTTTTTTTTTTTTTTTGTTATTTATTTTATTTTATTTTTTCTTTCCTTTTAAGATTGTAGGGTCTCTAGCTGAAAAGTTTGGAACCCTGGTCTAAGATTTTTAGACATCGTTTAATATAATTTGCTTAGTTGTATCTAGATCTTCATCTGAATTTTAGATTTTGAAATTTAAAAGAAAAATCTTTCTGTCTTGGCATCATCACTTTATTTTACCTACCCTTGTGTGGGCCTATCCGTCATTTAAGTGCTAGGTGGGCCATTGTAATTTATTCACCTGATTCCTGAGAACATTCCTCACAGGCACTACCTGCTTATCAGGGCTAAGTTTATCACTTGGGGTTCCTAAAGAGGAATAAGAGGGTAAAGCATTTTTTTGTGACGCCCACACTTGAGTCTCAAATCCTGTGTGGCTTCGCTGCTATAAAATTACTTCATGTCCAGTCTTTGTTGGAAATTGTAGAAATCTTTCATCATTTTATTATATGTTGCTCAGCTATACACACATCTAGACAGTAATCCAGACATCATTTTATTATATGTTGCTCAGCTATACACACATCTAGACAGTAATCCAGACATCATTTTATTATATGTTGCTCAGCTATACACACATCTAGACAGTAATCCATACATCATTTTATTATATGCTGCTCAGCTATACACACATCTAGACAGTAATCCAGACATCATTTTATTATATGTTGCTCAGCTATACACACATCTAGACAGTAATCCAGACATCATTTTATTATATGTTGCTCAGCTATACACACATCTAGACAGTAATCCATACATCATTTTATTATATGTTGCTCAGCTATACACACATCTAGACAGTAATCCAGACATCATTTTATTATATGTTGCTCAGCTATACACACATCTAGACAGTAATCCAGACATCATTTTATTATATGTTGCTCAGCTATACACACATCTAGACAGTAATCCAGAACATCATTTTATTATATATTGTGCACCTATACACACATCTCGATATCGCTTCATTGTATAAATTACTCATCTGTTCATGTCTTAATTTAAATTTTCAAGTAAAAAAAAGATTTAAAGCTAGTATAACTGTCAAGTCAGAATTGAGGGCTTTTTTAAATTATTTGAACTTGTCCTTATATTTCTTAGCTTTGGTATTTTGATATGAGTAAATGTTATTTCTTGTTGATTGATTTGATATATTTGCTTTAAAATAATCATGAAATGTATAGATATTAAAATTCATTTTATTACCACATGTTTATGTTGTAGATGAGGATGAAGAAGAAGAAGCATCTCCAACTCCAAGTGAAGAGGCTCCTAAAAACGTTGGTCGTTATGTGCCTCCTGCACAACGTGGACTTAATGCAAGCATGACACCAACTGAAGCCAGGATGGCTAGAATACGAAATTCCAAGAAAGAGGCACCTAACATCCACTGTGAAGTGGACTTTCCAAGTCTGGGTGGACCTGTAAATGACATGTAAGTCTTTTTGTTGCTTTGGTTCTAATCTGAGATTTGAATTACCAATTCTTCATGGCTTGACTTTGTGAATGAAGATCAAGAAAGGCGTGGGGTCCATGCTAACTGCAGGCTAATAAATGTTTAGCAATGTTTTCTTTTCCCTTTTTTTTTTTTTTTTCTTCCCTGGCAGAATAAATGTAGTTGCCTTTATTTTGATTTACTGTATATACTCAAGTACCATCTGATACTATCCAGGACTATTTGTTGACTTCTGAAACTGGAAAGTGTTGGCATCTGTGCACACAGTTCATATGTATGATGTAACCTACGTTTGGCAAAAATTTAGGTCTCAGAAAGTTACATTGATCTTTCTGATGTACGCTGGTCCTCACTGTTGTAAATGTTGCTTTGTTGGGCGAGCTTATAATTAGATGACTCTATTCTCTGCGGCAGCTCCCCACTCGTCACTTCCCTGCATGTTACACTAAACTGCATCTGATAGTGAGGCTCCAGCTCTTCATTGCCATTACTCTTAGGTCCACTCTGCCTGGAGTGGAATTACTAGTTAAGGTTACATTTTTGGTCTAATGAGTGTTTGCCAATGGCCCGGGAGAGCAGGGTTCAATCCCAGGTCGAATCATACCAAAGACTCAAAAAATGGTACTTGATGCTGCCTTGTATTGTAAGGTAAGAATCAAGAGTAAAGTGGATCAATCCAGGGAAAGGAGTAGCGCCCTCCCCTACACCTTTATGTTGTAGTTATTGAAAAGGGAGCCTTCGGGTCACCCTCAACTATGGTCACCAACTTTACTTTAGATCTGTTTAAAAATATTTGTTTCATAGGGCTGTGTAGAAAAAAAAAAACAACTCCTTGAACACAAAAATGCAAATATGTGAATGTAAAATGGATGTGATTCTCATCTTAAAATAACCCTAAACAGGTTAACATGCTATTAAAATCAATCAATTGCTGTTGTAGAAATAACAATCTGGAGAAGAAGAAAAAAAAACTCAAAATGAATTTTTTTCTTTTTTCCTCTTCAGTCAGGAGAGGGAAATATTAATCCAAAATGTCCTGTTAATGTTTCTTTCTGTCTAATTTCAGTGAAGGTAAAGACTTTGAGCGTGTTCGCGGTGGCAACCGTAATTTTGAAGATCCTTCTAACAACAGTTTACAATTAAAGCTCAACAATAAATATAGAGCTCTCCAGGATTAGTATTAAACATTTACGCACACACAGACACATATGCACATTACAGAGAGTTAAATGGAAGCTGTGCAAAGCCAGGGACTTAACAGCCGAGTTGATGACTTGACACAGGTGACATCTCTGAATGTTGTAAGGAATTTTTTTTTTTTTTCTTTTTTTTTTTTTTTTTTTTTTTTATAACATGAGAGGCTTTGGACAATGGATATTATATTTTTATTAGATTCCAGTTATGACTTTTTCTTTCTTTGATTATTCTGTTGACTGATTGCTCCTGCTCTCTCATTAAAGATGGACCTTTTTGGGTAGTTGCAATTTATCTGGTGGTGCTTGTTTCAATCTGATATAAAGGTAGATCAATAAGTCTGTAGCCAGACACAGCTGTTTGCTGAGTTTTGATCTGAAGTTTTTTCTCATGTTTGTTACATGTGATTAATGAAGAGACATTAGATTAAAATGCACTGACAAGGAAGGAAGGAAGAACAAATTCTTCATTGACAGGAGTGATTTTTTTTTTTTTTTTTTTCTCTTCTCTTTCTTGTTTCCTGCAACTTCAAAAAAAAAAAAAAAGGCAAAGGACAAAAATTCAAAATCTGAGGAAAAAAAAAAAATACAAAAAAAACCAAACAAACCAAAAACCAAAACAAATGTTTAAAGCATTGCACCAGTTTAAGAGATATTACTCCCATTATAATGAAATTGTGAAATCTGTTTCCAAATGTTTGACAACTATAAACTATCTTTTGAAATGAGTGAAGAAAAATAAAAACAATCAAAATTTTGAAGAAGAAAAAAAAACAACAACTTTGACAGGAGAAGAAAAAAATGAAATATCCATCCCCTATACATATATATATATATTTTTTTTTCCAAAAATTAGAAAGCATTTCACTTTCTTAGTCCCTAATTCTTTGAACATGATTTGGAATTATATCATGAGATCAATACATATGCAAAATAGGGGGGGAGAAAAAAAACAATTGTTGATAATCCCATTTATCACTGCTTTCTCCTCCATGCATGGTAGATCAGATTGAACTATCAAATTCAGGGACACTGTATAAAAATAAAATGATTGACAAGTTAAATTTTTTGTTCATTGTCAATAAAACATTTATGAAAATGTTCAATCGTTATTTTTATTTTCAATCATAATTTTTTCTTTGTTTTCTTGATGAATAATTTGCTAAAGTGAAATACTTTAATATACACACCTCCCTTTCACCCTTTTCTCTTCTTCCCCCTCCTTCTCTTGTAAATTTAAAAAAAAAAAATTATTTGTTTTTTTGAATGTGTCTACTTGGTCCTCCATCATTGTTGGAATTAATGGATGCAAGAACCTCTATGAAGGTTGGGGGGGGGGAATTTCTTTACTCAGCATTGATCTCTTATTGTTGTCAACCATATTTAAAACACACACACACACACACACACACACACACAATTTATTAATGGGTGCAGAATCTCTTTAAAGGTTGGGGAAAAAACAAAATAGATTTCTTTACTCTGCATTGATCTCTTATTGCAATCAACCACACACACAATTTATTCACCCAACCCCTCTACCACTAGGCAGGATGTGACTCGAGGTCAATTTTTTAAGCAAATTCTTTCTGGTTGTCTTAAAGAACTCAGTCTGCCCTACTATTTACCCACAGAACAGACGGATTCATATATTTCCCATGAGCATAGGTGTGAAATAAACTGCCAAGTCTTATCCTGGATTTGAACTTGGGACATAATTTCATTTTTTATGACTGTTACATCAAATCTGCCTCAATGTAACCATACTGAACATTCAACACTTATTCCTCTCAGTTTTCCATTGGTTGAAGCATCTATGAAACTGTTCTTTTTCACATAATTCATGAAGTGTGCCATCATAGTTCTTTTAATGTCATTAACTGTTTTACCTTTGACATGAATTTTCAGTTTAGGAAACTAAAGTTAAAACAGATTTGATGAGGATTGAAAATTGAGAGTGTTGCACTTATACAAACTTGTTTTTCCAATTAGTTTCTTTTTTTAAAAAAAAAAGTCATGATTGCTGACCTGATTGTATTGAGTTGGCACTCACTTATCTAGAAATAATATTTATCATATGAATTTCTCAGCTGAGTTCATATCTTCATTCAAATAATTCTTTTTTTTATATATATTTTCATCACAACTCATATTTAGACATTAAGTAAAATGTAGATTGATGACATTTAGACTGTCCAAACAAATGACTTTATGCGGAATTAAATTATTAGAAATAAAAGTGATAATTTAACTGTGTAGTAAGCAAATGACTGATGTTTAATTTAATTGTTAGATACATAGCAATACTTGGTACCATTTAATTGTGCACAAACAAATGATTAATAATAAATAAAATTATTCATGTTAGATAGAAATGCTTGAGACCATTTAACTGTGTGCAAAAAAGAGTTCAGGCTCATTTAGAGATGTTATCAACAAAATGTGTTTACAAATCATATTTAATATATATATATCAGCAGGATTTGGCATTAAATAATCTACCAAGGTTGATATGTTATAAAACCAATCCAATTTCTGGTGATGGAGTATGGGTGTGTACAGTAAGAGTGCCCAATATATTGATCATACACCATTCAAAATATTTTTAGATGTTATCCTATCATCTATTTCACTTATGTGAGTCAACCTTTTTCTCATATGAAAAAGTCCAAATACCATTCCACCATGACTTGAAAAAAATTGACCTTGTGTTGCATCTTGCTGAAGGGTTGGAAAATACATATATGAAGAAATATATTTAGCATTTTTGATAACAGTAGATCATTTTGACCTAGTCATTTTAAGTGGTTTGCCAGCTGAAAGTGCCTCCAGGTGTACAGTATATAAGTTTGGGAGTATAAATTGATTCAAAGAATGTGGTTATTTCTGCTTATTTCTTGTTACATATTTAATAATGTGCCACAGCTTAAGACCTTGCATAGATGGCTGTTTTTTTTTTTTTTTTGTTAAATGCATATCAGTATTGAATAATCTTTTTCTCGTTTAAGTATTAACAATTTCGATATTCTAATGTTAAAAAAAGATAAAAGGCCTATAAATATTGGCAAATATTGAAGAAGAGATGTAAGCAGGCTTACATGGCGTGATGTTAATAAGCTAGGTCGGGGGGGGGGGCAAATTTTGGTGGTAGGGCTATATCACTGGGTTATGATTTATCAAAACACTGCATCTTTTAAAATCGAAAGAATTAAGTCTCGATGCAACTGTTTATTTTTTATTTATCTATTTTATTTTTTTTTTTAGAGGCTCCCGTGGGCTGCAAGTTTGCCCATCCCTGACCTAGGCTATTAGACCATTGTTAATTATTTCGATTCTAATTGGGTGCCCCCATCTATATAACATTAGTAGGAAAAAAAAAAGGCCAAAACGATAGGGATTGATGATTTTATATATATATATATATATATATATATATAGCTTTTTCTTCCACTGAATCGCCCCAATATAGCTGTGAGGATTGTCTTTAGTTTTGAGAAGCTATTTACTCCCCCCTTCCCATAGTACCCCTTCAGGCCTACCTCAAATGCCAGACAATAAACCAATCCCTGACTCCTTTTTAAAGGTGCTTCATGGAGAAGTTCCCCTAGAATTAAGCTGATATATTTTTTTTTATTTTTTTTTTTTTTATGTGCCTCTCAAAATAAGATGTAAGCATTCAAATAATTTCACTGAAAAATGAAAACTTTTCACCTTCCATAAGCATAATCAAGTCATGCTTATAACATGAACTCCCTAGACTCTCATCATCTGTCTCTATCACCGATGGCTCCTGTCAGGTCTTCTAGACTGCATCCAGTGTCTGCACAAAGCTGATGGAAATCCTTGCTGGTCAGCCAACACTGGCACATCCATGTGTAGGAGTTGATAAGAGAATGTCGCTTATGATTTTACCCTTATTTTGCCAGCAAAGCCCAGTATGTCTTATTTGTCTTACTTGGACGGTTAGGAGATAGGGAGGTAAATGGCTGTACAGATGCTTTGTGGGGTGCTGCTTCCAGGATTTGCTCAAAACAGTACATAGCATTCTTGTGTACTTCCATTTAGTTTTTACATCCTTGTGTTACATGAGAGTCCAGGTAGTGCAATTATGCAGTAATACTGACGCAGCTACAACTTAGAAGAAATCCTGTTTTATTTTCTCAGTTCAGTTGGGTGTTGGGAGTCAGAATTTAACCATCATATCTTTTTTTTTTTTTTTTTTTTTTTTTTTTTTTTGTTATACATTTAAATGTTATAGACACAATGTTACCCTGCATGGCATATATTTGTCACATTGTAAAGCAAACAGGAATACTTGATAGCCCAGTCAGTTGGTGCTGTTGAATACATTGACTACATCTTTGCAAAGAGATACCCCCTCCCATGAGTGTCCTGGATATGACATTTAACTATCTGATGGCAAGACTCCAGCCTTGGAGATTTGAGGAATGTGGAGTACCCCTTCATTGCTCCCAGGTTCACTTTGACTCTGAGTGGTTGCACTTGATAGGGTTCAATCTATGGGTCAAATAATAACAAACTGTGTGCAAACTAATGACTAATGTTAAATAGTGACTGTTAAATAGCAATACACGAAACCATTTAACCGAGTTGAAAAGAGCTCGGGTTCATGGAAGAATGTTATCGACAAAATGTTTACAAATCATATATTTAATATGTGTAAAGAGATTTTGGCATTAGATAATTTATAATGGTTGAGGTGCCATAAAACCCAACCTAACCAAATCATATATATATATATATATATATATCGAGAATTTGGCATTAAATAACCTATAATAGTTGATATGCCATAAAACCCAGCCAAACCAAAACTTGAGTTCCCAAACACAGTATCTCTTGCTTCATCATTTTTAACTCTTAAACTAATTCACCTTTTGCCTGACACTGCAATAACTATTCATAGAAAAGCATTGAAAAATGATAGAAACATTTTCTGATTTTTGTAGCCTCTAATGCATTTTCAACCATGATTATAAACAAGGGAGATCACTCTAATATAAGTGGTATATAAGTTGTCCGACCGTAGTCGAGGGGTACCCAATAGATCCCTTTTCAGTAGCTACTACACCGACGTGTTGGGGAGGGCGCTACTCTTTTCCTTGTATTTCTCCACTTACCCTTGATCCGTACATTATAATGCCGACTGTTAAGCAAGGCATCAAGTACACGTTTTTGTCTTTAGTATGATGCTACCTGGGATTGAACCCCGGTCAGCCCATTGGTGTTATGGTTAGTGTTCATCACTGATTCAACTTAAAAGCTGTAAATGAATTCTGTAAAATAGCAGATCATGATATCAAGAATGGAATCAGTTTTTAAAAAATTGGAATTTCAATTCTATAATTTATTTATTCATTTAATTTTATGTATCTAAACATGGCACCTTGGGTGGTGTTATGGTTAGCTAGCAAGATGAGCATACCTACACGAGTGAGTTCGAATCTTATCAGGTGCTCCATTCATACGGCCTTGTGCCGTATCTAAGTAAAACGCGTAGTAAATTATTAAACATGGAAGTTGTATATTTGAAATATGGAAGGCATTACTTGTTTTATCAAGGGAGGTAATCCTGAAAATTGCCCAAAGTTAATTTTGATTGTTATTAAAATCATTCTTAGGTGTATTTAAAATGTTTTGTAAAAAAAATTTGGAAAAATATTTTCAAATTCTTCAGCCTGTTTTAATCAGTTGGGAGTTTTACTATATAGGCCGTTAATCTATTTACCAAAATTATTCATGTTTAACGTACAACCCTAAATTTAGTCTACAAAATTCTGAAGAAAAAACCCCAAGTATCTTGAATATAATACGATATATTAACATTTTTAGTATTTGAAGCAACTCCACTTAACATTCAAACTTTTTATCCAGTTCGAATTGACTAAAAAATCATACAGTTTATTTGTTTTGAAACAAATTTTTCTTCAGTATTTAGAGCAGACACTTAGACATTTTCACACAACAATACAACAAGCTTGTGGTGAAGATAAAAAGTGAGGCTGAATTCCCTTCCTCATGGAACATTTAACAACACTCTTCCCTTACTAGCTCAAATAATTGAGAATCCTTTGAGGTATTTTGAAATTAAATCTCAAAGATTTCAAGATCCAAGCATGTTGGCTTATTGTCAACCAAATAATCTTGGAAAAGTAACAGAAGCAACCATATACAAGATATTTAAAAAAACCTATAAGAAGCCTACACTTTTGCCAACCATATGCTCTTCCTCCATAGCCCAGTTGCTTGGGGCTGTAGAATACACCGACTGCCACCCTACAGAGGGTTTAGACTGCCACCATCCCACCCAACAAGTGTCATGGATATGATACCAAACAATCTGATGGTGAGGCTCCAGTAATGCTGGAGCTTTGAGAATTGTGGAGTACTCTTTTATTGCCATTGTTCCAAGGTCCACTCTGGCCTGGAATGGTAGCACCTGATAGTTTTATTTGACCCATAGATTGAACCCTCTGATATTTAAACTGAATGCAAACAAATGATTTATGCTAAATTGAATTGTTTGAAATAGAACTGTTTTTACATTTAACTGTGTGTAAGTAAATGACTGTTTAAATGAGTTATTGATACATAGCTAGACTTAGAACTATTTAACTTTGTTGACTTATGTTTACAAATCATATATATATATATATATATATATATATATATAAAGAGGACCTAGCATTAAATAGCCTACAATGGTTGATATGCCACCAAACCAAACATCATCAGATGTCTCGTTAATTAATAAGTCTTGTTACCTCATGAATTTAGCTGTTTTTTGTTTGTTCCTGACCTTTTAAGATTGTGACTCTGGACCCTCCTGAGTTAATCTTTGTAGCCCTCAGGCTGAAAAGCTTGGAGACCCTGGAACTAAACCCTCCTTAAAACACACACAAACTGGAGATGTGTTAAAGTGAATAAAGCTCAGGGTCATATGACTGGTAGGTGATAATTGCCTTCAATTTTATGTTGATTATTCATTCTGTGATTTATCTTCATCTTTATTTAACATTTTTTAAGTGTTTTACTGTAATAGTCTGTTTTATTTTGCAATCTCATATTTTATTTGTATCGTTTTAATAAACATGCAACATTTAGTATCATAGAAATGATAGGGAAAAAAAACCTCACATAGGACAATATCATAATGATAAAAACACAAAGATACATTGATAAAATGTCTCCATACACTTATCCCAAGTGGCTTTAACCTTTTCACTTCCACTGGGATGATTGGAGTTCCTTTGGTATAGTAACTTATGTGCTCGACCGTGGCAAGCGAGTTTGAACATCAGTCACACTGTTATGTTCACTTTCATACAAATAACTTTGGGAAAAGTACGAGTAAAACAGTTCCTCTATTTTTATCATTAAGTGTTTTCTGACCATTGTCTTCATCTTTATTATTTCCATAACGTTTTGCCCAATATGTCCTCCAGCCTTCTTCAGGTGTTTGTCGAACTCAGGAACCTACATGGAAATTCAAACTACATCCTTTATTGTATCAAAAAAAAACGTATGGCTTTGGCATTAAATAATCCATGAATTTTGATATGCTATTAAACAAAGAAACTAAACCCACTGGGGTATCAGTGTCTAGTCAGACTTAATTTCGATTATAAATCTGAAAATGTACTCAAAGCATAATTTTTCATATCCAAAAATTGGAAAGAAAACATCACTGAATAGACTTGTAAGTTGCCATATAAGCATCTAAATTAGGGCTTCTCAAAGTGGTCCATATCATTAGTCACAGTTGTATCTTCACTGAACTGCAATATGATCCATGGCATTCTGTGTGTCTTTTTTCTTTTCTTAGCTAGAATTTCTATTGCAGATTTTTCTTTTTTTGTGGGGGCTATCTTGTTTTGTAGATGTTCCTTAGATTCAAAATCACCCCATCATCTTTTTTTTTCTCTGCTTAATGTTTTCAAAAAGCAGTGTTCTCTGACTTACACCGTTTAAGACACAATTTCTCAAAGAAGTAAGATTGTTTGCATTTTAATTCCTACTAACAGATTCATACTTTTTTTGGAAATACATTTCGTCTCTCAGTTGTTCTTGAAAATCATTTAAAATGCTTAACTTAGAAGGGGATTCATTCCTGTTTTGATCATTTGGTTTATAAAGATTTATCTCCCTTAGAAAATATTCTTAGCAAGAAATGAATAGATATTTTTATAAGCAATCATTATTGAATTAAGTGTAGCATAATATTTCATTTCAATTCTAGTTGATTTTTATCTCAAGTCTTGTTGCCTGTCCTGTTTGTATGGTTTAGAATATGTCAGTTGTATTCCCTGCAAGGGGTAAGACCTTTAGTGGGAGCTATAGTACTGATGACTGACGGTTGGCATTGTATGTTTTTTTATCTTTGGATACTATAACTTGGGCTAAAAATAAAACAACAAGGACGACTAGAAAACAAATGCTGCTTGGTTGAATATTGTTTCTCTGTACTGAGTAAATGCAAGAACAATTCATGACAACATATCTTGTTGCCGGATCTAACTTGAGAGAATGAATAAAAGAATGGCGACGAGATGCGAAATTTGTACACAGTTTCTATGAAGAAATATCCTTAGCATAGGTTAAAAAGTTTTTTGCATACATATGTGGAAGAGATATAGAAATTTTAAAGAAAGACATATACTAAAAATGTGTATTGTTCTACGGTGTAGTGTTAAATGCTGCAATGAGAAGGCTATAACTGAGTGTTGGGCCCGGGCTGGGAAGCCCACAAATAGCCCAATTGGCTGTTGAATATATTGACTGCATTTCTGCAGAAGAGTAACTCCCACCACAATGAGTGTCTTCAATATAACGCTAAACCATTTGATGGTGTGGCTCCAATTCTGGATCTTTAGAGAATGTGGAGTCCCTCTTCATTGCCATCGCTTTCAGATCTATTCTGATACGATGTCGTAGTACTTGTTAGGGTCCCATCTAGAAATATCTAATCATGTTCTATCCTCGGAACCATTTAATTTTGTGCTAACGAATGAATAATGTTGAATAGAATTACTAGAGTTAAATAGCAATACTTGAAACTGTTTAACTGTGTGCAAACAAATAAGCTCTGACTCATATAAAAATTGTTACCCACAAACTGTTTCCAAATTGTATTTGACATAGATGTATAAACAGGATTTGGCATTAGATAATCTCAAAGGGTTGATATGCCATAAAATCAAACGTGTATGAGCTAGCTGGGTGCCATGCCAAACTTTTTCATGTTTGTTGTATTGTGCGAGATATTGATTTCTATTAAAAAGGTGTAGCTGTAAACAATGTTTCTTATGGCCAATCATCCTTAAATAAATGCACCCCGACCAATTTTTTGATTGTTAATTTTCATCTAAACCAAAAATACCAGAATGTTTTTTATATTCCTCTTGTAATATAATCAAAACGAAAATTATTTGGAATTATCAATACAAGTCTCTCCTTCACTAAAAGTCTGTAATGAAAAAGAAAATTGCAACACCTCTGTAACAAAAATAAAATTACATAGATATATGTAAGGGGTATCTTGATTCATGGACAACTCACATTTATAGCCCAGTCAGCTGGGGCTGTAGAATAGACTGACTGCATCTCTGCAGAGGGGTACGACTTCCCCAGTATTGCTGGAGCTTTAGGGAATGTGGAGTACCTCTTATTGCCATCGCTCCCAGGTCCACTCTGACAAGGAGTGGTAACACCTGATAGGGTCCAATCTATGGGTCAAATAGAACTGTTTGACATTTAAAATGTGTGCGAACAAATAACTTCTGCTAAATTGAATTGTTAGAAATAGAACTGTTTGTTCATTTAATTGTGTGTAAACAAATGACTGTTTAATTGAATTGTTAGTGATACATAGCAATATTTGGAACCATTTAACTGTGTGCAAACAAATGATTAGTAGTAAATAGAATTGTTCATAGTAGATGGAAATACTTGAAACCATTTAACAGTGTGCCAAAAAAAAGGAGCTCAGGCTTGTTTAAAAATGTTATCTACAAAATGTGTTTACAAGTCATATATATTTAATATATATGTATAAACAGGATTTGGCATTAAATAACCTATAAAAGTTGATATGCCATCAAACCAAACTAAACCAGTTGCCATACTAAGGTTAAAGAGCCTAGTCAGCCCTACTATTTACCTATAGCTGGAGGGAGAATATTTTGATTCATACCTTTTCCCAAGGGACTATATGAAATGCACACAGTTTTTCTAGAATTTGAAATTGGGTCACTATGTCCATTTCCTATGAGAATAACCATTACAATATAAGTACCTTCATAGGATAAGCCTTGTATCATAGTAGTTGTCTTAAATTACCATACTTCACACTAACTGGAAAAGACTGAGAAGATAAGATGGGTTTTAAAAAAATATTCTCATCTATGTCATTTGGAATGTTGTTTCTTAGGTTGTTCAGGAATACGTCATGTACCAGTTGTAATTGTGAATGACCAAGTGTGAGGGGAAGCTGGTGGTAGTTTGTAGCACTGACCATCACAGATGGTTAAACTGCTTACTAGATGTGTTTCTACTCTGCTGCTGAGGTCGTTTTTACCGACTGGATCAAATTAACTTTTCTTTTATAGCATATGAGTGACTCAGAGTGGCTTTTCTGAGTTTCTTTTAGCTTGGTGTTTGATTGGTTGGAAAATGGTTTTATGATTCTTTATTTTTCTCTCCTGTTAGTCTGGAAGTTTGGTGCATGGAGACAGTTGAATTTCAGTCCATCTTTGTCATATGATCTGTTACTGTTGAGGTGAATGCTTTTCTTTGTGTTGTTGAGAGGCGTTCTGAAAAAAATCGAAATTACTTCAAATTCCAACTGTCCATTAAATACTTTCACAGTCCTGCTTAGGATGTGTTGTTTGGTGCGGAAGGCAATTACATGACCGTCATTCCATCCAGTCTAACAGCAGTGACCATCTGTTATGTAACATCCCAAGGGTAAAAAAAAAATTCACAAAAGAGTGACTAACAGATTGTAGGTCTAAGTTGAATCTCTGGACATGAACATGAAAAGCTGTGAGAAATGTAAAAACTGTTTTTTTGTTTAATAGCATATTATCGCTTTATGGATTATTTAAAGTTGAAATTTAATGCCTTTGTAAATGTTCGATTGTGATGAGAACTATATTCTCAATGTTCCATTGAATTTTTTGAATTGCACTGTTTTATTTGTCGGTTGTCATGTTTGCAATTTAGTTATATGATATCAAGTATTCCGATCTAATATAAATAATTTCCTCAGTTATATGATATTAAGTATTGCGCTCATTGGTCTAGTGAGTAGAATGTTCGCGAATGGTCTGGAAGATCTGAGTTCATTATAAGGTACATATCAAGGGTAAGGTGGAGCAATCCAGGGAAAGGAGTAGGGCCCTCCTCTAGACTTCAGTGTAGTAGCTATTGAAAAAGGAGCCTTCTGGTTGCCTTCAACTACAGTTGCCAACTTTACTTACTTCAGTATTCCGCTGTAACAAAAATAATTTATAATCAATCATATTATAAATTAGCTATTCCTATTTAATGATGATAATAATAATTAGTTTGCATAGAGTTAACAGGTTTAAATGTTATAATCTAATACAAAATCAATATGATATTAATTGTTTGTATACAATTAAATGGTTTCAAGTATTATGATCTAAAATTTATTCAATTTAATATTAATCATTGGTTTACAAATAGCTAGATCATTTCAATTATTACCGTCTAACACTGATTCAATTTATTATGAATCATTTGTTTGTATACAATTAAATGGTTTGTAAAAATACTATCTAAAAATTACTCAATTTAATATTAATCATTTCTTTGCAAATAATAATTATTGAAACAATGTAACTATCTAACAAAAATACAATATTACTCATTTAGTTGCACAGAGTAACAGTGTTTAAACCAACAATATCAAACATGACTTCAAGTTCTATTAATGATTTGTTTGCACACAGTCAAACTGTGTCAAGTATTACGATCTAACTCTACTTCAGTTTTTATTAATCATTTGTTTGCACACAGTCAAACAAATGTCAACTTTTACTATATAAAACTACTTCAATTTCAATTAATCATTTGTTTGCACACAGTGAAACTGTATCAAGGATTACCATCTAACTCTACTTCATTTTCTATTAATCATTTGTTTGCACACAGTCAAACTGTGTCAAGTATTACGATCTAACTCTACATCAATTTCTATTAATCATTTGTTTGCACACAGTCAAGGTGTGTCAAGTATTACAATCTAACACTACTTCAAATTATATTTGGGATTTGTTTGCACAGAGTCAAACTGTGTCAAGTATTACGATCTAACTCTACTTCAATTTCTATTAATACTTTGTTTGCACACAGTCAAACTGTGTCAATTATTACGATCTAACTCTACTTCAATTTTTAGTAATCATTTGTTTGCACACGCTCATACTGTGAAAAGTATTTCTATGTAACTCTTTTTCAATTCAATATTTATTATTTGTTTGCATACAGTCAAACTGTGTCAAGTATTACGATCTAACTCTACTTCAATTTCTATTAATCATTTATTTGCACACAGTCAAACTGTGTGAGGTATTATGATCAAACTCTACTTCAATTTCCAATAATTATTGGTTTGCACACTGTCAAACAATGTCATCTTTTACTATATAACACTCCTTCAATTTCTATTAATCATTTGTTTGCACACAGTCAAAGTGTGTCAAGTATTACTACTAAACTCTACTTCAATTTCTATTAATGATTTGCTTGCACACAGTAAACTGTGTCAAGTATTACGATCTAACTCTACTTCAATTTCTATTAATAATTTGTTTGCTCACGGTCATACTCTGTCAAGTATTACTACTAAACTTTACTTCATTTTCTATTAATGATTTGTTTGCACACAGTAAAACTGTGTCAAGTATTGCGATCTAGCACTCCTTCCATTTCTATTAATCATTTGTTTGCACACAGTCAAACTGTGTCAAGTATTACTTCCAAACTCTACTTCAATTTCAATTAATCATTTGTTTGCACACAGTCAAAGTGTGTCAAGTATTACAATCTAATACAACTCCAATTTCTATTTGTGATTTGCTTGCACCTAGTCAAACTGTGTCAAGTATTACAATCTAACACTACTTCAAATTCTATTTGGGATTTGTTTGCACACAGTTCAACTGTGTCAAGTATTACTTCCAAACTCTACTTCAATTTCTATTAATACTTTGTTTGCACACGGTCATACTGGGTCAAGTATTACGATCTAACTCTACTTCAATTTCTATTATCATTTGTTTGCCCACGTTCAAACTCTGTGAAGTATTACTACTAAACTCTACTTCAATTTCTATTAATACTTTGTTTGCATACAGTCAAACTGTGTCAAGTATTACGATCTAACTCTTCTTCAATTTTTATTAATCATTTGTTTGCACACGGTCATACTGTGTCAAGTATTATGATTTAATCTACTTCAATTTCTATTAATCATTTGTTTGCATACAGTCAAACTGTGTCAAGTATTACTTTTAAACTCTACTTCAATTTCTATTAATCATTTGTTTGCACACGGTCATACTGGGTCAAGTATTACGATCTAACTCTACTTCAATTTCTATTATCATTTGTTTGCCCACGTTCATACTCTGTGAAGTATTACTACTAAACTCTACTTCAATTTCTATTAATGATTTGTTTGCACACAGTCAAACTGTGTCAAGTATTACGATCTAACACTACTTCAAATTCTATTTGGGATTTGTTTGCACACAGTTCAACTGTGTCAAGTATTACTTCCAAACTCTACTTCAATTTCTATTAATACTTTGTTTGCATACAGTCAAACTATGTCAAGTATTACGATCTAACTCTACTTCAATTTTTATTAATCATTTGTTTGCACACGGTCATACTGTGTCAAGTATTACGATCTAACTCTACTTCAATTTCTATTAATCATTTGTTTGCACACAGTCAAACTGTGTCAAGTATTACTTCCAAACTCTACTTCAATTTCAATTAATCATTTGTTTGCACACAGTCAAAGTGTGTCAAGTATTACAATCTAATACAACTCCAATTTCTATTTGTGATTTGCTTGCACCTAGTCAAACTGTGTCAAGTATTACAATCTAACACTACTTCAAATTCTATTTGGGATTTGTTTGCACACAGTTCAACTGTGTCAAGTATTACTTCCAAACTCTACTTCAATTTCTATTAATACTTTGTTTGCACACGGTCATACTGGGTCAAGTATTACGATCTAACTCTACTTCAATTTCTATTATCATTTGTTTGCCCACGTTCAAACTCTGTGAAGTATTACTACTAAACTCTACTTCAATTTCTATTAATACTTTGTTTGCATACAGTCAAACTGTGTCAAGTATTACGATCTAACTCTTCTTCAATTTTTATTAATCATTTGTTTGCACACGGTCATACTGTGTCAAGTATTATGATTTAATCTACTTCAATTTCTATTAATCATTTGTTTGCATACAGTCAAACTGTGTCAAGTATTACTTTTAAACTCTACTTCAATTTCTATTAATCATTTGTTTGCACACGGTCATACTGGGTCAAGTATTACGATCTAACTCTACTTCAATTTCTATTATCATTTATTTGCCCACGTTCATACTCTGTGAAGTATTACTACTAAACTCTACTTCAATTTCTATTAATGATTTGTTTGCACACAGTCAAACTGTGTCAAGTATTACGATCTAACACTACTTCAAATTCTATTTGGGATTTGTTTGCACACAGTTCAACTGTGTCAAGTATTACTTCCAAACTCTACTTCAATTTCTATTAATACTTTGTTTGCATACAGTCAAACTATGTCAAGTATTACGATCTAACTCTACTTCAATTTTTATTAATCATTTGTTTGCACACGGTCATACTGTGTCAAGTATTACGATCTAACTCTACTTCAATTTCTATTAATCATTTGTTTGCTCACAGTCATACTCTGTCAAGTATTACTACTAAATTTTACTTCATTTTCTATTAATCATTTGTTTGCGCAGTCAAACTGTGTCAAGTATTACGATCTAACTCTACTTCAATTTGTATTAATCATTTATTTGCACACAGTCAAACTGTGTGAGGTATTATGTTCAAACTCTACTTCAATTTCCAATAATCATTTGTTTGCACACTGTCAAACAATGTCTTCTTTTACTATATAACACTCCTTCAATTTCTATTAATCATTTGTTTGCACACAGTCAAACTGTGTCAAGTATTACGATCTAACTCTACTTCAATTTGTATTAATCATTTATTTGCACACAGTCAAACTGTGTGAGGTATTATGATCAAACTCTACTTCAATTTCCAATAATCATTTGTTTGCACACTGTCAAACAATGTCATCTTTTACTATATAACACTCCTTCAATTTTTATTAATCATTTGTTTGCACACAATCAAAGTGTGTCAAGTATTACAATCTAATATTACTTCAATTTCTATTAATGATTTGTTTTCACACAGTCAAACTGTGTCAAGTATTACTACTAAACTCTACTCCAATTTCTATTAATCATCTGTTTGCATACAGTCAAACTGTGTCAAGTATTACGATCTAACTCTACTTCAATTTCTATTAATAATTTGTTTGCACACAGTCAAACTGGGTGAAATATTACGATCTAACTCTACTTCAATTTCTATTAATCATTTGTTTGCACGCGGTCATACTGTCTCAAGTATTACGATCTAACTCTACTTCAATTTCTATTAATCATTTGTTTGCTCACGGTCATACTCTGTCAAGTATTACTACCAAACTTTACTTCATTTTCTATTAATGATTTGTTTGCGCAGAGTCAAACTGTGTCCAGTATTACGATCTAACACTACGTCAATTTCTATTAATCATTTGTTTGCACACAGTCAAAGTGTGTCAAGTATTACAATCTAATACAACTCCAATTTCTATTTGTGATTTGTTTGCACCCAGTTAAACTGTGTCAAGTATTACGATTTAATCTACTTCAATTTCTATTAATCATTTGTTTGCATACAGTCAAACTGTGTCAAGTATTACTTCCAAACTCTACTTCAATTTCTATTAATGATTTGTTTGCACACAGTCAAACTGTGTCAAGTATTACGATCTAACTCTACTTCGATTTTTATTAATCATTTGTTTGCACACGGTCATACTGTGTCAAGTATTACGATCTAACTCTACTTCAATTTCTATTAATCATTTGTTTGCTCACAGTCATACTCTGTCAAGTATTACTACTAAACTTTACTTCATTTTCTATTAATCATTTGTTTGCACACAGTCAAACTGTGTCAATTATTACGATCTAACTCTACTTCAATTTTTAGTAATCATTTGTTTGCACATGCTCATACTGTGTAAAGTATTTCTATGAAACTCTTTTTCAATTCAATATTCATTATTTGTTTGCACACAGTCAAACAGTGTCAAGTATTGCGATCTAACTCTACTTCAATTTCTATTAATCATTTATTTGCACACAGTCAAACTGTGTCAAGTATTGCGATCTAATACTCCTTCCATTTCTATTAATCATTTGTTTGCACACAGTCAAACTGTGTCAGGTATTACGATCTAACTCTACTTCAATTTCTATTAATCATTTATTTGCACACAGTCAAACTGTGTCAGGTATTATGATCTAATTTTACTTCAATTTCCAATAATCATTTGTTTGCACACAGACAAACTGTGTCAAGTATTTCTATGTAACTCTTTTTCAATTCAATATTCATTATTTGTTTGCACTCAGTCTAACTCTATCAAATATTACTATCCAACTCTACTTCAATTTTTCTTAATCATTTGTTTGCACACAGTCAATCTGTGCCAAGTATTACTATCTAAATCTCTTCCAATTCCATATTCCTGATTTGTTTGCACACAGTCAATCTGTATCAAGTATTACTATGTAACGCTATTATAATTGCTTTTAATCATTTGTTTATACCAGTCAAACTGTGTCAAATATTACTATTTAACTTTGACAGTGCATAAATATTTATCTCATAATGTGAGTTTTAAATATGCATGTGAGATATCGGGGCACTCTGGCACTTGACCCCTCGCAAACCAAGTCCTACTCAAGACTCATGTTTCGGGCACATGGTAACTGGCAAATAATGTGGATGTTTATTTGGAGCTAGACTTATCTTGACGCTGGCAAGGGGGATTCCAATTTCACTTTACATACCCCACTAAGTCATTCGTTTTCCAACCCCCTTAGATAACGGAAAGCATGGACTTCTAGGTTTACACAAAATTATTATTCACTGCAGTCAGATCTCCAAAATTCCCTTGTAATGTTTTTAAGGCGAATAACACATTTAGCGAGAATAAATTGATGTGAATGAAGCTGAAAAAGATATGTGCAAAAAAAGGCAACTTGACAGATAAACAACATAATAGATTTCAACATAAGGGAGCATTTAAACTATAACAAACTTTTATAGGTTAGGATCAAACAAATATTTAAATTGCCGGCTATATTACACTAGCTGACAGTCTTAAACACAAATGTCTCTCTTTCTCCTTTTTTCTTTTCTTTCTTCTTTCTTTCTTTTCCTTTTAAACTACAGGCTTTATTAAGCTAGGTCAGCAATGTGAAATACAAATGTCTCTTTTTCCTTTCTTTCTTCTTTCTTTCTTTTCTTTATACTTTTCTTTCTTTAACTTGAGAGAGTGTATATAATTCCAGTATTTAGGAAGGGTAGAAGGAAAACAGTTTTAAGTTATACTTAGCTTTTCGAGGGTGTACTTCTTAGATTCCTTTCTTTTATGGGTGGGCGGCACTTCTTTTGAATCTGGTTGTGGGCATTGTTATCTTCTGTCCAAAGATTCTGTTCCACGGCTAATAAATCAGCACGTCTTTTCATGCTAAACTGAAGATTTCCCTCCAAATTTCTTCTGACAAAAAGCCATTATTTTTGGCGCTAAGGGCTCTGGCCAATCATTTGGACTCTTTCCTCCTCCTCCACCTCAACTGCTCATGCTACTCATTCGGGCTACTACCATGACCTATATCCCCTTCTCTGTCCAACTAAATTGGGGTTATGGAGTGCAATATAACTTGACCTGCATTCTAACTGCCTCAGCGGTCAGTTGCTGGGCTTGTGAGTTCAAACACAGAAGGGAAAGGGAAATTAAATCTTACTTCTCCCCTCGCAGTGGCATACCACATCACATAACACTTCGTATCTTTGTTAGTAATGATTGTTTGCACACAGTCAAACTGTGTCAAGTATTACTAACACTACTTCAATTTCTGTTAATCATTTGTCTGCACACAGTGAAACCAAGTCAAGTATTACTATCTAACTCTATTTTAATTCAATATTCATGATTTGTTTGCACACAGTCAAACTGTGTCAAGTATTACGATCTAACTCTACTTCAATTTCTATTGCCCAGTCATCTGGGGCTGTAGAATACACTGACTGCACCTCTGCAGAGGGGTAAGACCCTCCCAACGAGTGTCCTGGATATGACACTAAACAATCTGATGGTGAGGTTCCAGCAATGCTGGAGCTTTGGGGAATGCGGAGTACCCCTTCATTGCCATCGCTCCCAGGTCCACTCTGGCCCAGAGTGGTAGCACCTGATAGGGCCCTATCTATGGGTTAAATAGAACTAACAGCATACTTATGCTAAAATGAATTGAGTAAACTGAATAGCTTGAAATAGAAACGTTTTTGACAATTAAACCATACTTACACTTATGCTTAACTGAATTATTTGGAAATAGAACTGTTTTTCGACATTAAAAAACTGTATTTACACTTAACTGAATTATTACATATAACTGCTTGAATTGTTTGAAATGGAAATGTTTTTGAAAATTAAATTGTGTACTTATGCTAAACTGAACTGTTTTCAATAGAACAGATTATTTACATAAAAATGGATTTGGCGTTAAATAACCTACATAATATTGCCCAGTCGGCGGGGGCTGTAGGATACACCGACTGCTTCTCTGCAGAGCGGTAAGACCCCCCCAACGAGTGTCCTGGATATGACACTAAACAATCTGATGGTGAGGTTCCAGCAATGCTGGAGCTTTGGGGAATGCGGAGTACCCCTTCATTGCCATTGCTCCCAGGTCCACTCTGGCCCGGAGTGGTAGCACCTGATAAGGGTCCTATCTATGGGTTAAATAGAACTATGTGCTTCTTTCACTATACTGATTTTTGCATTTAAACTGCGTATTTATGCTAAACTGAATTGTTTAAAATAGAACTGTTTTGACATTGGAACTGTGTACTAGTGCTGAACTGAATTGCTCGAAATAGAACTGTTTTTGACGTCTAAACTGTACTTATGCTGAACTGAATTATCTGAAATAAAACTGTTTGACATTTAACTCTGTGTATTGCCCAGTCAGCTGGGGCTGTAGAATACACTGACTGCACCTCTGCAGAGCGGTAAGACCCCACCTAACGAATGTCCTGGTAATGTGACACTAAACAATCTGAAGGTGAGGTCCCAGAAATGCTGGAGCTTTGGGGAATGCAGAGTACCCCTTCATTGCCATTGCTCCCAGGTCCACTCTGGCCCGGAGTGGTAGCACCTGATTAGGGTCCTATCTATGGGTTAAATAGAATTAACAGCATACTTATGCTAAAATGAATTATTTGAGTAAAACTCAACAGCTTGAAATAGAAATGACTTTTACAATTAAACCGTACTTACAGAACTGTTTTTCGACATTAAAACTGTATTTACACTTAACCGAATTGTTACATACAACTGCTTGAATTGTTAGAAATGGAAATGTTTTTGACCATTAAACTTTGTACTAATGCTAAACTGAATTATTTTAAATAGAACAGATTATTTACATGAAAATGGATTTGGTGTTAAATAACCTACAAAGGTTGATATGCCATAAAACCCAACAAACCAAACCTTTAATTTAATATTGCCCTGTTGGCTATGGCTGAGGGTAAGCCCCCCTACAAAGATGCCATTTGTTGGCTCTGTGTTGCGACTTATATGAGGAAAGTTTCTTGGTGGCTCAGCAGTCTATGACCTGTCAGCCAAAGAGTTTTGTGACTTGAAATACTCCCCACTTTGACTCTTACTGGGTAGATGAACTGTCAGTGAGGCACGATCTGATCATTCCGCTGGTCATATCAGCCTTCTCTCAGATTTCTTTAAAAACCTGAATTAGAGGGTGATGGCAGTTGGGTAAGTCATGCTGAGGGAAGGTCTATTCTCCTTTATGTCTCTGGGTAAGTAATTGTCTTGTAAATGAAACCCAGGGACAAAATTAAAACTGTCTACCATCGGCATGCGTATACTGGCTATGTAGCCCTGATGCTACTAGGTGAATTGGTTTCTCCCTAAGCGAATCCCCGTGTGGGGCTTAGTAGTGGGTGGGGTTCATAGCCAATGAAACTCATGAAACTTCTTTATTGAGCTCGATAATATAACCCAAACCAAAACAAAGTCAAATGACCTTACATAGAGTCGAACGACTCTGATGAGAAAAAAAATACAGCCTGAACCTTCGTTCCCAAAATTCATCATATTAGAGTTGCTTGAAGATACCCCATTTACCAAACTATCTCCATACCTCATACAGAAAATAATCTCTTCAAGTATCTGTCCAAAAACAGTTAAAAACTTAAGAAATGGAACAATGATGATTGAAACTGATAATAAAAAACACACAAACTTTTTACTAAATATGAAAATATTCCACCACTTAAAAATTAAAACATACCCACATAAAACCTTAAATTCCTCTAAAGGATTTATAAGAAACAAAGAACTCTCCCAGTGTTCAAAGAAAGAAATATTAGCCGAACTAAAAAACCAAGGCGTAACTGATATAAAAAGAATTACCATCAAATGGGAAAACCAATCAGTACAAACAAACACTTATATATTAACCTACAACTCCCAAAGAAATGAAAATCAGCCACATTAAAGAAAAAGCTGAACAATACATCCCAAATCCACTCTGATGTTTTAAATTGTAGTGTATGCAATGGACACACTGTATGTGGTAAATGTGAAAAGAGAGAACAAAACCATACCACCATCAGCTACAATATTAACTGCAGTGAAGACGTCTATCCTATATCAGATCATGTTCAGTCTGGAAAAAAGAAAAAGAAATCTTAACTATAAAACCCATGAGAAACATTCTCTACCTGAAAAATAGTTGAAGGCTACATAAAAAACAAAACATATTCCCAAATTTTTGAAAACAACCAAAAATCAGAGAGTAAAAAAGGAGAAAACTACCAAGAACTAATCTCCAAGCTACTCCAATTAGGACCTCAGGACTGGCCAAAATTCATACAAGGAATAAAACCCATACTCTTAAAACTCTCTTCCAACAGTACAAACCCTAAACCTATGACTAGATATAAACTGGAGAAAACATCAAAATATATTGAAACAAATCCCTCTAAGCAACCTTCAAGAGAAGAAATAAGAACCATTTCTCCACACAAAAACCTTAATAAAAACCAACCAAATTCCAAAAACCTGTGTAAAGAATTTACTTTAAGTAGTCCAAATACACAGAATAGAACTACATCCCTCACCGAAACTGAACAAAACCAAATATAAAACAAGACCATAACCAAACCTTTAAATAAAACCTACCTTATAGAAAATGTAAACCAAAAAGTGTAAACAATACACTAACGCATAGCCAAATAAACTTAAACACAAACCTACAGGTAATAGCAGTATCAGTAACTCTACACAAAACAATCAGCATATGCTCACTATACATACCTCCCCTCCATAGCAATATAATTGAACTAGAACTTAGATTTAATACAGCTCCCCAAACATTTTGTACTCATGGGAGATTTTAATGGCCGTAACCAAATATGGGGCACCAGAGATACAAATGAAAGAGGCCGTACAATAGAAAACTTCATGAATAAAAACAGTCTATGCCTTCTAAATATTAAATCCCCCACCTACCTTCATCCTGCAACAGGTACACACTCAGTAATAGATCTGACCTTAAGCGACCCTACAATTTATTTAGATTATAATTGGAAAATCAATGAAGATGACTGTTGAAGTGACCACGATTAGATCGTACTAGAAAGACTTGAACCCAAGCCAGAAGAAAAAATACCACGCTGGAACCTACAAAAGGCCAAATGGGAACATTTTAAAAGACTTTGCCATGTCAATGTAAATCCAAAAGCCAATATAAACCAAGAAGACCACAACACCTATTTCACTAAAACACTCCTAACTATGGCAGAGAAATGCATAACAAAATCATCCACTCAACCGAAATTCAACCTTGGTATAATAATGAGTGCAAAAAAACAGTAAGAGCATGCCCTGCCACACTCAGAAAATTCAAGACAAACCCAATAAAAAAGAATCTTGAATTCTTTAAAAATTGCAGAGCCAGAGAAAGAACAATTAAAGAATCAAAGCGAGAAACTTGGAAAAACTTCACATCAAAAATAAACACCAGCACAAAAACCAAAACAGTGTGGAATATGATTGAAAAAATATTGGGTAAGAATAACAGCACCCCCCTGAAACGCCTTATAAAAAAAGACCAAACAAAAAAGATATAGCAAACCTCTTAGCAGAAACCTTCTCCCAAAACTCTTCCTCCAGAAACCTCAATCAAAAATTCCAAAGTAACAAAAGAATAATAATAATACAGAAAGCTACAACCAAACATTTTACCATGATGGAACTAAAAACCACTTTAAGAAAATCCCATAATACAACTCCTGTACCAGATAAGATTCCATATGAATTCTTAAAACAACTACTGAAAAATTTCACTCCAATATTTACTCCAAATCTTCAACAACATTTGGCACAGTGGGAACATCCCTAATTCCTGGAAACAAGCGACTATAGTACCAATACCAAAATCTGCAAAAGATACCACAAATCCAACAAATTACTAATAGCTCTAACTAGTTGTATCTGTAAAACTCTTGAAAGAATGATTAACAATAAACTAATATGGTTTCTTGAGAAAAATAAGTTAATCAGAAACCTTCAGACAGGCTTTAGAAAAGCTAGAAGTACAATTGATCATCTTATCCGCTTGGAAACCTCTCATAAGAGAGGCCTTTGCAAATAAAGAACATATGACAGCCATACTTTTTGATATAGAAAAGGCTTATGACACCACGTGAAAATATGGCATAATCAAAGACTTGAAAAATATGGGATTGAAGGGAAAACTTCCAATATTTATTAAAAACTTCTTAAACAATAAAAAATTCCAAGTACGGATCGGCACAACTCTCTCAGAACTACAAGAACAAGAAATGGGAGTGCCACAAGGTAGCATCCTATCTGTGATCTTATTCAACATAAAAATAAATAACATTGTGAAATGCTTAAACTTGGGAGTCGAAGGCTCACTATACGTAGATGACTTTGTAATCTGTTACAAATCAAAACATATTAAAACAATAGAATGTCAATTCCAACAATGCCTAAATAAGATAAATAACTGAACTATTAAAAATGGTTTTAAATTCACCAAAAACAAAACACAATGTATACATTTCTGTAACCTCCACAAAATGCATAACGACCCTATTCTTAAACAAGATTTCACTGAAATCCCTATTGTTGAACACAAATTTCTTGGAATTATCTTTGACAAAAAATTAACATTCAAATCCTACATGAAATACTTAAAATCAAAGTGTAATAAAGCAATCCAACACAGATTGGGGTGCAGATAAAGAAACTCTACTGAACATTGATATGATCCAAACTTGACTATGGCACATTCATCTATGGATCAGCCAGAAAATCTTATTTAAAACAATTAAATACCATCAAAGACTGAGATTGGCATGAAGAGACTACAAAACCTCTCCTATAGAAAAGCTTGTACACTGAGGCGAATGAACCTCCGCTATCAATTACAAGACAAAAACTTGCCTTACAATACTTTACCTAACTGGCCTCATGTCCTTCAAACCCCCACTCACAATGTCCTCTACTCTGCCCACAAGACAAAACCTTCTTTGAAGCAAAAGCAAACCCTATCAAACCTTCTAGTCTCTGGATAGAAAATCTCATCACCGAAATACAAATAGATAAAACACAAATAATTAAATCTCCCCCCCAACCCCCCCCCCCCCCCCGGTTATTGAAACAACCCAAAATATCACTAAATCAAACAAAATATCATAAAGAAAACACGCACCCAAATATCTTCCATGAAGAATTCCTTCACCTTAAAAATAACCGCCCTAACCATATCTGTATTTATACTGACGGTTCCAAAAATGGAAACAAAGTATCATGTACTGCCATCCAACATAATACCAAGATAACAAAACGACTTCCTAACAGCACTACTATCTACAGTGCAGAAGCTAAAGCCATAGACCTAGCACTCAATATTATAACACAAACAAAATCCACCAAATTCCTCATTTTTTCTGACACTTGATCTGTCCCTATCATCCCTAAAAAAACAAAACCTGGATAATCCCCTAACCATGCAACAATTGAATAGACTAGAAATCCTATCAAAAACCAAAAAGATAGTGCCATGCTGGATTCCAAGCCACATTGGAATCAAAGGGAATGACCAGGCTGACTCAGCAGCCAAGACAGCTTGGAAGATGCCCATAGACAAAAGCTTTAAGATTCCATATACTGACTTAAAAATAGAAATAAAACACTTTACCCTAAATAAATGGCAATTAAGATGGAACAACACCCCACGCAACAAACTCCAGACTATAAAAGCCGAAATAGAAGAATGGCAGGAAGGATACAGAAAATCCCGCAGGGAAGAGATTATCCTATCTCGTCTACATATCGGCCACACAGACATCACCCACTCATATCTATTCAAACAAGAACAACCACCATAGTGTGTGGGATGTCACATGTCATATTCAGTTAAACACCTCTTGATAGAATGCATCGACCTAACACCAAAAAGACAATATTTCTACACTATAAACAATTTGAAAGGAATATTTGAACTTGTCAAAGTAGACAAAATACTAGCATTTCTAAAAGCAGTTGATGTATATATAAAAGAATTTAAACCTTCAATATTCCATTGATATGCATGATGCAAACACAAGACAACTAAACCAACAGAAATTGGCATTACATAACCCGAAAAAGGGTTGATATGCCACAAAACAATCAATTTAATGTCAATCATTTGTTTGTACACAGTTACATTGTTTCAAGTATTACGATGTAACATTAGTTCCATTTAATATTAATTATTTGTTTGCACACAGATTTTTTCAAGTATTTCTATCTAACATTAATTCAATTAATATTAATCATTTGTTTGCACATAGTTACATGGTTTCTAGAATTACAATCTAACACAAATTCATTATGATATCAATCATTTGTTTGTACACAGTTATATGCTTTCAAGTATTCTTATTCAATCAAAATAATTTTTAAACAATCAATTTGAACTGTAGATATGACCCTAATTGGGACTAACATTCCAGGTCAGAGTGTATATGGGATTTATGGATTTAAATGAGTTGCTTGAGTCTCTTCAGAGCTTTTGAACTAGAGCCTCACCACTGGTTTTATTTTTGTTGTCATACCATAGGATACATTTTTGAGGAGAGGTCTTGCCCTTCTGCCAAGGATTCTGAGTCCCATCAACAGGGTAAATATTTGTCAGAGAATATAATTTGCTTCCCCATGTGCTAATGTCAAGAACATAGTTGTGTCATTTGAAGGAGCTTTTAGATATAAAGTATTTCATTCAACTCAAGTTTTTTTAAGCAGTGCAAACAAAATAGAAAAAATACGTAAAAATATGAGATAGAAAAAGATTGAATGAAAGTGTGTTTGTAGAAAGGTTTTTCATGCCACATATGCATGTGAAGTTTCTAAGAGGTATAAAAGTTTGAGAGGCTTAAACATTTAAGAAAAATTTCTTCCATAGTTGATTGTGTGGATTTATTAATCATACCTGTTAACATAAAAGGAAAGTTGTGACTTTGTATGTTGTATATTTTGCTGTGTCATGTTGAATGTACCTCAAGTTTGCTGGCAGTGAATGTGCTCTTGAGAGGTAAGAACAGGTTCTTGCTTCTTGGTAATTCTTTGAAAAGAGAGAATGAGATCTTTCTTCATTCTTCTTTTATACAAGGCTCTTTTGCTATGGTGTTGCCATCTAGCAATCAATAGAAATGGAAACAGACAAGAAAGATAATCCCATATTGAAAAAGAATATACAAGAGAAAGAATATTCATAAAAAGAGAATTTTAATTTTGCAGCCACACTTTCATAAGATGGACAGAAACTAAGGGTTCACTGTACTATAGCAATTACATTGTAAACAGAACTCTCACAAAAGATTTCAAAGCTTACTTCTAAAAAATAACAAATTTCTGAAAAATATGAAGGTGATTAAAAAGATATTGCTTTAGAAAATATTTTTTTCAATCAAAACATTAAAATTACCAAACATGAATAAAACAAATTTCTAGTGTGTTAGGTTTCTTCATTTAATGGCATATCAAACATTTGTGGGTTATTTAATACAAAAGCCATCGTTGTGGAAGAACAGCAATAGTACTATTTAACCCATAACTCAAGAGATAAGGGGGTTCATACTTTTTCCACAACTGTGTATATTTTGATATGCTTATTTAAAACAAACTATATGGCTGTTTAATAAGTTCTTTTATCAGTCCTATACACTATTATTATCTGATACTCCATTGTTGATTAAATAAATGTTATTCACATGTTTCATTGCTCAAAGAAATAAATAAAAGTGAAGAAAACTCAACTCACTTATTTGGATGTTTTTGTCCTGCACATTATCCGCTATACTAAGGGATTTCCTCTAAATTCTTCGGAGATGAATGCCCAGAACTAATGGCATATTTATGCTAAACTGAAATGTTTGACTAAACTGAATAGCTTGAAATAGAAATGTTTTTGACAAACTGTTTACTTAGATTTAAACTGCGTGCTTTTGCAAAACTAAATTGTTTGAAATGTAACTGTTTTTGACATTGAAAATGTACTTATACAGGGTGAAACGATAAAATTGTCGTCCTAAAGAAAACAACACTACAGCTTTATTTTAAAACTTTTATTGAAAAAATCAATTCAGGTAAGTTGATTATGTAGTAGAGCTGACGTCTATTTAATGTAGACGCCTTCAGCTTCAATCACCGCCCCAATACGGATCTGGAACTGGGAGCATGCCTTTTCCACAAGCACCAGCGGGAACTCGGCGAATACTCGGCGGATGGCGGCAATCAGGCTGGCTTTGGTGGTGTAGGAGGTCATGTTGGTGATGTTCTCGACGTATGACCTAATGAAGTAGTCCAGCGGGTTCAGTGAGAGAAGGGTACAAAGTTGTAGCACTCCTTCTGAAGCCAAGCCTGGGTCTCTTTGGACTTGTGGGCCAGTGCCGATTCCTGCTACCTCACCCAGGGTCTGCCACCGGCCACCTGATTGCACCAGGGGAACACCACACTCTTCAGCACATCCAGGTACACTTTGGTGTTGACTTTCAAGCCGACTTTGAAGATGTGAGGTGGCATGATGTGGCCCTCACTTGAAACCACACCAAAGACCATAACTGTAGCCAGAAACTTTGTTTTTATCACCCTGGGCACGTCCGTGTTATTTGTGGCAATCCAGTGATGGTTCTGGCTGTCATAACTTGGATTGGTAGAGAGCATGGTTGTACAGCGGCGCATCTCTGATCTCACTTGTTGAACATTGTCACTTTCAGACATGATAAAAGGTTCCTATCGCTCTTAGGATTTATACACAACTGGCCAACTAGTAGATGGTCTTCAACAAAAAAAAAAGAAAACTGGTTTTCATTAAACGGAAATGGAATCATGTTGTCTTTTCCAGGGCAACAATTTTATCGTTCCACCCTGTACTAAACTGATTAGTTTAATATAGAACTGTTTGACATTTAATTTTGTGTGTAAAAAAAAAAAATCTGTACTTAAAGTAAACTGAATTAGCTGCTTGACTAAATTGAATAGCTTGAAATAGAAATGTTTTTCACAATTAAACTGTACTTACATTTAAACTGCGTACTTATGCTAAACTGAATTGTTTGAAATAGAACTATTTTCATAAAAAAGGATTTGGCATTAAATAACCTGCAAAGGTTGATATGCCATAAAACCCAACCAACCAACCAACATTTTCATTGTCATTGCTCCCAGGTCCACTCTGGCCCGGAATGGCAACACCTGATAAGGCCCTATCTATGGGTTAAATAGAACTGAACTGCATACTTATGTTAAATTGAATTGTTTGAATTAGAACTGTTTGACTAAACTGATTATCTTGAAATGGAAATGTTTTTGACAATTAACCTCTACTAACATTTAAACTGCATTCTTATGCTACACTGAATTGTTTGAAATGGAACTGTTTTTGACATTGAAACTGTACGTACACTTAAGTGAACTGTTTAATATAGAACTGTTTCAACAGTTAACTGTGTATAAACAAAATCTTACTTATACTAAACTGAATTAGCTAAATTAGAACTGTTTGAATAAACTGAATAGCTTGAAAGAGAAAAGTTTTCAACAATTAAGCTGTGTATTGATGCTAAACTGTATTGTTTGAAATTTGCATAAACATAGATTTAGCATTAAATACCCAATAAAGGTTGATATGCACGAAAACCCACCAACCAAGCTTTGGAGATAATTATAATATAGGAATTCATTGCAAATGATTTTACTGCAAAAATGCATTACAATTGATTTCAATAAACAAATTCATTACAAATGATTTTTCTATACAAATTCATTGTAAATGATTTTATTATACAAATTCATTACAAATGATTTTACTATAAAAATTCATTACAAATGATTTTATTATACAAATTCATTACAAATGATTTTATTATACAAATTCATTGCAAATGATTTTACTATAAAAATTCATTACAAATGATTTTTCTATACAAATTCATTGCAAATGATTTTACTATAAAAATTCATTACAAATGATTTTTCTATACAAATTCATTGCAAATGATTTTTCTATACAAATTCATTACAAATGATTTTATTATACAAATTCATTACAAATGATTTTACTATAAAAATTCATTACAAATGATTTTTCTATACAAATTCATTGCAAATGATTTTACTATAAAAATTCATTACAAATGATTTTACTATAAAAATTCATTACAAATGATTTTACTATAAAAATTCATTGCAAATGATTTTACTATAAAAATTCATTACAAATGATTTTTCTATACAAATTCATTGTAAATGATTTTATTATACAAATTCATTACAAATGATTTTATTATACAAATTCATTACAAATGATTTTGCTATAAAAATTCATTGCAAATAATTTTACTATAGAAATTCATTACAAATGATTTTATTATACAAATTCATTGTAAATGATTTTTCTATACAAATTCATTACAAATGATTTTATTATACAAATTCATTGTAAATGATTTTACTATAAAAATTCATTACAAATGATTTTATTATACAAATTCATTGTAAATGATTTTACTATAAAAATTCATTACAAATGATTTTATTATACAAATTCATTGCAAATGATTTTATTATACAAATTCATTACAAATGATTTTATTATACAAATTCATTACAAATGATTTTATTATACAAATTCATTACAAATGATTTTATTATACAAATTCATTACAAATGATTTTGCTATAAAAATTCATTGCAAATAATTTTACTATAGAAATTCATATCAAATGATTTTAATATACAAATTCATTGCAAATGATTTTATTATTGAAATTCATTGCAAATGATTTTATTATTGAAATTCATTGCAAATGATTTTATTATTGAAATTCATTGCAAATGATTTTATTATAGAAATTCATTGCAAATTATTTTATTATAGAAATTCATTGCAAATGATTTTATCATACAAATCCATTGCAAATAATTTTACTATAGAAATTCATATCAAATGATTTTATTATACAAATTCATTGTAAATGATTTTACTATAGAAATTCATTGCAAATGATTTTACTATGCAAATGTATTTCATATACAAATGCATTTCTAATGCTCTGACTTTATTAGAGATTTTAAATATTTTTCAATACAAATTCATTGCAAATGATTTTACTCTAACAATGCGTTGGTTTATTTCTTTATAATGGCATATCACTATTTGTGGGTTATTTAATGCCAAATCCATACTTATAGAAGGATGGCAGTGGTAACATTTGACCCATAGTTTACAGCATTCATACGTTTCCCGAGGTTATAGTTCTGAAAGCGAATTCCACAACTGGAGTTTCCACAGGTTTACTATGATGTTGCAGTCCAGCCTATTAGTCCGTACGCCATGGAGATTCCCCCTTTTTCATATATTTCCATACCAACACTGATATCATTAAATATGACATCATGTTGAAAGATTTAAATGCATGAGAGATTTATTCAACTTCCCACCAAGTCAGTTTTCATATGAAGTTATTTTATAATGGAGACCATGAACGAATTGATACTCGTGTGTATCCATTACAGATCATGTTTGGTCCCCTTTTGCATTTCCCTTCAGGGGTGCATCAGCCTCCCAGCAATATGATTAATTCTTAACATCCCAGTTGAAATATTAATCTACATGATCAATATGCAATGTTTATTGTATGTACTAACAAATGGCATTTATAAGTTGTGGAATGATTTAATTTACATAATGATTATAAAAGCAAGTTTTGATTAATAACTGTCCCGTATTATATCATTTCTCAATTATCATGAATTTTGACAATATAAACATTAGTCGTCAACCCTAGTCAAGGGTGACCTGAAGGCTCCCTTTTCAATCGCTACTACATTCCCTGGATTGCTCCTCTTTACCCTTGATCCTGATCTTATAACACTGAGTGCTAAGCAAGGTGGTATGACTCAACCTGGGATTGAACCCCAGTCTCCCAGACCATTGGAAAACGCTCTACTCATCAGGTCAATATCCTCGTATAAACAATAGTATATAAAATTATAACTATAGCTTAGGTATGGTACAAGGCCGGTTGTTTTGAGCATTCAGCAAGACTCAAAATCACTAGAAATGGTTTACTTGTCTAGCTTGCAATCCATTAGTTATTTACGAAGCTTTGCTTAGTTATGGAGCACTTAGTGAGACTCAAAATCACTAGTAATAGTTCGCTACTCTGGCTTGCTGTCCATTTGTTACTTACTAAGCTTTGCTTACTTTATTACGATAAGAAGTATGGAGCACTCAGTGAGATTCAAACTCACTAGTAATGGTCTGCAAGTCTAGCTTGCTAACTATGATAGGCCCCCAATTGAATTTTCTTATAGCATTCCTCAGGTTCTATCATTGGGTGAGGTATTTTAGTTTTTGTTGTTGCTTGATTGCAAATGAATACTGTAGAGTAAATCAATTATCTTCCTTGAAGACTAACATGTTTGTTAGGGACTCCGTAGGGTGTCCCTTGACTATCATTGAAATCCATTCTCAACCTCTTTTTGCCTCTGGTCTTTGACCTGTAGAGATGTTGTCTCTGCCAGGAAACTGTAATATGTGTGTGTGCGTAGTTGGGCAGCAGTCCTTCATTTAAGCATGTTTAAATACGTAAATGTATAGTTGGATTAAACTGAGATTCTATTGACATTGAATGAATTTAAAACATATTTGTTGGGAGAAATAGAATATCTCAAATTTTTCTATCACATTCACTTTGTTAATAACCCTCACACACACACACAAAAAAGAAAACTGAAGGCATTTGAAAACATTGTCATTATTTTCCAAGTTAATTCTATTAATTCTTGACTTTTTTGTTTGTAGCAGAAAGAATTTCAAATCATTATTTCGTGCGGGAATTGTTTTTGGCCGTTGGAGTTTCGAATTTACATATTTCCTCTAATGAGAATGACTGATGCCATTCTGCCTGGGTCACCTTCCTGGGCAACATAAAAGGCCGCGCTAACCATTCTCGCCCTCTCTTCGCTTCCTTCCGTGCTAGCAGCAGGATAGACCATCTTTTTCCTCTCTCACCACAAAGCAGTCCACTAAGCACCATGAGGAGAGGACATCCAATTTATGGACCTTTGGTGACTGGGAAATCCATTCTTTTATCATTCATCTTTCCTTCTAAACCAACGGATCCTCGGAGAAACAAATTGGATATTTTCAACTCCTGCTTTGACTTGAGCCTTTTAATTCCTGTCCTGACGACAGCCTCTCAACTCCTGCTTTGACTTCAGCGTCTTTATTCTTTCTCAACTCTACAACTGTTTCCTTCTCCCTGTGACTTACAGCACAAGGGCTCCTTTCATCTCAAGTTGTAAATAAAACTTCCAAATTGAAAACTATCAATATCTTCAACTCATTTGTTCTTCCTTTTAATATAACAAGAGGCAACATAACTCTACACCCTCAACTGCCATTTTTGTATAAGTGGTTATATGCCCTCCTGTTATGTTTTTATAGGTCGGATTTCTGGGATTTGTAGTTGTAGCTTATCAATTTCATGTGCTATTATAGATGTGTTTTCAACTAGAATATTTCAAAATTTGGATTTGAGGAAGGAGTGGCTTTCAAGATGCAGGGCCATAGAATTAGAATCACTTGAAAGAGTCATAGTGGTAAGACCAACGTACGTATTATATTCGTTATTTGCTCGGTGAATTTTATTTACATTGGACTCTTAACTAGGAATATTCAAATATTCGAAATTTGAATAATTTGTCCCGATGGAATTGTTCCCTACTCCGGATTTACTGGATTAAAGAATACCTATATATATATATATAAATAATCAAGAACCTGTCCGTGTGTGTGTGTGTGTATACATAACGTATATTTATAAAACGCGTTTTTTTTTTACATTTATATGCTACGTATATATATATATATATATATATATATATATATATATATATATAATGTAAAAAAATATAGATAAGTTTGCAAATGCAGTCATGTACCATTTAAAGTTAACGTAGTTACAACACTACAAACATCAGAAAGCCAAGATGCTTGTCTGATAATTGCAGTGGTTAAGCTTAATTCATTCTTCATATTAACAATATGCGTTCCCGTACAGTTTGAAACCTGACGTGTTACAACAAGCCCTGAATTGACTTCTACTAATTTAACCCCAGCAACAATCAAGAAGACTTATCGTATTTAATCAGACAATTGAAATAAGTGAACAATCGAAAATGAAAATTACCCTCTTTGGAAACTGTCACTGTTAGTTATATATCAAAGATTAATGCCTAAGCTTCACGGGATATATGGAATGAAGTCATTTTTATTCTTAAATGACTTTAAATTACAGAACCAGTCTGAATAGTTCTGAACTTCTCATGTTTGTGTCTATATAAGTGTATGTAACCATAAACCAGTAAAGAAGGAAAGCATTTCATAGCAACCTTTCTATTAGTGCAATGGACACAAGTAAGTAAAGTTGGCGACCGTTGTCGAAGGCGACCTGAAGGCTCCCTTTTCGATAGCTACTACACCTAGATGTAAGGGACGGTGCAACTCCGTTCCCTGGATTGGTCTATTTTACCCTTGATATGTACCTTATAATGCAGTGTTAAGCAAAGAGGTATCAAGTACCATTTTTTTTTTTTTTTTTTTTTTTTTTTTTTTTTTTTTTTTGAGTCTTTGGTATGACTCGACCAGGGATTGAACCCTGGTCTCCCAGGCGAACACTCTACCCACGATGACAATGCATTGAAACTGTAGGGTTTACCTCAGAATGTTGCTAGGTGGCAAGAACCTTTAAAGTTCTGCTTAGAATAAAAATATTATGGCTATTTTTTAATTCCTTATTTTACAAAATCTGAATGTTTACAGTAGAAAATGATAATATGACGATGAGAAATCATCAAAAAATTTAGGAAAGTGTAAATCAAATCGTATAAGCATTTTGGAGGTGCCCGTGGTGTAAGTTATCGTCGTAGGAAGTGGACACGGCCTACACGAGTTCAAATCCTGGACGAGACTGATTGCATTTCACATAGCACTAATACTCTTGGGAAAGGTATGAATCCAATTATTCTCCCTCCAGCTCCTTTAGCCTTGGTGAGGCAACTAGTCTAGGAGAAGGAAAACTCTGAATTCAAACCTGTTAAACTCCACTTAAAAATTGACCTTGTGTCATATCGTGCCCGAGTGGAGGGGTTGGTAAATATGTATAAGCATTAGTCTTATGAAGAGACTTGTAATTATAAACCAATCAGAAATAGGTTCATCCGAACACGTTTTGACAAAAATTAATTTTCTTGAAACCAAAGAAAAAATCAAGTTTGATTGGTTATTTAATGCCAAATCTTGTTTACACTCACACAGATACGATTTGTAAACGAATAGTTTGTAGGTAATATTTTTAAAAAGCCCATGGAGGTGCCCGTGGTGTAATTGTTATCGTCATAGGAAATGGACACGGCGACACGAGTTCAAATCCTGGACCAAGCTAATTACATTTCACATAGCACTAATACCATTGGGAAAGGTATGAATCCACTTATTCTCCCTCCAGCTATGGGTAAATAGTAGGACAGACTGTGTTCTTCAGCCTTGGTGAGGCAACTAGTCTAGGAGAAGGAAAACTCTGTATTCAAACCTGTTAAACTCTGCTTAAAAATTGACCTTGTGTCATATCCTGCCCGAGCGGAGGGGTTGGGTAAATATGAACATTTTAAACAAGCCAGAGCTCATTTCTTTGTGTACATTCAAATTGGTTCACGTATTGCTATTTCGCACAAATAATTCAAGTTGATATCTTATCTATTGTTTGCACACAGTTAAATGGTTTCAAGTATTGCTATCTAGCACTAATAATTTACCACCAGTCATTTAAATGGTTAAATATTTCTATTTTACTCCTAGATGGTACTCTCACAGGTTCTACCAATCCAAGTCAGAGCGGACTGAGGAGTAATTGTAATGAAAGGATACTTCATATTTCTTAAAGATCCAGGATTGGAGTCTCACCATCAGATGCAGTTTAGTGCTAAGATTGGTGAATAAAATATACTTACGACAGTCGAAGAATGGTTGTTGGTTGAACATTTGTTTCCTCAATTCGAATAAATGCAAGATCAGTACTCGACGAATTAACAACATATTTTATTGCCTGAGGAAAATTAATAGAATGAATACGAGAATGACAATGAGTCACAAAAGTTTTATATAAAGAGTGTGAGTGAAGAAATATTCTGAGGGTAAATTGAAAATTCTTTAGTCAACGTACGTACAAGACAAATAGGAGTTTTAAGGAAATTCTTACATATTTAAGAAGTATATTTTTCTATGGTGTCATGTTCAATGCGACTCGAGGTCTCTGAAAAGCCCCTGATCGGTCATTAACGCATCCTATGAGAAAGAAGAGACTCTATCTTTCGCGCTCCCTCTTAAATACAGGTTTGACAACACAACCAAGAGGTCAGTCAGCAGAATTATTTTTCAAAGACGTTAATGACATTTTGTCGTTTATATCTTCAGCCTGCAGCTATTATGCATGTGAGAAAACACTACTCTGTATAGAATTTTACTTAGGGCTGTACAACACTTATATATGGACACACTCCGAGAGATACAAGAGTGGTTGGTTGGTTGATTTTGTTTTACGGCGTATCAACCCTTTTCAGGTCATTTAACGCCAGATTAAATTTCAAACAATTCAGTTTAGTATAATATAGTTTTGGTTTACAGTTAAATGTCAAAACAGTTCTATTTTAAACAATTCAGTTTAGCATAGGTAGACTGTTTAGTTCTATTCAAAAATAGTTCAATTTCAAACAGTTTAGCATAAGTACGCAGTTTCAATTAAATTTTCAAGCAATTTAGTGAAGCATAAGTACACTGTTTAATTCTATTTGACCCATAGATAGGATACAATCAGGTGCTACCACTCCGGGCCAGAGTAGACCTGGGAGCAATGGCAATGAAGGGTTAGTCCGTACTCTACAAAGCTCCAGCATTACTGGAACCTCACCATCAGATTTGTTTTGAGTCATATCTAGGACACTCGTTGGAGTTTTTTTTTTACCCCTCTGCAAAAAAGCAGTTTGTGTATTCTATAGCCCCAGCTGACTGGGCAAATATACAAGAGTGAGATGTGTGTGTATATATATATATATATATATATATATATCATCATCATATCGCGCTGGTAGCACGGATATCCCTGACCCTCTCTCGCCACTCCTCCCTATCGTTCATCGCCCTAGGTAGGTCTTCAGGACAACATCCTGTATCCTCACATAGCTGCTGAATGTATGTTCGAGCTGGTCGTCCTGCTTTTGCGCGGCCATGTGTGGGGATCCATAAGAGTACATCTCTTATGAGTTCATCACTGCTTCTCCAGCAGTGTCCTGCATGTCTGGTTCGTCTAACTTGAATAGTTTTCGTGATAGGGGGCCGGTGGCCGTACAGTTGGTGTCTTGTGGGGTGTTGCTGCCAGGACTTGTTCAGGATTGCACGCAGCATTCTTGTGTAATTGCCATCTAGCTTCTTCTCCAGTCGTTTTGTTAGCGTCCATGTAGTGCATCCATATAGCAGTATCGATGTGACCGCTGCCTGGAAGAAACTGCGTTTCATTTTATCGATATATATATATAGTACACCTAAATCCTTTCTTGGCATAATGGTTAGAGTGTTAGCCAATAGTCCGGGAGACTGGGGTTCAATCTCAGGTCGAGTCATACCAAGGACTCAAAAATTGTACTTGATGCCCCCTTGCTTAACACTGAGCAGAAGAGGATCAATCTAGGGAAAGGAGTAGCGCCCTCCCCTGGGAGGTGAGACCACGAGGATTTCGTGGACATCCGTAAAATTATATAAACCAGGGATGATATCGACCCAGGCAGAACCAAGTAGAAAGGCAGAGAGGTTTCACGGAAAAAACTGCACTGTCACCTCCGTGTATGTGTGTTGGGAACAAAATGTAATTGTCTCCTTTTCTAGTGCCTCATGGGTGGTGCTTCCGACAATCATGTGACCGTTGGTCATGTGACCGTTGGAGAAGTGAGTTCCCTCCCTTTCTAACCAAGAAGGTCCTACTGATTGGACGGCTACTTCAACCTCTGCTATGTGAGAAGCGCGTGCGCACAAATCACCTTACGACAACTCGCACTACACCAGACCTACGTAAGTGTAACTTCTGCCATTCATCACTTTGTTCTTGGAGCAACTATTGCGCTTCTATTTAGTATGGTTTAGGACAATTATTATTGTCTACCATATATGTAAATATTAAATGTTTGCTGTTTAACTTTTCGTGTCATGTAGTCTTTCCTTGCCGAACAGTGATTGACTATCAACAAGATAGTCTAATACATTATGAAAAAGTGTGGTTGGTAATTCAGGCCACTATCATACACCGCATAAAATTCTTATATGTGCATTTCAGCCAACTTCGACTCTCTCTCTCTCTCTTGCTTTACCCATACGAACATTTTGGCAAAGAAAAGAAAAGAAGCAGATTAAATTTTTATACATCAGCGTTTTGTCTTTCTTTGGTGTCTACAATAAAGGGAGCCTTCGAGTAGCCCTCGACTACGGTCGGTCAACTTATATAGAATTTTTGCTAACTGTAGTACTTACTTGTGATCTGCTGCGTATTGATGTATTTAGTTGGTTGGTTGAGTTTAATGGCATATCAACCCTCGTGGATTATTTAATGCCACATCGTGTTTATATATCATATTTACCTACCCCTCCGCTCGGGCAGGATATGACATAAGGTTGATTTTTAAGCGGAGTTTAACAGGTTTGAATTCAGAGTTTTCCTTCTCCTAGATTAGTTACCTAACCGAGGCTGAAGGACCCAGTCTGACCTACTATTTACCCATAGCTGGAGGGAGAGTAATTGGATTCATACCTTTCCCAAGGGTATAAGTGCTATGTGAAATGCAATCAGTCTCGTCCAGGATTTGAACTCGTGTCGCCGTGTCCATTTCCTAGGACGATAACTATTACACCACGGGCACCTCTTTATATATATATATATATATATATATATATATATATATAGTGAGGAGGCGTTTGTGGTGTAATAGTTACCATCGACACGAGTTCAAATCCTTGAGTACTATTTAACATTTCACAGAGCGCTAATGCCCTTGGAAAAGGTATGAATTCAACGAGTCTCTTTCCAGCTATGGGTGAATAGTAGGGCAGTTTGCGCTCTTCAATCTTGATATGGCAACCAGTTTTGGAGAAGGAAAACTCTAAATTCAAACCTGTTAAACACCGCTTAAAAGTTGGCTTTGTGTCGCATCCTGTTGGTGCGTAGGGGTAGGTAGATACATACATGTGAAAGTAAATATGGATCAACATCCGACCGTATGAAGATAGCAGAAAAACATAATCAAATAACATGGATGACTTCAAAACGATCTGTATATACGTAAACTTACTTGTCTTTGTAGATTTCTTAATAAACGAGAGGTTTTGTCTCGTTTCTTTTGGGAGATCCAACATTTTCAAATATATTTCCATGTGCCAGACACATTCTTAACACTTTTAAATTATGAACGCTATGTGCATGTTTGTATCTTTTCCTTGTATATTTTTCATTTGCTCTTGTTATATCATCAAGCATCCATCACTATGGAGGTGCCTGTAGGAAATGGACACGGCGACACGAGTTCAAATCCTGGACAATGCTGATTGCATTTCACATAGCACTAATATCCTTGGGAAAGGTATTAATCCAATTATTCTCCCTCCAGCTATGGGTAAATAATAGGACAGACCAAGTTCTTCAGCCTTGGTGAGGCAACTAGTCTAGGAGAAGGAAAACTCTGAATTCAAACCTGTTAAACTCCGCTTAAAAATTGACCTTGTGTCATATCGTGCCCGAGCAGAGGGGTCGGTAAATAGGATCGCTATGTGAACTATTCTGATATCAAAGTCCTGATGATGGTTACTGAAACCGAAACGTTGAAAGTCAACTTTGTTTCATAATAAATACACATATTTGGATTATATTTTTCTGATAACTTCATGCATACATGTATATGGTATTTTTTAAACGACTTGTAAGAGAGCAAGACAAAGGTTATTCGACAAATTTTGCTTCACAAGCATATACTTTGTAGATGTATCTTATATATGTCTGTAAGATTAACGTTTGTAACTTTGTTGTCAGTTTCAGTATCTATTACGTTCTACACTTTAAGATCTATGTAGGTTTAGCGAGGAAAATTGTTACGTTACCTCGCTATATTGTTGGAAATAAAGGAGAAGAACTAAGATGCCTTAGGGTTTTCAAGAAGGTTTAATGGCAGTCAGAATAAAGGGTACCTTTATTCTGGAAATCTCGTAGGAAGGAAGGAAGGAAGGAAATAGTTATTGAGTTGAGAAGGAATTATAGCTGCTAAACGCCTGAGCGAATTGTGGGTCGTTGCAGTCAAGGCAATGCTGAATGTTTGAGCGGATATGCATCGCTATAGACATAGCAACTGTCGTGTTTGCTGTTTAAAGACAGGAAGGATGTAGTCACCCATAAATGTGTTGTCCTGGTTACTGTAGGAAAGAGGCGTGAAAGTCTCCAGAAAAGGTTGCCCAGGAATGAGGTAGCTGGATGTCTGAACAAAATGTCGCGTCGCTGTAGACATAGAAAAAGTTAGAGACGACATAAAGGTGTTCATGTAAGGGGCAGATTACATGCATGTAATTCATGTTCAACTGGGAACCCTTGGTCTAAGGGGGTAGACTCAAAAGGTCCATAAATTAGACGGCTTTCCTCATGGTGTTGTGATTCTGCTGCTATGAAGGGAGCGGACGGAAAGTACGTCCGTCCTGCTCGAAAGGTTCTGAGGAAGAGATAGTTTGGCGGGCTTTCACCATTTTTACATTACCCGGGAAAATGGGCCGGTCTGAATAGGATAAGTCATCCTCATTGGGTGAAAATATGCGACGACCATAACAGTCAAAATTCTTTCTGCTCCAATAGGGTTTTGGTCGATCCTTGAGCATTGCATAAGTTTTGTTTGTTTGTATGGTCTTGTTTAATAATTTTTTGGGGTGATTTTATTTTTGATGTTTCCAGTCGTTTTTATTCCGTAGTTGGTTGATTTATTTTGGATTAGTCGGAAGATTTTGGTTGAGGTAATTATATTTTTATTTACAAAGTTTGAATGCTATAGAGTTTCGTTATAGATAATAAATAATAGTATCCGTTTTGGTTGTATAAATTTCCACCGGAAATAATAAAATCCTGCCATCTTTAGTTAAGAAGAAATTTTTTTTTAAATAAAAATTAGAAGTGTACTTATTTATGGGCGATACTATATTAATGGAAACATAATGAGATTTTTAGTAACATAGAAATAATATATAAATAATGTCATTTGAAATGCAGTAGGTGAATTACTCTTTAAAAAACTTTGGGAGGGAGCTGAGGTGGGAGGCTATTTGAAAACGCCTACTCTTTTCAACTACTCCACTGCCAGTAAGTCATTCACTTGACGCGGTTGTTTAGAATAAAAGGTCATGTCAAACTCTTACCAAATTCTTTAAGCCTATTTTCTTTTCTTTGTTCTTCTTTATTTTATCAGAAAGTTCTGTCTTTCAACTTTTATTTTTGTTGAATTGTCTTTTAATAATCAGTTTGGCTAACTGCGCATTAATTACACAAGACGATTGGCCAGTGGCTCAAGAGACAATGAAGCCAATTTTTTTATTGTTATTCATTGCACCATCTGATATCTCATCAGAAGTGCCAAATATTCTCTTTATTTTCCTCTTCTTTGTTTACTTATGTCTCTGAAGCCGCAAGGGATTGCAATATATATATATATATATACTAATTTTTTTCTGTAATTACTAATGTTAAGAAGTGCTCGATGTCCTAAGGACAGAGCTAACTTATTATTATTAAAATCGCATTAAAAACGATTATTTAAGGATTACTGTGTGTTACTTCAAGTTTCATGTAATTGTTGCGTTTAAGTTTTAAATTCCTTTCTTCTTCTTCTTCTTCTTCTTCTTCTTCTTCTTATAATAATAATAATAATAATAATAATAAATTGTCAGAAAGCTGAAAAGGCTGTGAAACATGTGGGTGACGGTGATACCAATTGTAGTTAGTATACTTGGAACCGGCCTTCAAAGGCTTAGAAAAAAGATGGGTGGAATTGGAAATCAGGGGAAGAATCGAGACTAGAGAGATCACAGTATTGTAAAGGTCGTTTAGAATATTCAGAAGAATCTTGGAGACCTGTGCAGACTTGCTGTCACTCAAACTCAAATGAAAGACTACCAGTCAAAACTGGTGTGAAAAACTCGTAAGGACTGATATGATAATTATATATATATATATATATAACATGGTGGTGTCTGTGATCCTGGATTTCATGCATTTTGCAATCGTCAGACACAACCATGTAATATATATGTGTGTAAATGTTCTAACATTGATATTGAGTACTATTTAACACTTCTGCAACATTTGGTACAAGTGAGCTTGTAAGAACTATAAACCTTCTTATATATATAAAAAGATTGTTGTATGTACAACAAGAGAAAAATAAATATTTTAACATGAATAGGTTCGCAAATGAGATCAAATTTGGCTTTTAGCTTCTTTTTTCATGTATTTGTGCGCTTCACGTGTTTCGGACTTTTACGTCCCCTTCAGTCGATTTGACTGGTAAGGATTGGTTTGGTTTCTTTGTTTAATGGCATATCAACTCTCGTAGGTTATTTAATGCCATGCTTCTAGAAGAACCGTAGTGGTACCACTCTGTGAGGATACGGGGGTGAAGCCCTGACGACTTGCCGGAAGTGATGAACGATAGGGAGGGATGGCGAAAGAGGGTCAGGGATATCTATGCCGATGGCACAAGATGATGATGATGATGTCAATAAACCCTTATATATATATATATATATATAATAACCTTTACGCTAAACGGAACTCACACACACACACACACTGGCTTCTCTAGCTTTGGTAAGGCAACTCGTCTAAGAAAATGAAAACTGCATTCAAACCTGCTGTACTCAGCTTAATAACTGACCTTGTGTTGCATCGTGCCCGTAGAGCAGGGATTGGGTAAATACATCCATTTGTGTGAATATATATATATATATATATATATATATATATAATACATTTTTTTTTACATATTGTCTCCAACCTTGAAGAATGTTTCTTATCTAAATGAGGTTAATTGTCTGAGTAAAATTATCTAGTTGATTGGGTTTCAACATTATCATCATCTTAATCGTCTCCCCCTTTATCATTTCTCTCACTCTCCCAGAGTCTTTCTCTCTCTCTCTCTCTCTTTCATAAAAAACTCCGACGCATATAAGATCGCTTTCCACAAATATGAGTCCTATCTGTCACGAATACTCCCTCCTTCCCGTACGCTCTCTCTCTCTCTTTCTTACTCTTTCTCATTCGAGTAATTGATTGAAGTATATATATATATATATATATATATATATATATATATATCAGTGGCGACTCTAGCCTATTTTTGCTACTCGTGCCCCCACCCTTGTCAACTTCAGATCCCAACCCGTGGTCCGTGGACCCAAAGTAAGTCATCATAGTTGCTATTGCGTGATTCTCCATTGTATAGCACAGATTGACTAACGTACCTTGCATGGTGTTTTTTTTGTAAACAATCAAGATACTATATAATTTGTTGGCTTGTTAATACAGTAGATAAGATAATTTTTTTCCTTTCAAAAGTATAGAAGAAAAGAGAAGATGTTCATTACTATGACGAGAAAAATATGTTTATTAGAATAAAGAAACTGATGACAATATACACAGACACAGCTAGTAGTTTCAATTTCGCTTAAAATAAAGATTATTTGTTGAAAATGTATTCAAATAAACAAATTTTAGTTACAGAATATAATATATGCAACATTCATTAAAGAAATAGAGATCTGTTAGTGAAAAAACGAATTAAAACACGCCGTTTAACCAACATTTACCATAGCGATGATGATGATGACGTCGGCGACGGCTATAATCTGCTATCCCCCCTCTCTCTTTCTCTCTCTCTCTCGGTCCCTCTCCCTCTTCACAAGGCAGCTGTCAGCAGTCACATTGTACTAATTTTTTTGAGCACGGTATTTTGAGTTGCTCTTGCGATTGGCTACAGCCAAAAGCGGATTTCTCTAACATTACTGTTATTATAAGGGTCTTGAGCTCGGCACGATTTACGCGTGTTCAACATTATAGCCGATTTCATGGGATGTTCAATGGATCTAACGGTGGCCGGACAAAGACCATCCGTTCAAACAGCATCGATGTATTATTCCCAGATATATTTATGAACTTTTGGCTACTTAGTTATCGAAACTTGAATAGACAGGTAATTTAATTGAGATCAGGCTAAGTATACTTGCTTGAAATTAATGGATGATTTTTAATCCATTTTGAATAACATTGACCGAGTTATTGGTCGTGCCAGGCACGAGTAGCACTAGTCCCATCTCTGCCCCTGATATATATATATATATATATATATATATGTATGATGTTCCGGTAGGTGATACCTTGTTGGTAGGTTCTAGGTCTTTAACTCGGTCGGTGTTTTTTTTTTCTTTTGGTAAGACATTGCAGTGCTGGTTGATTATTTTCAAGCAGGAAGGGTGTTTTTAGTCTTTTCTTTTCTTATTGATTGTTTTTCCCATATATCAGTCGGTGCAATATTTTTTATTTACAAGTTGCATCATCTGTTTTTTTTTTCACGCCGCCGGAGTTATTGTAATAGGTTTAAAAAGAAAAAATAATATATCTATATCTATCAATGTATATATATATATATAAAAGCACAAGAAAAAAGAACTTGAATAAAAAGACACCTAGTTCTTATGAATCCGATTTTTTCTATTTTCCCTCGGACTACACGGTTAAATAATTCTTGTATAAAAACTTTCTATAATCTTTCCAATGATTAATGGGACAGTGATTTTAGTTTATTTTCGTCAAATTTTTAAAAATATATGTTTTGTATATATTGTGTATATCAATCGGTATTTTGTCCTTGTTACTTAATAGATAATATTGTTCATATCATTTTTTATACCCCAGTCGGCTGGGGCTGTAGTATACACCGACTTCATCTCTGCACAGGGGTAAGACTCCCCCAACGAATGTCCTGGATATGACACTAAACAATCTGATATTGATGCTCCAGTAATGCTGGAGCTTTGGAGTACCCCTTCTTTGCCATCACTCCCAGATCCACTCTGGTCCGGAGTGGTAGCACCTGATTGTGTCCTATCTATAGGTCAGATAGAACTAAACTGTGTGCTTAAGCTAAACTGAATTGCTTGAAATAGAACTGTTTATATGTATAAATTGGCCTAATGAGTAGAGTGCTCACCAATGGTCGGGGAGACCGGGGTTCAATCCTAGGTCAAGTCTTTCTAAAGACTAAAAAATGGTACTTGATCCCGCCTTGCTTAACACTCAGCATCATTAGGCAAGGATCAATGATAAAGTGGAGCAATCCAAGGAAAGTAGTAGCGCCCTTTCTTACACTTTGGTGTAGTAGCTCTTGAAAAGGGAGCCTTTGGGTCACCCTCGACAAAGGTCGCCAACTTTACTTTTATATGTATAAAGAGGATTTGGCATTAAATAACCAACAATGGTTGATATGGCATAAAACCAAATCAAACCAACAGCCATTATTTTTGGACTCAGTTCAATGTTAAACTTTCTCTGACATTTTCGGGGAAGTCCTTGTAGCATCGTGGTTAACGTACTGGACTGCAACATCTTAGTAAGCGAGTTCGAATTCCAGTCACACTATTATTTTAGCAGTCACAGATCTATTTTCTCTCGCGAATCAATGCCCCTACCAAGCGATTCGGCCACACACTGACCAATCAGGGGCAGAGCGCATTGATTCCTTCTTCCTCTCTAGAACTATTCAAGTCAGAGAGCACCCAGCAAGCAGCGAAGAAATATCTCGCTCCCGTACTCTCCTACGGACATCCGACATGGAAGATCTTCACTGAAGAACACGCTGCTACTAGCTACAAACTCAAGAATCAACATACTGACCGGTGACACCAAAAAGAACCTTTTCTCACTCTGACTCGTTTACTTCTGCTATAATAAAAACCTTTCATTGTTGTGTTTTCAAAGAAGTTTCGTTATTTATTTGTATTGTCAATTAATTTATAGTGTTATGGAAACTAACCATTAAACACTAAATTATGTTCACTTTCGGTTTAATACCTTTGTAAAAGGTATTTGAGCCTCCTTATACCCTCAACTCTGGGTTGAATAGTATCGCTATTGTTCTTCTACAAGAATGACTTCAGCATTAAATATCTCATGAAGGTTTATATGCTTTTAAACAAAGAAACCAAACCAAACCTTACATTAGCAACTCGTGTAAACCTTAATATGGGTTTTATGTTTTGAGAGGGCCGCGAATAAGTCTCAATTTGAGCACTCCCCCATAAAATGACCTCGTGTCAAATCCAGCCTGGTGGAAGGCTAGATAAATATCAAACAACAATATTGGTTTAAAAACAATTGAGAATTCACAAAGACCCCATCAATTCTTTTTACATCAAGTTAATTTTCTTCTAAAGATTGTATTGTTCCCAGTAGAACTTTATACAATGAAAACGGATATTATTAGGTATTATTCATTACCAAAATCTACAGCACTGAAACTCTATAACCAAAGAGATGAATATGTATATATTATAGGATGCACATTTCTTCTAGTCTTAAAATAAGCAATAAAAACATACTTAAGAACATTCTAGAAATTTAGGATCAAACCCGCATTAGCATTTAAATTACATTTTTATATTTTTCAACCAATCAGCTAAAAACATTGAATAGAACATTCTAGAAAATTAGGATCGGAAGTGAACTAACAGAAAACATTTAGGCTCGAAAATAAAATAGTAAAATACAAATCTGATTGGTCAATAAATGTCTACGCGCAAAAGTTTTAGGACGATTCTTTGATCCACCTGTAGGATATAAATAACACAGAGTTAGGAAGCCAGACACACAAGACACAAGCTTACACACAAACGAAGACACAGACGAACACAAGCCACTAAGCCAGTAGCCGATACTATGTCAAACCAATTCCTTTCCTTCCTCAACTAAAGTTCATGACCTCTTTTCAAATGGCCGAGAATTATATTCAAAAGGAAAACCCGACAAACTTTCTTTCATCAACGAGACACGCTATCGCCACAATCATAAAACCCGCTATAAACTTAATGTAAGTAAGAACGACTTATTTACGGACTCTGATAACATGAACATACACACATCTTTAAACAAATTTATTTTCCTTTTGTCATAGTTTGGTAATAAATAATACCTAATATCTGTTTTGATTCTATGTTCTATTCTCTGTATCTGGGGTAGAAGAAAAAAAATTCATTTCTTGTGGAACATTTTTCAATTAAAAAATTAATTGTTAGGAGTGTACTTATTTATGGGCGATAATAAACATTGTCGAAATGTTTCTGTTTCCGGTTCCGGTTGCAATTGTTCGTACAAGAAATCTAAACACAACATAATTTCAGTTTTCATCGTCATCCTCTTCTTAATGGAAATTTACTAAGCTTTTGGCTTAGATGTGGCACAAGGCCATATGAAAGGGGCACCCAATGAGACTCAAACTCACTCGTGTAGGTTTGCTAGTCGAGCTTGCTAACCATTACACCACCAGAGGCACCTTTCATCATCTTCTTAATGGAAATTTACTAAGCTTTTGCTTAGATGTGGCACAAGGCCATGTGAAAGGGGCACCCAATGAGACTCGAACTCACTGGTGACGAAATATTTTGCCTGTCGTGATGGGGTTGTATCGTACCTGCCATAAGTAAGTAAACACATCCTGTCGGCTGGGGGCTGCACCTCTACAGACGGGTTCCCTCCCCCAACGAATGTCCTGGGTATGATACTAAACTGAATCTGATGATGAGTCCTGGAGGTTTAGGGAATGTGGAGTACTCCTTCATTGCCATTACTCCCAAGTCCACTCTGATCGGAAGTGGTAGTACCTGTTAGGATCCCATCTATGGGTCAAATAGAACTATTCAATCATTTTCTAAGGATTATTATTATTAGTTATTTGAAACCATATAGTTGTGTGCAAATTATTTATAATTGATAAATGGAATTACTAAAATTAAATAAAAAAAAGATTTATATCGATAGGAATGTGCGAAACCATTTAACTGTGTGCAAACAAATAAGCTCTATTTGTTTAAAAATAAAGCCAACTGCTAACGATTACAATTCCTACAACACACACACACACATATATATTTCTTTGGGGAAAAACAAAAACCGGTCACATTAGAATTATAAATTTATTTCCATCCTGTTATAAATTTATGATCCTAATGTGACCGATTTTTGTTTTTTCTTAAAGAAATTATTGCTTTGTAATGTCAGTTACATTGAACTCTTTACCAGGAAAATTTAAATGTTCATAGTTGAATGATTTTTTTTTTGTCCTGATGGAATTACTCCCAACTCCCGTTTAACTAGACCGAATAATACTAATATATATATATATATATATTGAGCACTTTCGCGAAGGAATTAACCATTGCCACTCGCGTAATGCAACATTCTTCTAACGAATTGTAAACAAATGGAAAAATCATTACGTATTCGTTAGATTCTCGCGCTTCCGTTGAGATTTCTGGAGGCTTAGAGGTTATGCTATCAGGCTGACGTGAAGTTGGCTGGGTTTTGGTCCGAGCTTAAGAACATCTCGTGTGTCTAACCACACTGATGAGTTGAGATACAACCAAATAGTCTCTGTCTGTGGATGACGAGATGTATAATTAGGATTTTGCATCAAATAACCCACAAGTGTTGATAAACCATAAAGCAATAACCGATCAAAATAAGTACACCCTACTATTAAAAAAATGAAATGTTAATTTTCTCTAAACCAAATATATTAGAATTTTATTATTTCTAGTGGAACATTATACAATCAAAATGGATATCATTAGCACTATTGATTATAATTCATTACAAAATTGAAACTCTATAATAAAAATATGCATACTAATAAAAATTTAAGTACACTCCAATTCAATATACTAAGTATATTTTATATGACAAACATTTTTCCAGACTTACAATGTTATAGAGTTTGGTCCTAATTAATACATAATAATAATACGGGTTATATATTATGGGTGTTGGAACGCTTATAGAGCCAAATCGTCATTTTCACACTCTTTTCTCGATTTGGTATTTACCAATTCTGTGAGATGATCGCAAAGAGAAGAGTTTGTGCGGTAGAGGTGGTGAGTTTGCAATAACCATTGTGGACCGTTTTGTAAATCAGTGGGAGCTCATCCTCAACTACCCAACGCTGGCTTTGCCTCACCATTACCATGTCTGATTAAACGTGTCAAGAAACTGGAACATATGATCATATTCTGTCAAATTTCGGAAAAGTGTAACAGAAACATTTAACAAGTTAATACAGGTTGATGGAAATCAAGCTGTAGACTGAGTACAGATTTTTATGTGGCATAAGATATTTACGCATGGCTGCAACACCGTAAAAGATGAACCAAGTTCTAGCCGACTGGGCACTTCACGAACCGAGGAAAATGTGACAAAGATGAGGAGTCTCATTATTTAACTGTGAGAATTAATTCAGCTGTATTAATATTAATTAGCTGCTTTTCAGGCTTTTAAGCTTAGCAACAGGAAAAATAAAAAGACGGTTTCAAGTAGTTTCTATATAATAATAATAATTTGTGAGTACACAGTTTCAAATTTTCGAGCATTCCTATCCAATACTAGCTATATAGTTACAAGCTTTTTGTCAAATACTAATAATTTACAGTCATATACAGGGTGAAACGATAAAATTGTCGTCCTAAAGAAAACAACACTACAGCTTTATTTTAAAACTTTTATTGAAAAAATCAATTCAGGTAACTTGATTATGTAGTAGAGCTGACATCTATTCAATGTAGCCGCCTTCAGCCTCAATCACTGCCTCGATACGGATCCGGAACTGGGAGCATGCCTTTTTCACAAGCGCCAGCGGGAGCTCGGCGAATACTCGGCGGATGGCGGCGATCAGGCTGGCTTAGGTGTTGTGGGAGGTCATGTTGGTGATGTTCTTAACGTATGACCAAACGAAATAGTCCAGCGGGTTCAGGTTGGGGGGTGGCATTGAGAGAAGGGTACAAAGTCATAGTACTTCTTCTGAAGCTAAGCTTGGGTCTCCTTGGACTTGTGGGCCGGCGCCGAGTCCTACTGCCACATCCAGGGTCTGCCACCTGATTGCACCAGGGGATCACCACACTCTTCAGTACATCCAGGTACACTTTGGTGTTGACTTTCAAGCCGACTTCGAAGATGTGAGGTGGCATGATGTGGCCCTCACTTGAAACCACACCAAAGACCATAACCGTAGCCGGAAATTTTGTTTTCATCACCCGAAGCACGTTGAACCGTCCGGATTTGCATTTTGAGGGTGCTGGCAATAGTTCTGTTGTCATAAGTTGTACAGCGGCGCATCTCCGATCTCGCTCGTTGAACATTGTGTCACTTTCAGACATGATAGAAGGCTCCTATCGCTCTTGGAATTTGTACACAACTGGTCAACTAGTAGATGGTCTGCAACAAAAAAAGAAAACCGGTTTTCATTAAACGGAAATGGAATCATGTCGTCTTGGGCGACAATTTTATCGTTCCATCCTGTCTTTTCTAGGGCGACAATTTTATCGTTCCACTCTGTCTTTTCTAGGGCGACAGTTTTATCGTTCCACCCTGTTGTTACAGTTATATATTTTCAAGTTTTTTATCAAATATTAATAATTTACTGTCATACAGTTACAGTTATATAGTTACAAGCTATATAATACTAATAATTCACAGTTATATAGTTACAAGCTTTCCATCTAATACAAATAATTCCCGGTTATATAGTTTTAAGCAATCCTATCAAATGCAAATGATTTTCAAACATTTATTTGACCCATTGATGGATTCCTAACAGGTACGAGCAGACTGGGTGAAGATGGACCTGGAAGAAATGGCAAAGAAGAAATACTCTCTATCTTCTAGAACTGGAGCCTCGCTATCAGATGCAGTTAAGTGTTTTACCTTGGACATCCTCTTTTTTGGGGAGGATTTTACTTCTGTGCAAGTCATGCAGTTTGTATATTCTAAGCTTCATCGACTGGGTGGCAATAAAATTAAGATTAAATGAAAATCTTGCGCCCAAAATTTTACAATGATTTTGAATGCTTTATCAAAGACATTTGGATGAATTGATACTCCTATTAACCATTTGAAGAATACCTAGTTAAAGGGCTAGTGAGTTCGATTCTCACTATGTAGACCATACTTCTTTCCTTGAGAAAAACTAAGTTAAGCTTTGTGAATTAATTTTTTTTGAACAATAATTTCAGTACTTTAGATGTGCTGGTGGTGTAACGTTATTGGAAATCGACCGAGTGATTCGAGTTCAAATCCGGGATAAAGCTGTTTGCATTTCACAGTGCGCAAATATCCTTGTAAAGGATATGCATCCAACTATTCTCTCTCCATCTATAGATAAATAGAAGGGCAGACTTCGCTCTTTAACCTTGGTATAGCAACCTATCTAGGAGAAGGAAATTCTGTTCAATTCAGCTTAAAATTGACCTTGTGTTGCATCCCACTCTTAACAGAAGGATTGACAAATACATTCTTCAGATTGAGTGCAGTTTTACTAGACAGTTCAGTATATCGGGGTGAGCGCTATTTTGATATATACCGTAAATCTGTTACTTTTGACCCAAAGAGATTTCGTTAGGTACGAGGGACAAAAGGCTTTACATCGTGACTATCTACATACAGCCATATGGTAAAGAGTAAAACTAAATTGCGCACCAGAGTAACAATTGTAGGTGTTTTCTGCCTTTGTGTGTGTGAGTGTGTGTGTGTGTGTGTGAACTCAAGTACAAGGTATCTGAAGGCCATAAGGTTCAATGGGTTAATATTACGTTGGCATTTATACAAGCCAGACGGTCAGTCTTGGTTCTTGAAAATTGGCTCAGTGGTTAGTACTGAGAAAAGAGAGTTTGGAGGTTCTAGTTAAAATGTGATTTTTCCCCCTTTTTCTTCTTTTTTCATAATTTGAATTTTTATTATTCATTTATTATTTACCAATCATTATTACCATCATAATCACCATTTATAATATTAATAGAATAAGGCATGAACCCTTGTTCGACCAAGATTTAGAATACACTATCATTTGCAGAATGGGGTTGTCCTCGTGGTGTAATGGTTAAAGCGATGGACTGCAGAATCATAGTAAGCGAGTTCGTACTTCAGTCGCGCTATTACGTTCACTTTCTGACAAATACCCTTGGGAAAGGTATGAACCCCCTCATCCTCCAAGCTATGGGTTAAATAGTACCACTACTGTTCTTCTAGGAGAATAGCTTTGGCATTAAATAACCTACAAAGGTTGATATGCCATTAAACAAAGAAACCAAACCATTTGCAGAAGGGTAAGATTCCCCCGCCCAAAAGAGATATCCTGTGTATGATACTAAACAGTATCTGATCGTGAGGCCCTAATTCTTGAGATTTGGGGAATGTGAAGTACCTCTTCGCCGCCTTTCCCTCCAGGGTAGTATTTGTTAGGGTCCCATGTAAGCGTCAAATATATTTCTTAAAAAATATTTGTATTCGATAGGATCGTGTGTGAAAAAACTCTTTAGAAACCTCAACACAAAACATTTAAATATGAACGTTCAATGAATGTAATTCCCCAACATCTTGACATAAAAAAAACCGTAGACATGCCGTTATAACGAATCAACCCATGTGTCCAGAAGTTACACGTTGCTATCAAACCATTTCGCTTTGATGATGAATGAAGAAAGGGGAGAGAAAAAAACATGCAACGGTTAAGAAAGAAAGTTATAATGCGGTACATCAGACGCTTATCGTCTACTTCTGTGAAAAGGAAAGCGAAAGAAAGGGTATATATATATATATATATATATATATATATATATATATATATATATATATATATATATAAGAGCGAAGTGGGTAATGATTAAAAGAAAGCAATTAACGTTTATACGGAAAACTAAGTTTGGAATTTCATTTTTTTAAATCACGAGGTATTTAAAAAAAGTCTCACGAAATCAACAAATTATTTAATTTTCATATTTTTTGAATACATTCATAAACAGATGAAAATAAACCGAACATTAAACCCGAATAGATGTAATTACCTTTCTTTCTTTCTTTCTTTCTTTCTTTGCGAAGAACCAAGTTATGATTCATTATGAATGAATAATGATAAACTATAAAATAATCTAAACAAAAATTATTTACTCATAGTTTTTTTTCTTAATTAAATTGATTACATTGTTATCAAATAATGACATTCACCCAAATAAGGTCAGGAATACACCAACTGTATCCCCAGCATAAAGGTACCCCCCCTAAAAAAGTTTATCCTGAGTATGACACTTAACTGCATCCGGTGGTGAGGCTCCTGTTCTGAAGTTCTCAGGATTATGGATGCACACCTTTATTGCCATTACTACCAGATCTACTTGGACCCGAATATGTAGTACCCATTTGGGTCTTACACATGGGTTATGTAGATCTGTTTGAAGGTTATTTGTATTAGATAAAAATACTTGAAACCATGTTACTGAGCGCAAACAAATGATTATTATTATTATAAAACAGGTATAGTTAGTTGGAACCGTATAAGTAAAGTAAAGTTGTCTCCCTTGAGTCGAGGGCGACCAGAAAGCTCCCTTTTCAATAGCTACTACACCAAAGTGTAGGGGTTGGCGATACTCTTTTCCCTGGATTGCTCCACTTTACCCTTGATACGTACCTTATATTTCTGAGTGCTAAGCAAGTACCACTTTTAAAGTCTTTAGTATGACGCAACCTGGGATTGAACCCAAGTCCCCTGGACCATTGGCGAACACTCTACCCACTATACCAAAGACCGACTTTGGCATTAAATAACCCAACAAATAACTCATTAAATAAACCAAAAAATATTTTGAAAGCTATGCTCGGAGATTAATAACTGTAAACACAAAGACTTTTTTGTTGAATTGATAAAAATGATATTCATTTGGGCTAGATTGTTGCTAGGCAATTAGCGGTGTAGAAATGAGGATTTCTCGTCTGGAATCCTGACTGTTCGGCTGTATGTGACGCTAGGTAGCGGCACAGATACAGCCCATTTGGGTTCTAAGGGTTAAATACTTGTCTGGATTAGACAGCGCTGACCAATTAATCTACGAAAGTCAACCAGAAGACGTCATTTAGATTTAGTCATATAATTCCATCCCCACTTTTTGCTAGGAGTTATATTGTTTTGATAAGAGTTATATTGTTTACCTATTGTAGTTGTTGTAGACATTATAATTACCAAAACTTTCAAATATCTTTGAGAAATTATAGTCTTTATCAATTTTAGATAGTTTTTACTTGATACTATTTTTGTTTGCTATTTATTATTATTATTTTTTTTTTTTTTTTTTTTTAACTCCTGTGAGAGTTTTTCATACAAACGTTCGCTGATTTTTTTCCCTGGAGTTTGGGTGACAGCAAGTCTCCTCGAGTTTCCAGGACTCTTCTCAGTATTCTGGCCGATCTTAATAATGCTGTCGTCTGGATGGTCTCCACTTGTCTGCTTATTTTCAAGTCTTCCAGTTCTTTCACCAATACTTTAGGGATTGTTCTGAGTGCACCAATTACAGTTGGTATCACCACCACCTTCATGTTCTATAGTTTTTTGTTCTCTACCAAGGTCTCGGTACTTATCTCTCTTTTCGCTTTCTTTTAATTTCACTCTGTGGTCCGCCGGAACGGCAAAGTCCATTATTCGACAGGTTCTCTTTATTATTATTATTATTATTATTATTATTATTTTACTCCTTTGAGAGTTTTTCACACAAACGTAGACTGGTGGTTTTTCACTGGAGTTTGAGTGACAGCAAGTCTCCAGGACTCTTCTCAGTATTCAGGCCGATCTTAGTAATGCTGTAGTCTTGATGGTCTATATTTGTCCTCTGATTTCTAAGTATTTCAATCCTCTGGGATCGTTCCAAGTGCACCAACTACAATTGGTATCACTGTCACCTTCATGTTCCATTGCTTCTTCAGCTCCCTAGCAAAGTCCAGATATTCATCCCCCTTTTCATCTTCTTTTAATTTTTTAGTGGTCTGCCAGGACGACAAAGTTCACTATTCGACAGGTTCTCTTTTTTGTTGAATATCACTTGGTCTAGTCTTCTGGCTGAGATTAGGTGATCCGTTTTTATCTAAAATCTCAGAGAACTCTTGGATCGATTCCAGGTTGTGCATTGTTTCCAGAACTCTTCAAGTATTCATGTCGATTTCAACAATGTTGTAGTCTGGAGAGTCTCTATTCTTCTTCTGATTTTCAACTCTTCTTGTTTTTTCTCAATGCCTTTGGGACTCCTACAAGGGTGTCAATTACACTTGCATGGTCTAAGTATTTGTCTATTTTTTACTTTTTTTAAAATTCTCGCTTTCTAGTCAGCCAGAATGAAAAAATTCATTAAATGCCAAGTTATTTATTCACTTATTTGTTAATTAACTCAAGGTTTGATCTCCTGGTCGGGATTAAGTGGTCCGTTTGTACCTCAAAATCCCAGAGAATTTTATGTATCTCATTCTGTTGGACGAATTCTGGTTTGTGCATATACCAATTGGTAAAATTTTAATCTCTTGCACAATTCTCAGTTGATCACCTTTCCTTCCCAGTCATGCCTAATCTTGTACTTCTTTTGTGCTAGTTTGCTGCATTTGATTATTACAATTATTATCATTAGTAGCAGTAGTAGAGTTGTCTGAATTTCTTAGATGAATCATTGTCATTAATTTTTTATTAGTTTTTTCAAATCTTTCTTTGTTGTCTGATTAATATTATTATTGGTCGTAGTAATACTTTTAAGTCGTCTGAAATTCTTATATGAAGTGTTGAATGATGAAGCAAACAGGTCTTGACATTAATATCCCTATATATATATATATACAACAATCTCTCCACTCGAGCAGAATGTGACACAGGTCAATTTTAAGTGGAGGTTCACAGGTGTGAATTTAGAGTTTTCCTTCTCCGAGACCGGTTGCCATACCACGGTTAAAGGGCCTAGTCTGCCCTACAATTTACATATAGTTGGAGGGAGAATAGTTGGATCCATAACTTTCCCAAGGGTATTAGCACTATGAAAAATGCAAACAGTCGCGTCCAGTATTTGAACTCGAATCACCGTATCAATTTCCTACGACAGTAAACATTTCACCATTACACACACACACACACACACACATATATATATATATATAAAGGAAAATATCGGGACTGTTTATCAATGACGCACTTATTGCGGAGCCGATAAGCATGTCAACCCTGCAAATGATTTAAGTTTAATGCGTGCGAGTCGTGAAAGCCAAAGACAATGATGGAAACAAAGGCGAGGTAACAGATACAACAAAAGTGACGATTTATTGTCGGAATTACAAACGTGTGTGTAAAGTCCGTAGCAGTTGTATTTGGTCTTCAGCAGCTGGTATGGTCGAGTCGTAGATGTGCACAGCTGAATGTTCGATGAGGGTAGCTGACGTAGGTCGAGTCGTGGAGATTTAGTTAGATGTTTGATGCGGGTAGCTGTCAGTTGAATCGTAGAATGCAGCTGGACGATCGTAGCGGGAAGCTGAGGTCGGTCGAGTCGTTGAATGTAGCTGGACGATCGTTGCGGGAAGTTGAGGTCGGTCGAGTTGTTGAATGCAGCAGGACGATTGTTGCGGGAAGCTGAGGTCGGTCGAGTCGTTGAATGCAGCTGGACGATCGTTGCGGGAAGCTGAGGTCGATCGTGGTTGGTAAATCGATGTCCCGGTTTTGACAGTTCGTTGGGTTAACCGGGGTGTGTCGATCTGGTTGCTAGCCCGTACAGCGAGTCGTACATAGGCTAGTTGTGGCAATGCTAGGGCAGTCCGTAACAGCGAGTCGTACGTGGACCGAATGCTGCATTGCTGCATTGCTGGAGCGTCGTGGTCGAAGTCGGTGTTGGCAACTTGGTCGTGTAGAGTCGAGCGAACGTGGTAACTAAGACTGAGCCATGTCTTAGTACTACGGACCAAGTGAACGGACGGGTTTGCCAGGCCTTAGCACATACGAAGTCGAGCGAGCGAATCGGTGAAGCTAGGGCTTTGTCGTGCCCCTAGCTGTGCGGGAGTATCGTTGACGGTAGCTAGGGCTTTGCCGTGCCAAAGCTGTGCGGGCATATCGTTGATAGTAGCTATGGCTTTGCCGTGCTAAAGCTGTGCGGGCGTATCGTTGACGGTAGCTAAGGCTTTACGGTGCCAAAGCTCTGCACTGTCGAGCGAACAGGCCAGGAGGCCGCGGCTAAGATTGGCGTTATCTTAGCGCTGCACAGATAGCGAAACGGTAGCTAAAGGCTAACCCGTGCCTTTAGCGCTGTGCATCCAAACGGACGAGCGGATGGTCTTAGAGTCCTCTTCGTGTTTGCCCCCGGGCCGTCTACTTCGACTGGTCGTTAAGGACCGTCAGAGATACTCCAACCCGCAAAAGGGGACCTCTTATGGTCCTTAAAAGGGCCTTTAGTGCATATCAATGAGATGGAAAAAAGGGGTGAATCTACCACAAGAAGTGATGGTAAGGTGAATGCAACCACGATACGTAAGATTCGACCTCGTGGAGCCGAGTAGCTCCTGAGAGCGTCCGCGGACCTCTGAATTTTTCGCCGCCGAAGCCTTGTTTATATATTAAGGGAACAAATTCCACTCTGCCGGGCCACGGAAATAGAAAGTTCTTCTATAAAAAATGGACGTAGAAAATAAGTCCTTCTTTTGCCTGATATAGGCAAGCGAAGATAATTAATTCCATTTTTATTGAGTTATTTCTGGCAGAAGTGTTTTGTAAATGTTGTTAAATGTTATTTATTCCCTTTTTCTTAGCTGTAACGGCAGGCTAGGGTCGAAAAGGGCTTCGTCATTTCCGGCCATACCTGGATGTAATTTTTCTAGGGCGAAGGAGTAATCCGATCTGTTTACGTTTGTGAGCAGGTTGCGGCACACTCACAAGTTATTTTATTTTTGTTGTTGTAGAAGTCGTATGAATATAAAATATAGTGTTATATATTTATCCAACCTCTCTCCATGGCGGATCTGACACCAATTCATTTTATTGTCGGAGGCCGTGCACAAAACAGGACTAAAGTGAAGCCGTCGCAAAAAATGCTTGATTCTGTTCGCATTTCCCATTTTGGAGCGCCTCGGGCGCCAAGCGATGAACTCAGCCCTAACAACAGGATATATATAATAGAGTTGTTAAAATTTTTTACTTGAAGCATTGTTAATTTTTGACTAGTTTTTCTTTCATATAACTTTTATTTTACTTTTTATTACAACACTAAGGTCATTTTTCACTCTGCAATCGTTTAAGAAACTGCAATGAATCGGAAATTTAAAAAAATTCTCCTGACGTGATTTGAACTTACATTTCCTATAATTGAAAGCTTATCTCTTGAAAATATAGCTGTGATTACCATCAAATTCTGGCATTAATTAGCCCATAAGCAATTGATATGTCGTTTAAGGAATTAAAGTACCTTCTGCACTTTTTAAACTTTTATTTATTTCATTCTATCCCACACGTTAAACCAAACCAAACCTATGAATAGTTGTGATTACAATAAAACGTTTGTAAATGAATCAAATTTCGGTATTAAATAATGCATTTGTCGTTAAACAAATAAACCAAATAAAACCACAACAAAAGTAAACCAAAGGAAAACCAAACCAAACCAAACTAAACCAAACCGCAACAAAAGTAAACCAAAGAAAAACCAAACCAAACCAAACCAAACCGCAACAAAAGTAAACCAAAGAAAACCCAAACCAAATCAAGCCACAACAATATAAACCAAAACAAACCCAACCAAAACAAACCAATCATAGATCGTTATGATTACAATCAAACATTTAGAAATAAATGAAAATTCCTCATGAAATAACCCATAAAATGTATATCAACTCTTTCTAGTTATTTAATGCCAAAATTGGATTTGAATACTGTTAAAGTAAATAAATCAAACAGTAAGAGGCAGAAGATTTCATAATTATCAAATACACTTTTTATTAAAAAATTGTTTGACATATACTAATTTGATGTCTATACTGTATGTTTCACGGGTTATTCTTTTCTTGACCGAATCTAAAACCTTCTTATATTCTTTGTATTTGTTTTTTTTAAGTCCACGATACCCACATGGTATAGATATCGTCTCGTTATGATCACGTGTAATTTCTCTTTTATTTCCTTGTTTAAATAATGGCTTGAGAAAATATGGTTTTCCACTCCTTCCCGGCCTGTGAGTTCCCTCCCCTACAATTCAACCTCTGTCGCCACCGTCACTCTCTTGATCTTTACAATGACTTCTTAAAACCTGCAACTCATTTCTTTATTGAAACTGTTTTGAAGAACGAATTGTGGTGTCGAGCTAATTACACCTTTTTATCGCATTCTTGATTATGTCCCCTGGGGCCAAGGAGATATCACCTCACTGTAGAGAACGAGTGAACGTACCAAGGCGACCTCGGTACTAAGCCTGGTGACACCATTCACAATCTTTTTGTTTTGTTCTTCTTTTTTGTCCTATGTCATTGGGATATCCACCCCACCAACAGAAAAAAAAGAACTTTTTAAAAGATCAAACGCGTATTTCGCAAAAAGGAAAACGTTTTTAAAATAAAAGTATTAAAAAAATTATAAGAATTTACTCTCGCGGCAAATATATGATTGATTTTAATCGCACGTCAACTCGTTTGGGGTTATTTTATGACAAGAGGTTAAGGAACTGCATCCATTGTATATTCATACGTACATTTTTTTAGAGTTGTTCTTTAAGAGTTTTTTTCTTTTTTTACTCATGGTCGAATCGAATATATATAATTTTTAAACAGACCAAAGAAAGACAATGAAGAGGTAATAGTAGGAGGAGAACGCGAAGGAAATGCCGCCATTTCTTTATCTTTTAATTATTTCTGTTTTTCTTTTCTTTTCTACTCTTACTTCTCTGTTTCCCACATGCTCTCTGATTTTAAAAAAATACTCTAAAAGCAAAGAGCCTAATTTCACAGCTTTGGTTTCTTTATTTAATGGCATATCAACCTTTGTGGGTTATTTAATGACATAGAAGAAGAAGAGCAGTGATACTACTTAATCTATAGCTAGGTGGATAAAGGGGTTCATACATTTCCTAGGGTTTCTTAGTTTAATGGTATATCAACCTTCGTGGGTTATTCAATACCAAAGCCATCCTTGTTGAACAGCAGTGACACTAACCTATAACTGGGAGGATATGGGGGTTCATACTTTTCCCAAGCGTTTTAGTTTAAATGCGAGCATAATAGCGCGACTGGAGTTCGAACTCGCTTACTTTGAGGTCGCAGTCCAGCACTTTCACCATTAAGCCACAGAGACTCCTCCTTGATATTTCAAGTTTCCGATCCATTACTAATTATTCATACATAGATATACGTTTTCCGGAAATTATTGGGGGTGGAGGAGACCCCATATGGTGTGTAGTGTTTAACCTGCTGAATTGCGACATGGAAGTATGCGAGTTGGAACTCCAGTCGCACTATAGGTTCAGTTTCGAATTAATACCCTTAGGAAAGGGTATTTGTCGAAAAATGACCCCCCCCCTTATCTCCTCAGCTCAGTTAGATTGTACCACAACTGATCTTTTACATAGATGGCTTTGGCATTAAATAACCCACGAAGGTTGATGTGCCATTAAATAAGAAACGAAACCAAACTATTAATTATTTATGCCCACTGATATAGTATCAAGTATTCCTATAAAATATAAATAATTTTAAATAAACCTATTTGACTCCATGTGTAGGGGCCGAACAAGTACGACCACTGAGTGCACCAGGGAATAATGGCATGGAAAGGGGAATCCACACTCTTCAGAATTAACTTTGATTTCTTTGTTTAATGGCATATCAACCATCGTAGGTTATTTAATGCCAAATCCATCCTTGTAGAAGAACAGCAGTGATACTATTCGACCCATATGAGGAGGAATAAGAGGGTTCATGCCTTTCTCTTGTGTATTAGCCTGAAAGTGAACGTAACAGTGCGACTGGAATTCGAACTCGTTTACAGAACTGAGGCTCACCATCAGATGCTAGTGTCATATCAAAGACACCCTCTTTTTTAGGGTGAAGAGGGACTCATCAGTGGATACAGTCAGCGTATTCTAAGCCCCACTAACGGGGTATGCAGTGAATCGTTATTTATCAAGCTTAAATCAAAGGTAGACTCAGCGGTCGGGCAATCAATTAATGCCTCCTGATCCATAGCACCACCACTTAGAATAGCGCTGTTCTGGGTCATTCTCAGTACGCAAGTCGTCGACAGCCGATACTTGATGAGTTTCAGTTTCACACAAAAAATGTGTCAATTTTTATCATATTCATTATATTTTTGTATTTCTTCGCTATTAGTTAACATCACTATGGATGTTCAAACAATATTTTCTCGAGTCATAAACATATAATAATAATATGGCAGAAATATGGTACAAGTCTGTAGTACATTGGGAAAATATCCTGCTAGTACGCCACATCAGATAGTTTAGGAACTGTATTAGACCAATATTTAAAAAAATCTTTTGATTCAATTTCACTATGTTTCTATCAATCCATTCGACTGATCTAAGACCGGTAATACGACCTTCCAAAAATAAGTCAGTGCCAATTCTTGATAATCTTTGATCGGCAATTTCTGACAAAACAAAATTGTGCAAATGCAGAAAAATTTCTACTCCCCAATTCTATGTAACTTTCGGCTGCAGGACGTCCACCTAGTAGTCGTGCCAAGTGGGAATAAATGACAAGCTAAGACTCACATTCCATTTGGCCTGGTGAATCATTGACAAGCATTGGCAAGCATAGATACAGACTGCATTTGGCCCTTTAGCCAAGTTAATTGATGACAAGCAATGACTCACTTACACCCGACCTTTGTCTGGTGAACACCTGGTCTCAGGGGTGTGTCCCGCCCTCAGGCAATACCCGCTTTGCGGGACTAAGTTTGTTGCTTAGTGCCTCAGGGACCAAGCATTTTTTGCACCTACTCGACATGATTTTAGATTCGTCCGAGATCCCCACATTAAAATGACCTTGTGTCAAATCCTGGCTGATGGGAGGTAAGGAAACAAGAAAGTTACAATGAGCTTATATCTATATATATAAGCTCATTGTAACTTTCTTGTTTCCTACATTGAAAATTCATCTCAAGAGTAAAATTTGAGCATGTCAAAGAGATTTAAAAAAATATAAAATTTAAACTCAGTTCATTAAAAGAGGAGTTTCAGATGTGCTTCGACCAATGAAAAATTCACTGGAATGAGTGTGTTTAATTGCAAAGGATCTATTTTGAAAAGAAAAAAAAAGATTTCATTCATTGTTCATTTCTTTCTGGGTAAATAGAACTTTAATCAGAATACTTTCTAAACACACTTCATAATTTGTAGAAAATTAATGTTTCATTTAATGCTAATTTCTGTATTGGTAAATTTCTAGTATTACATTATCATAATATATATATATATATATATATATATATATATATATATATATATATATATATAATACGTAATGTACATTATCATAATATATATATATATAATACGTAATGTACATTATCATAATATATATATATAATACGTAATGTAACAATGCAAATGCATAAAATCATTTTGTACTGTTTAATATTATTCTTTTCTCATTCTATGATACAATACAATTGATAGAAAGGCAAGGAACTTGATAAGAAATTAAAGCGATGCACAGTAATAATACTGCGTAAATATGATACCAATACTTGGTACTTTGGGAAAATATCCTGCCTGTACGTTGCATTAGATAGTTTGAAAAGCATTTGCTTAGAATACGCACACTGAATCCCTAGCAGAGGCAAGACCTCCCCCCAAAAAGAAAAGGGTCATGGACATGACACTAAAGTTTTTCTGATAATGAGGCTCCAGTTCTGTATTCCCGCCATTTAATGCCGAAATTTGATTAATTTTTTAATGTTTGATTGTATTTGTAAGAATTTATATTTTTAATATTCCAGAGCATTAAAAAAATCCCCCAAAAACGCATTACATTTTTTAAAAATTTGTTCATGGTCATCTTTTTGCACAGTTATATGATATCGGTTATTCCTACCTAATACTAATAATTCAAGCCATTATATAGTTTGATATAACTATTACAACATAATAATCATTTGTTTGTATATAGTCACTTTGGAGGGGGGAGGGGAGTCAAAAGTTTTGTGATTTTGTGGTACGTGCTAGTTTGTGATGCGTTTATCACGTGACCAAAGCAGTGCAAGCCGTGTCAGGTACCCGCCGTAGTTGGCAGTTAGGCGGTACTTGGTACGCTGACACCTGCTGTGCATTGTTCCCCTTCGTGTGTTATTTGAAAAAGCCGACAGATGAACGTCCAACGTAGTCTAATTCGGGAACTTATGCTTTAAGAGCTCAAACTGGGCCATAACGCATCCAAAAAACATTTTGTGCAGAAGGTGAAGACGCAATTGATATGAATACAGTAACCCGATGGTACAAGAAATTTCGCTCAGGTTGCAAGAATATCGACGATCAAACTAGGTCAGGTTGGCCAAAGAGCGTGGATTCCGGGGCTTTGCTCCAAGTCATATAGACAAATTCAGGAGGATATCAGACGAGCTGAGGTTCGTCATGTTCACAACCTCGGCAAAGGACCTACCGAATTGCGCCTCACGTTATCTAAATGTGGCCAATCGTTCAACACACTCTTGTAATGATATTCGTTACACGTTACCAAAATTTGACATACTCTTGTAATGATATTCGTTACACGTTACCAATATTTGACATACTCTTGTAATGAGATTCGTTACACGTTACCAAAATTTGACATACTCTTGTAATGATATTCGTTACACGTTACCAAAATTTGACATACTCTTGTAATGATATTCGTTTTGACTGAATAAATTTGCAAATTTGCATAAGAAATGAAATTCTGGTATTTTGGGATTTGAAGAAAATTGTTTATTAAAAAATTCTTAGGAATGTATCTATTTATGGACAATACGATAGATAGATTGATAGATATGAAATAATCTTCAAAAATGTTACCAACAGACTATTTGTTTACGAATCATATTTAATATAAGTCTAAAGTGGATTTGGTATAACTAACAATGGTTGATATGCCATAAAACTCAACTAACGAACCGGAGTTGGCCCAAGGAGAATTGAAATAGAAGGATTGTATGAATGGCTGAAAGTAAAATCCTCCCATCCGTTGCTTTTTGAAAAGGTTGTTCCATTCTTACTTGATTTTCCCATCACCTGATTGGTTGAGGCAGGATTTTCTGCTAGAAATAGTGAACCCACAAAGAAACGTGATTTATTGCAGAATGAAAGGGGAGGAGACTTAGGCCTGAAGTTGAAACCAAGTTTTAAAATTTCAACTTGAGAAGCTGATAGACATCAGGAGCCCGGTAGTCATTTATTTGGATTTATATTTTCTAGTATATTTTGCTTTTATAAGAATGTATTTATTTACCCAACCCCTCAACACAAGCAGTAGTAATTTACTAAGCTTTCTGCTTAGATGTGGCACAAGGCCGCATGAATAGGGCACCTAATGAGACTTGAACTCGCGTAGGTTTGCTAGTCTAGCTTGCCAACCATTACACCACCAGAGGTGCCCACCCTCCAACACCTGCAGTATGCGACACAGTGTCAATTTTTAAGCGGAGTTTGATAGGATTAAATTCAGAATTTTCCTTCTTCTTGGTCGATTGCCATATCAAGTTTAAAGATCCTTATCTACCACACATTATTTGAAATGTTCTTGTATATATTTACCCAAACCCTCCACCAAGAACAAGATGTGACACAAGGTCAATTTTTTGTGGAGTTGGACAGGATTAGATTCAGAATTTTTCTTCTCCTAAATCAGAAACCATACCAAAGTTAAAGAGCTCAGTCTGCCCTGCTTTTATTCTTTGAAGGAAAGGTTCATGCCTTTCCCAAGTGTATTAGCGTTATGTGAAATGCAAACAGTCTCATCCAGGATTTGAACTTGGATCACTGTGTCCATTTTGTAGGACGATAACCTTTGTACGTGTGCCTTTTGCTTTTGTAAGTAAAATATATTTCCTATTATATCGAATTTCATGAAGGTTTCTATGATGTAATGGTTATCGTCGTTGGAAATGTACCTGGCAATCCAAGTTCAAACCTGGACGAGGCTGTTAGCATTTCACATAAGGCTAATACTTTGGGGAAAGGTATGAATCCAACTATTCTCCCTAAAACTATAAGCAAATAGTAGGGTAGACTTGGCTTTTGATTTTGGTATGGCAACTGGTTAGGAGAAGGAAAACTCTGAATTCAAACCTCCGATCAAAAACTAACCTTGTGTCACATTCTGCTCAAGCGGAGAGGTAGGTAAATATATACATGGAATTTCTATTTGTGCTTTTGAGGGCTTGAAATTTGTTTTTATACTAAAAATAGGTCACAATGAAAAAAAGCTTGAGCAACACAGATATAAAAGGGAGGTCTGCAGCATGGGCAACTACGTCTTATGTGCACTATCACGAAGGTCTGTGTTGAGATTCTCGTGCAGATTCATAGTCTTACGAGACTGATAGATGTTAGAAGAGAAAAGTCTTGTTTTTTTTTTAAATTATTTATTGAGTACTTTATATTTTCTGACAGGAGATGATAACGTATATATTAATAGTTACCCGATACGAAAGTGGTTAATAAAAATCTGCGGATCAGAGATATCACCATCAGTTGCCGAAATGAACAGATGAAATAATGGATAATTTGCAAAAAGAGATAAGCCGTTTAACTCATCTAAATCCAGATTATTGCAAAAAGAATAATCGTGGTTTGGTTTGGTTTAGTTTCTTTGGTTAACGGCATATCAGCCTTCGTGAGTTGTTTAGTGCCAAAGCTATGCTTGTAGAACAATAGTGGTACTATTTAACTCATACTTGGGGGATAAGGGGGGGGTCGTACCTTTCAGTCGAATACTTGTCCAAAAGTGAACATAATAGCACGATTGGAGTTCGAACTCACTCACTACAATGTCGCAGTCTAGCACGTTAGCCACGATGCTGCAGAAATATCCCCTAGATTTTTGTGTGTTCAAAGTAATTTATACATTCATTATAATTTGAAATTGATTTTTAGTTATTAACAACTTTGACTAGTATTATCTTTCATTTTCCTAATTGCTGTTACTTTTTAATCGCAACTAACTGAAGTCTTTACTTCTACTAGAACATGAGTATAATTATACTCTTTGCCAGGGCTAATTTAGACTTTTTTTTTATTTAACCCCGCGCACACGTGAAAGAAGCCTTTCGAAACTAAAACTAATTAAAAACATGCCTATAGACAACTATTTCACAAGAGTCTAAATTATTTGGCTAGGCTATCTATAGAAAAAGACATTACAAAAACCATTGACTTTAAAGTGATTTTGTAAGGTAGAGAGTCCTACTAACAATTTTTTCAATTGGGCCTACACTTTCTAACGTCGGTTCTGCTCTTAATACTTCTAGCATGCAAAAAATAAAACAAATATGGCGCCTACTAATCGGAGACAGGAGTACTGAGTAGATTTGTAGCTGTTATTTAGACTTTTGCGATACTATCCACACACACTCGTAGATGAGTTGATTTAGCAATTAATACGTAGAGCTAAGTTAATTAAAATACACAACGTATAAAACCCTTTACCTGAGCCAACTATGGGTTAAATAGTACCTACTGTTCTACAAAGATGCCTTAGGTTTAAAAAAACCACAGAAGTTGATATGCCATTAAACAAAGAAATCGGAACCGAAAATACGCAACACTGTGTGACGTCATACTTTGTTGTGTATATTTATTCGTATTTCTGTACAGACTCAGATTCAAAACAAGTGTCTTAATAAATATAATAAATTTTAAAAAGAAACTTCTTTTACATCTTAGGTTGTTAAAAAATCCTTTGAATGAAACCTGCTGAGCAGAGAACTTTGTACTATCGTATAAACTCGAGTAATGAACGACTTTGTATAATAAACGACCTCTAACTTTTAACCACAAAAGGTATTTTATCATATATATAGCGTATAATGAACGATAGTAAGCTTTGACTTATTCAAAAAATATCTCGTGTAATGAACGATTGTTGGCTTCGACCTTTTCAAAAACGTATTTCGTGCAATGAACGACACTAAGTTTGGACGAGTTCAAAACATATCTCGTTTAATGAATTACTATAATTTTCGACCTGTTCAAAAACATATCTCTTGTAATGAACGACAGTAAGCTTCGACCTATTCAAAAGCTTATCTCAGGCAATAAACGACAGTAAAATTCGACTTGTTCAAAAACGTATCTCGTGTAATGAACGACCCCTTGTTTTTGAGGTGTATGGGATAGACATTTTTTCTTGTCTTAAAATAAGCAATAAAAACATACTTAAGAACATTCTAGAAATTTAGGATCAAACCCGCATTAGCATTTAAGTTACATTTTTATATTTTTCAACCAATCAGCTAAAAACATAGAATAGGAACATTCTAGAAAAATAGGATCGGAAGTGAACTAACAGAAAATATTTAGGCTCGAAAATAAAATAGTAAAATACAAATCTGATAGGTCAATAAATGTCTACACGCCAAAATTTTAGGACGATTCTTTGATCCACCTGTAAGATATAAATAACACAGAGTTAGGGAGCCATACACACAAACACAGACGAAGACAAGCCACTAAGCCAGTAAAGCAGTAGCCGATACTGTGTCCGGCAAATTCCTTTCCTTCCTCAACTAAAGTTCATGACCTCTCTTCAGATGGCCACGAATCATATTCAAAAGAAAAGCCCGACAAACTTTCTTTCATCAACGCGACACGCTGTCGCCACAATCATAAAACCTGCTATGAACTTAATGTAACTAAGAGCGACTTATTTACAGACTCTGTTAACATACACACATCTTTAAACAAATTCATTTTCTTCTTGCCAAACTTTATTTTCCAAAAGGCCATTTACACATCATGTATTTCATTTGTTTTCATATTCTGTTATATGCATATTAAATTGTTGTTTAATGTTCGTTGTGTTCTATTCCATTTCTTTTACGCGATTGTAAAGTTTTGTGTTGTATTTGTGGTGGGAATAATTTAGAGAGCAATACCCGTAAATTACGGACACACATCTACTGAAATAACCAAATTACATACAACCCCCACAGGTGAAAAATTCTTCTTAAAAACTCGTTCATCTCACGATTATATGTATTTACCCAACCCCTCCGCCATGCGAAGGATGCGATACAAGGTCAGTTATTTGAACTGAATTTACATGTTTGAATTGAGAGCTTCCCCTCTAGCCATACCAAGGTTCAAGTGCATAGTCAGGCCTACTATTTACCGAAAAGCTGGAGGAAGAATAGTTGGATTCATCCTTTTCCCAGGGTATAAGCCTTATGTGAAATGTAAACAGCCTCGTCCAGGTCTTGAACTCTGGTCGCTGTGTCCATTTCCTTCAACGATAATCATTACACCGCTAGTCTATATGTTAAATCTACAAATTGTGCCAGTCACATTGTTCTACGTTTAGTGGAAAATGTGAAAAAAAAGCTATTTTAGTTGTTAAAGAAAAAGATTTAAGCGACTACACCGCAAACAAAAGTCACTGGACATCCACATGTGACACATCTTCGCACAGATGACAACGAAAGTATTTCTCTTGAGTTGAGCTGGTACAAGCCATTTCCATTCGTGCTGTCATTTTGTGACGTCATAAAAAACGTCTCCGTAAATACGAAATTTTTCATTTACGTCAGGAAAAATGTTTCTTTTGTCAGACGGATGTTTTTAAGTCGTGTGAATTTTTCTTTTTTTTTCTTTCGTTTTCTTTCCCGAGGCGTTTTCATTATTATTTTTTAAAACCTTTTTTCTTTTTCATCAATCATCACTGCATACGAAGACAACTCCAACCTCAGAGGCTCGTTTTTTAAACGATAAGCCCCATTCTAATAATCTTCTGCAATAGAGCAGTGATGCGTTGGCCGATAAACCCGGAACTTTCGATAGTGATCCGTCTTTTTCTGTTCGGAACATCTTTCAAATTTGCATTTCAGTTTTACCGAGAGAGTGATTTTTAAAGAGATGGTCCTTGTGGTGCGTTAAACGCTGGTTCCTATTTTAGTATTGGAATAAAACGATACATGAATCAGATAGAAGAAAAAAAGTACAACACGTGGTTAGCACTCCTTTTATTTTTTGAAACTAAAGAGAAAAAAGAAAGGAATGATATTTATTGATATCTTCCACCGGGTAGGGTTTGACACAAGGTCATTTTAATGTCGGGGGTGGGAGGGTGGCCGCCAACGAATCGAGAATCAAGCGGGGCAGGTGCAAAAAATGATTGACCACTTCGGTATTTCCCTATTTGGACGCCTCTGGCGCCAAGCAATAAACGTAGCCCTGCCGAAACAGGTATTGCCTGGGGTACAGCCAGACGTTCATAAACACCCAACCGGAGGAGGTGCCCGTGGTGTAATGGTTATCGTCATAGGAAATGGACACGGCGACACGAGTTCAAATCTTGGACGAGACTGATTACATTTCACATAGCACTAATACCCTTGGGAAAGGTATGAATCCAATTATTCTCCCTCCAGCTATGGGTAAATAGTAGGGCAGACTAGGTTCTTCAGCCTTGGTGAGGCAACTAGTCTAGGAGAAGGAAGACTCTGAATTCAAACCTGTTAAACTCCGCTTAAAAATTGTCCTTGTGTCATATCCTGCCCGAGCGGAGGGGTTGGGTAAATATGATAAACACCCGACCGGAACGCACCTGCGAGGATGGCATATAGCGTTCGGCGGTAGCCCATAAGAGGGGAAAAGGGAATAATTACCATATAATCTGGAGCTTGAGAAAGAGTTTGTTGTGAAGTAGGACGGTAATCATTCTGAAATTACTGTATTAGCTCTTCTTCCCGATTTTTGTTTCATTTAACACATTATCCTTTACTAAATTTAGTCAAATAAAGCTCAGGACCAAAATTATTGAGTATCGAGTGAAAATTTGTAGCAGGGGCGATTGAAACACCGAGTGATGATTGGCTTCGTCGGAATGAAGACGTCTCAGGGTTTGTTGGTTTGGTTGGATTTTATGGCATATCAACCATTGTAGGTTATTTAATGCCAAATTCTCTTTTTTCTACATATACGAGGATCATTAAATAAGTTTCCAGGCACTTTTATTGGTAGTACACACATTAAACTCTAGTCCCCTTCGAGGTAATCTTCTCCGGCTGCAATGCACTTGTTGTACCGTTCCAACAACTTCTGGAACGCCCCATGGAAGTCCTCTTGTGTGAGCGTGTCAATTACCTTTGTCACAGCCCCTTTCATCACCTCAATTGTCTCATAACGACAGCCTCTGAGCTTTGGGAATAACCAAAAGTTACATGGAGCAACATCTGGACTATAGGGAGGCTGAGGAACTGTCTTGATACCCATCTTGGTCAAATAGTCTTTGACAAGGATGGAGTTGTGGACTGGTGCATTGTCCTGGTGGAAATGCCACAGTCCCGATTTGAAGAGTGCTGGCCTCTTCCGATGGAATCTCTTCCTGAACTTCCTTAAAACCTCAACATATTAACCCTTTGGCCAATCCTTTGGCCAAAGGGTTAATATGTACCCTAACCCTTTGGCCAATCAATTCTGGTGTATTGACTTCCTTACTCCTCCCACATCTCACATGGTCCCTCACAGACTCGCTGCCTTCCTTGAATCTCTTATGCCACTCAAAAACCGATGCTCAATTCATGCAAGATGGTTGAAAAGCAGTCTGAAGCATTCTATACGTTTCTGTGGCATTTTTTCCAAGTTTACAACAGAATATTATTGCATATCGTTCTTCTAAAGTGTCCTGACGTCCAGATTGCATTTTTGAAATTCACCAGCTGTGACGATCAGGATTTAGTAGGGTGTATTCTAATTCCTGCTGTAGCTGTTCATTTGAACCTGGAATCATAAGAATTGGTCAGTCATCTCATAAGATATATAGCAATAAAATACTGAATTTTCAAGCGTCTACGACAATTTTAAATGTATGAACAAAAAAGTCTGGAAACTTATTGAATGCACCACGTATATTAAATATGTATCATTTGGTTTGGTTTGGTTTTATGGCATATCAACCATTGTAGGTTATTTAATGCCAAAATCTCTTTATACATATATATTGAATATATAGGATTTGATTTGGTTGGGTTTCATGGCATATCAACCATTGTAGGTTATTTAATGCCAAATTCTCTTTATACATATATATTGAATATATAGGATTTGATTTGGTTGGGTTTTATGATATATCAACCATTGTAGGTTAAATTGTTTTTTTTCATCATACAACGTGTGAAAGCACGTGCGATACCCTAGCCTCATCAGCCGCCAACTAGGGTGATAACACAGTTTCGGTAGCTCAAGGCTATTTAATTTGGTTGGGTGTTATGATATATCAACCATTGTAGGTTGTTTAATGCCAAATTCTTTTTATACATATCTATTAAATATATATGATTTGTAATAGATTTTGTAGACAACATTTTTAACGAACCTGAGTTAATTTTTTTTTTTTTGCACTCAGTTAAATGAGTAACTATTTAACATCAGTGATTTGTTTGCACACAGTTAAATGGATATACATAGATGATTTGTAAGTGAATAGTTCGCAAGTAATTTAATTTTTAAATGAGTTCGAAGTAATTTGTTTACACTCTATTATTGCTATTGTTTCTACACAGTTAAATGGTTTCAATTATTTGCTATCAAACATCAATAATTCAATTCAATATTCGATCTTTTGTTTGCAGGCAGGGAATTGCTTGAAAGTATTGCTATTTCACACTAATTATTCTATTCAACGCGATTCATTTGCATACAATCAAATAGTTCAGAGTATTGCTATATCATTATTCAGAGTATTGCTATATTATTATAGCAATAATTAAACTTATTTGAGTATTGCTATATTGAATAATTGAATTTATTTGCAATAATATGTGAATTTATTGCAATAATTGAATTTATTTGAGTATTGCTATATTATTATAGCAATAATTGAATTTTGTGACCCACAGTTAAAGAGTTTCAAGTATTAAAGTATTAACGCTAATAATTTTATCCAAAATTACTCATTTGTTTGCACACAGGTAAATGGTTCCGAGTATTGTTATGAATTACTAACAATTCAATTAGACATTAGTCGTTTGTTTACACATAGTTAAATGGCAAAACGGTTCTATTTCTTACTATTCAATTTAACGAGTCATTTGTTTGCACACAGTTTAAATATCAGACATTTCTATTTGGCCCATAGATAGGATTCTGTCAGGTGCTACCACTCCGAGTCAAAGTAGACCTGGGAGTAATGGCAATGTACTCTACATTTCTCAAAGCTATTCGACTGGAGCCTCACCATAAAATTGTTTAATGTCTCATCCAGGACACTCGTTTGAGGGAGGGTTTATCCCGCTGCAGAGATGCAGTCGTTGTATTCTACAGCCCCAGCCGACTGGACTGTAAACATACAATACACTCTTGGAAACACATATAAGAAAAAAAAAAACACCTGCAGAGGCCAAAGGTTTCCGCGGACAATTAATTCCAACGGAACATTCACTGACACAAATCCTGAAATTAAAAAGAATCCCAATCCTATAAAAACAATCACCACTATAAAAGCCAAAAAGACTGCCCTAACTACTATTAGAACCCTGAAGATGACAATAAAGTCTAAAATACGTGTAGAGCAAAGTTATGAAAAAATAAAATCTAAAATACTAAATTCACTTGCGGATATATTCATTATATATATATATATATATATATAGAGAGAGAGAGAGAGAGAGAAAGAGAGATGGTTTAACGAATATCGCAGGATTATCGGTCCCATGAAACTCAGTGGTGACTTGTTTATATTGATTTTATTTTTGAATGTTGTTGCAATGTCTTGGTGAAGTAGTGTTTAACAAGCAACATCATGGTAAGTGAGTTCGATCTCCAGTCACGGCATTACGTTAACATTCAGTCTACTAACCTTGAAAAAGGTATGGGTCTCCTTATCCCCGCCAGCTATGGGTAAAATATTACAATTAATGTTCTTCTACAAGGATAGTTTTGGCATTAAATACCCCTTAAGGATGATATGCAATTAGACAAAGAAACTTTGGGAAAGGTATGAAGCCCCTTATCTCCTAGAATATGGGTGAAATATTGCCATTACTGTTCTTCTACAAAGATAGCTTTGGCATTGGATAACCCATGAAGGTTATGCCATTAAAAAACAAAACAAAAAAACAACTCAATTCAATGGTAATATATTCTACTATTGTTTTAGGTATTATTAAACAGTGAATGCAATAATACTGATTATATATATATATATATATATATATATATATATATATATATATATATATATGCGTGAATGTATGTAGTTTTCTATGTTTATAAATAATATAAATAAACAGTGCTCAACATCGGTGATAGAGCTTATGTAGATCTAAGTTAGAACAGGGTAGTCACTGAGTCAACGGTACCTATGCAATCATCAGACAATAGCTCTTGGCGTAGTCAAGAAAATAACAGTCACCAAGCGCTGTTGATTCTGTGTCAGTGGTATTCTGACATCTCTCTCTCTCTCTCTCCCTCTGTCTCTCTCTCTCTCTCTATATATATATATACTTTAAATAGAACTGAGAAAGGCTTCGTACTATTCCAAATGTTTTCTCTTGAGATATTTTTAATCGAATATCAACTTTCGTTGGTTATTAAATGCGAAAGCTCTCCTTCAAGAACAATCGTGGTACTATCTAACCCGTAGCTGCTAGGTGGTGTAAAGGGGTGGAAGTTCCTTTCTCAAAAGTATAAGTCTGAAAGTGAATGCGACTGAGTACATTTTGAGATACTTAAAAAAACTAACTATATGGCTGTCTTTCGTCAGTCCTACGCTCAATCGTAATCTGATGCTCATTTGTTTATTAAATAAATTTTATTCGCTTGTCGTATCATTACTCGACAAAATTGATAAATAAAAGAGAAGAAAATAATAAATAAGAACCTTTACCTATTGTAATAAGAACCAGGAGACTAGTTTCGCTTACTCGAGTCTTTATTAAACGTAATGAATGGTTATGAAATATTTAACCGACTTGCCACCAATTCGATAGATGACGCAAGGTTGTTTTATGGCGGAGAGACACCCACAAATTGATACATGTACGGCTAATCCAAAAATTGCTGAGACCTGTTGACATTCTCCTGTTGCGGCACCTCATGCGCCGAACAATAAACTCAACCCGGCAAAGCAGGTATAGCCTGGGGTGGGACGTAGAAGGCCTTCTGGAACCAAGCCATCGCCAACCACTCACATACCCGGCAGGGTAATGAATGGTAGTCGTAAAAGGGTGTACCGTATTGATGCAGAAAAGGACAATAGAGAAGGTAATTGGTTGTCTTACCACTCTCATAATCCTCTCATCATGGTAATGTCTATTTGTGCCTTCTTCTTTCGGTTGTGTTGAGCAGAGACCAAAGTTCCATGTAGAATTCTGAATTAAATATATAACATCACGAAACTGATTGACAACAGGATTCTTTCACAAATAAATTTTAATCAAGAAAATACGAGAACAATCTGTTTTCAGCGACAAACTTTCTTCAAATGATTATTAGGAAATAGAAATATTAATATTATCCAAAGGAATACTTGAAACTATTTAACTGTACGTAAATTATTTATTATAAATTTCTCGAAGCTAGTCATCCTCATTTTAAGTGGCAAGCCTCAAAAATTATTTGACCAGTTCACATACCTTGGTAGTAATATCTCATCTACTGAAAGCGATGTTAGTATACGCACTGGGAAGTTGTGGACTGCTGTTGATAGGTTATCGATCATGCGGAAATCTGATCTCTCTGATAAAATAAAACGCCATTTATTCCATGCTTTTGGCTGTGTTAGTACTACTGTATGGATGCACCGCCTGGACTCTAACAAAACGCTTGGAGAAAGAGCTAGATGGGCAATACACAAGAATGCTACGTGCCGTTATAAACAAATCTTGGAAGCAACACCCCACAAGAAGTAAAGACGAATTTTTAAGCGATGTTCTGTTATGGACACATTATGTAGGGGGACATGTTATTTGGTAGTTATGCTTTGTCCCCCCAAATTTTATGTTGAAGTTTATTATAGTATTTAGTTTAGTTTCCCATTTTAAAGTTTATGTTATGTGTGGAAAAAAGGTAGAATATAGGCACATGGATAAAGGTACGTGAATGAATGAAGTAAATGAGTAGAGGATATGAAACGGCGCGGACAAAAAGGAACATTCAAAACAAGGCGACAAACAAAACAAATTTATACGCATGACAAAACATGCATTGGTACATTAAGAATATTGCTAATTCTACATTGTTAGTAAAATAGTCCTGTGTGTATATGTGTGTGTGTGTGTGTGTGTGTGTGACTAACATCTAAACTACAGAAAAGGTTAATAAGGAAAGCGTCCTCTTAAGGTTGATTACATATTTAAAATGTCTATTTCTTCTTGTGGTTCGAAACAGTCGGTTTCGCCGAGACTGGAAAAAGTCTCATAGTCAAAGTGTTTTGAAGAAATGAATGTCTGCGAGGCTTATCCATTTTTTTGGCTTTTTACTTCTGTTCGTGAATAAGGGAGTCACACTGGAGAGAGCGTGTCAGCGCTGCAATGGAAATTGGGAAAAGGAGAAAGAGTGTTTGAAGACGACGTATTTATAGAAAATACGTGTCTTGGAATCAGCTCCAAAAAACGCAGGACCAAATTTACGCGGACGTAGTTTTAAGCAGGTCACGTGGTTCTCCTGGCCAATGGTTTCCCGAGACTGATTATTTGTGTGCGTCCGCCATCTTTGTTGTGGGAACAAGTGGCATACCGCCCAAATTAAATCATCGGAGTGTAAAGTTCTATAATAGACACACCAGTGTTGACCATTTAGCAAGAACTAAGAACTAAGGATTATAAGTTATTTGAAACCATATAATTGTATAAATTATTAGTTGACCGGAAGAGTATGACATTAAACTAAATCCGGTGGGGAGGTTCCAGTTCTGGAGCTCTGAGGAGTGTTGAGTCACCCTTCATTGCTATTACTACCAGATCTACAAGACTCTGAGTTGTAATATCTATTAGGCTCTCATTTATTGGTCAAATAGATCTGTTTGAAAATTATTTGTATTAGATAGGAATACTTGATACCATATAACTGTGTGCAAGTCGTTTGTATTAAGAAAGGTTCATTAAAGCTATAATTGTTTACAAAGGAATATTATAATTAATTACTTGAAACCATATAATTGTTTGGAAAGTATTAGTATTAGATAGGAATACTTGAAACCATATAACTGTGTGCCAACAAACGATTGTCAAATAGAAATAGTTACTTAAGACTACATAATTGTGAATAAATTATTACAGTTAGATTATCTAATGAGTAGAGTGTTCGCCAATGGTCTGGGAGCCCGGGGTTCAATCCCTGGTCGAGTTATACCAAAGATTCAAAAAATGGTACTTGATGCCGCCTTGCTTAGCACTCAGCACTGTAAGGTGAGGATCAAGGGTAAAGTAGAGCAATCCAGGTAATGGAGTAGTGCCCTCCCCTACACCTCGGTGTAGTAGCTAATGAAAAGGGAGCATTCGGGTCACCCTCGACGAAGGTCGCCAACTTTACTTACTTACTAGATTGGAATAATTGTAACTATACAACGGTGTACAATTTTTTGTATTTGATAGAAATTCTTTAAATCATATAACTGTGTAAGCAAAGATTAGACGAACATGTAATTAAAAACATCTATGTTTAAAGATTATTTGTATTTGATAGGAGTACTTGAAATCCCTTAACTGTGTGCAAACAAATGATTCTTATTAAATTATATTAATTATAGGAACACCTGAAACCATTTAGCTGTCTATAAATAATTTGTATTCGATAGGAACACTTGATACCACGTAATTGTGTGAAAACAAATGATTTAAACAAATAAAAAAAAACACATTAAAACAATGTAATGTGTTAGAAGAGTACTATATAAGTCCGATAACTCCTATTATCTCTCTCTTTATTTACTCTTTTTCAATCCCATAAGCCCTTAATAAAGTTTCCTCCTTTTTACGTGACACACATCCTGCGTCTGGTAAAGGGGTTGGAATTGCCACGACCAGAAAATCCGGCGAACACGTGTGTACGACATATGGAAACGCTGGACAGCTGTTTCGACCTTATTAGGTCTCATCAGTACCGTGATCTCCCCCACCGGAGATCGAACCAGAATGCAGAGCCGAAAAAGAGGTTGGATGAATATAAATCTATCTATGGCGAGTAAGAGAACAGTTGATTCTTTTAAAGACTTTGTCATCAATTAAAAGTTCACGTCAAATGGTTACAAACGGTAATTGTTTCTATAGATGAAATTAGCAAATAAAGAGATTTGATAATTATACCAAGGTAAGTCAAAAGTTATGCAATGTTTTGGTATATGTTAGTTTGTAGCGCGTCCATCACATGACCGAAGAAGTTCGAGTAGTAGCAAGTACTCGCCGTGGTTGATAGTATCGCGGTAGTTGGTGCGCTGACACGTTGTTCATTGCTTCACTCCGTGAATAATTTGAAAGCCACACTGATGAACGTGTGATTCGGAAACTTATGCTTTACAAGTTCGAACTGAGCCGATATTTGTCACTGCTTCGCCACCAGACAGGACTTGACTCAAGAGCAATGACCCGAAGGTCGATTAAAGTGGGGATTAGGGGCTGGGGGAGGTCTATGCTGGACTATGATGCAGCTAGCCCACCCAAAGTTGGCCCAGCCGAAATCGGAGGCCTTACGGCCTCAAGTCTGCCTTTATTGGACAATGCCCGTACCAGCGAGCCGTGACGCTGCAGAAGCAACCAAAAATCTTTGTTGTGCGGAAGGTGAAGGCGCTGTTGATCACAGCACAATAAACAGATGGTTCTAGATATTTTGCTCTGATTGCAAGAAACTCAGCCATCAGGCAAAGTCAGGTATGACTAAAAGTGTGGATTCTGAAACTGTGCTCCGAGTTATATAGTCCAGTTGACTGGGGCTGTAGAATACACCGACTGCATCTCTGCAGAGTGGTAAGACTACCCCAACGTGTGTCCTAGATATGACATTAAACAATCTGATAGCGAGACTCCTGTAGTGTTGGAGCTTTGAGGAATGTGGAGTACCTCATCATTGTCATTGTTCCCAAGTTAACTCAGGCCTGGAGTGATAGCACCTGATCAGGTCCTATCTATGGGTTTGACATTTAAACTGAGTGCAAGCAAATGATATGCTAATTTGAATTGTTTGAAATAGAACTGTTTGATCGTTTAACAGTATGTAAACAAATGACTGATGTTTAATTGAATTATCATTGATACATAAAAATACTTGGAACCATTTAACTCTGACTCATGCTAAACTGAATTGTTAGAAATAGAACTGTTTGATCATTTAGCAGTGAGAATCTACAAAATAAGTTTACAAATCATATATTTAATATACATATAAAACAGAATTTGGCATTAAATAAGCAACATATGCTATAAAATCATACCCAACCAAACCAAAACCATCCAAAACATATCGGCAGATTCTCCGAATCGGATTCGGAGAATATCAGGCGAGCTCAGTATGTCACAGCTCCGTGTGGTTCTTCCCCTTCACGGCCTCGGAAAAAGCATCTGGAGTTGCCGAATTGTTCTTCAAGCTATTAAAACATCATAAAACTTTTAACTGCTTGCCAAAATACAAAAAGAATAACAAAACAAAAAAAAAACAAAAAAAAAAAAACAAAACAAAACAAACAAACATTGGCATTAAACAAGTGTTGGCATGCTGAAAACCTAACGAACTAACCATACGTTTTTATTAGTGATTGTTTAATGGTTTGGTTTGGTTTTATGGCATACCAACCATTATAGGTTATTTAATGCCAAATCCATTTTTATACATACATACATACATACATACAGTTCTATTTCAAACAATTTAGTTTTGTACACTGTTTAATTCTATTTAACCCATGGATAGGACTATCAGGTGCTACCACTCCGGCCAGAGTGGACCTAGAAGTGATGTTAATAAAGGCGTACTCCGCATTCCCCAAAGCTCCAGCATTACTGGAGCCTCACCATCAGATTGTTTAATGTCATATCAGGACACTCGTTGGGGAGTCTTACCTCTCTTCAGAGATACAGTCGATGTATTCTGCAGCCCTAGCCGACTGGGCAAAGATTATTTAATAGTTTTTTGTGAAAATGTTCTTTATATCTCATAACTGATGTGCACTCAAATGATAAAGTGGAAATTAAAACCTTTACGGCTTATGGGAACTACACAAGAATGTTGCACGCTGTTTAGAACAAATCCTAGGAACAGCATCCAAGAAAACAGCAGCTATAGGGCCACTTACTTCCCATCTCACAAACTATCCAAGTTAGATGAACAAGAAATGTTGGGCACTGCTGATGAAGTTAAAACAAAACAAGTTTTTCTTGTGGACATACCAGTGACATACATGGACATACCAGTGTTGGCCGACCTCCAAAAACTTATATCCATCAGTTCTATGTGTAAACTGGAGGCAATCTAGAGGATCTTTTAAGAGCGATAGTCGATAGGGAAGAACGGAGAGAGAGGGAGGGTTAAAGAAATCTGTGCTATCAGCTCGACTTGATTATGATGATGATGATGGCTTTGTCTTGATTGTGATGATGATGGCTTTGGTGCTGTTACGCGATGTTTCTTTTTTTGTTCTTTTTATAAAGTTTTTTCAGTGCTTTTCTTTCTTTCTTCGTTTATTTCTTTTTCTTCTATTCATTCACAATCTTTTTTTCTTTTCTTTTCTCACACATTTTTCTCAATTTCTTTCTTTCTTTCATTTTCCCAGTATCTTTATTTTTCACTCTTTTTAAACTTTCCTTGTACTTTTATTCATTCATTTTATGATTTTTCATTCCTCCCTTCTTTCATTCATTACACTCTTTCCCTTAGTTTCTTTTTCCTCTTTCTTTAATTCATTCAGTATCGTTCTTTTTTCTCTTACACTATTTCTCTTCCTTTGCACCTTTCCTTCTTTTATAGTCTTTGCATCTTTCTTTCTTTCTTTCTTTCTATTGTCTTTCTTTTTATTTTCTTTCTTTCTTTCTTTCTTTCTTTTCATTTTCTTTCTTTCTTTCTTTCTTTCTTTCTTTCTATTGTCTTTCTTTCTATTGTCTTTCTTTCTTTCTTTCTATTGTCTTTCTTTCTTTCTATTTTCTTTCTTTCGTTCTTTCTTTCTTTCTATTGTCTTTCTTTCTATTGTCTTTATTCTTTTTATTTTCTTTCTTTCTTTCTTTCTTTCTTTCTTTCTTTCTTTCTTTCTATTGTCTTTCTTTCTATTGTCTTTCTTTCTTTCTATTGTCTTTCTTTCTTTCTTTCTTTCTTTCGTTCTTTCTTTCTTCTCTGTCTAATCTTCTTGTCTTCTCTTTCAATATATATATTCTTCTGATCCGCTATTTTCCTCTCTTCAACACATGCATTTTAGCTAAAGAGTTATCACACTTCTTTTCAAATCAACGGTTTTTTACTTTTATTTTTTTCGTAATAGAAAAATTACCTCGGTAGCAATATCTCATTTACTGAAAGTGATGTCATCATACGCATAGGTAAAGCACAGACTGTTACCGATCATATTGAAATCTGATCTCTCTGATAAAACAAAACGAAAATTGTTTCAAGCTGTAACCTTATCAGTACTATTATATAGTTGCACCACTCAGACTTTAACGAAACGCCCGGAGAAAAGGTTAGATGGGATCTACACAAGAATACTGTGGGCTGTTTTGAACGAATCCTGGAAACAGCACCCCGCAAAGCAGCAGCTGTAAAGTGACTTACCTCTTATCTCACAAACTATCCAAGTAAGACGAACAACATAAGCTAGACATAAGCTTGCTCGTGAAGTAAGAATGACTTCTTAAACGATGTTTTCCTGTCGACTCTTAAACATAGATACACCAATGTTGTCCGACAAGCAAAAATTTACCGATCATATTTGCTCTTTGCGGACCCCGTGGATGTTGTCTTGAGTAGTGCTTCTCAAATTTTTGAACGTTGCAGATTAGTTGACTTATTTTTTTTGATCGATACACAGGCTAGTGTATAAAATTGTAGAATTTGTTAAACTTCAAATAAAAAGTATTTATGCAGCCATGTTAAAATGAAGTTTATTTAATACAGAAATCTATCCCCAATATAAACTAACCCCCAGTGTGCAGTCAGTGGGGAGTGAGACGGTTTCTTATTTGTTCAGTTTTTTAAAATAATGTGTGGCATTAGCGGACCGGCCGGTAGTACTCCACGGACTGGCACGTATTCCGACGGACCGGCTGTGAGAAGCACTGGTCAAGAAGACTTATCAAGATCGATGACCGATACGAACGGGTGACCAGAGAGAGAGAGAGAGAGAGAGAGAGAGAGAGAGAGAGAGAGAGAGAGAGAGTCAAAAGAACCTGTGCTGCTTTGTTTGTTTGTTGTTTAATGGCACATCAACCTTCTTGGGTTATTTAATGCCAAACCCATCCTTCTAGAAGAACAGTAGTGGCGCTATTTAACCCTCAGGTGGGAGGATAAGGAGGTTCATACCATTCCCAAAGGTATTTGTCCGAAAGTGAACGTGACTGGAGTTCGAGTTCGCTTAATACGATTCCTCAGTCCAGCGCTTTAACCATTACCCCCCCCTCTCTACCTGTGCTGCTACTAATGAAAAAATGGCATGAATGAACCTACAGAAAATGTCAACATTCTATCCTTTAAAGATATTTTTTCCGAAATCAGTAAAATATAATACAATTTGATAAGAAAGAAAGAAAGAAAGAAAGAAAGAAAGAAACCAAGGAAGAGTGAGACGGTTGGTTTTTATTTTTTGTTTTTTTGTTTAATGGCATATCAACCTTTGTGGGTTATTTAATGCCAAAGCTATCTTTGTAGAAGAAGAGTAGTAGTACTTTTTAAGGTTTCTTTGTATAATTTCGTATCAACCTTTGTGTTTAATCAAACAATTCAGTTGAGCATAAATATGCTGTTAGTTCTACTTAACCCATAGATAGGGCCCTATCAAGTGCTACCACGCCGGCCAGAGTGGACCTGGGAGCAATGGCAATGAATGGGTGCTTCTTTTTCCCCCAAGGCCCCAGCATTACTGGGACCTCACCATCAGATTGTTTAGTGTCATATCCAGGACACTCGTTAGGAGTGGGTCTTACCCCTCTGCAGAGGTGAAGTCAGTGTATTCTACAGCCCCAGCGAACTGGGCAATACACAGAGGTAAATGTCAAACAGTTTTATATCAGATAATTCAGTTTAGCATAAGTACACAGTTTAGACGTCAAAACAGTTCTATTTCGAGCAACTCAGTTTAGCATTAGTACGCAGTTTCATTGTCAAAACAGTTCTATTTTAAACAATTCAGTTTAGCATAAATACGCAGTTTAAATGCAAAAATCATTATAGTGAAAGAAGCACAGTTTAGTTCTATTTAACCCATGGATAGGACCCTTATCAGGTGCTACCACTCTGGGGCCAGAGTGGATATGGGAGTGATGGCAATGAAGGGGTACTCCACATTCCCCAAAGCTCCAGCATTGCTGGAACCTCACCATCAGATTGTTTAGTGTCGTATCCAGGACACTTGTTGGGAGAGGGGTCTTACCCCTCTGCAAAGAAGTAGTCGGTGTATTCTACAGCCCCAGCCGATTGGTCAAACAAACAAACAAAGAAAGAAAGAGACCGATTGAAAATAAAAAAGATTTGGATGAAATAAATAAATCTGAATGAGAGAGATTTTTTAACAAATATTTCGTAAAAAAAAGGTGGGGAGGGGAAAACTCACACGGAGAAGAAAAAAGAAAAATCAGTATAAAAATAACTGATAAAACCGAGAAAAGAAAATTACTATTAAAAAATATGAAAATAAAACACACGTTTTTCATTTTCATATCTTTTTATAGCATTTTTTCTTGTGTGTGTGTGTGTGTGAACCTGTTTAAAATTATCTCAAAGCTTAATTAACTAAACAATATCTCGACCCACCTCTCCACATTTTTTTCACTAGATTTAAAAAAATCAACGAAAAGTATTTGAAAAATAAACTTTTTTTTATCACTAATTAAAAGGTATCTTAAAGACACGTGATACGTTTACCTTTTTTTTCAGAAAGAAAGAGGAAGGGAGGAATTTAAAAAAAAAAGAAAGAAGAAAAACGAAAACACAATATGATCCATGTTCTGCGCGCCCTTCTCCCGTTACACAGTTTATTACCGTGTTCTGACGTACCAGTTAGGAGGAGGACATCTTTAGCAGAGGTGACGACGGTGAAGGTAAAGGATCGTCTACCCTGCTGACAGATCTGAACCATTTTTTTTCACCAACAGTGGCCCGAATGTTGTCAGCTGACTGTTTGAGACGACGCAGACGGACTCAAAGACGTTAAAACTGATTGTTGTTACACGAAGTTTACAAAAGGAAAAGGAAAAAGAAAGAAAAAATAAATAAAAGAAGCCTTTTCCCCCTTGTTGATTCCGTTGAAACTAGCAAGGAAAAGGTGCAAAACCATTATTATGTCTAAGTGGACAGTGTCCGGGAAGGTAACCTGTTACCTTCTAATTTTTGGCCTTTTCACTTTTTACTTGTGCGTTACCGGCACAGGGAACGCGAAGTCGAGATATAAAAGACAAATTTCGACTGATCTGTAAGTATCAAATTTTTTTTCTGTAGTTTTTCTCAAACTTTTTGCCGTATATCTCGTTTCACTTTTTTTTTTTTCCCCTACATGCTTTGCATTTTTCTAGTTATGTTTTAACACTCGCAGATACGCCCCCGGCTAAGGTAAGAAGAAAAAAAAGAAGTGATCCTTGGCGTCTAGGTTATTAATTCCTTGGGCTTTCTTTTTCAACCACTGAAAAGATAATTTAAAAAGTGGGGAAAAGACTTCTGCGAAACAAATGAATTGAGAAAATTCATTTCTGAAACTGAAAAAAGACAAAAAAGAAAAAGATTCAGTGCTGGACATGGGATATAACTTGCAACCTTCGGGTTATCTTTTTTTAAAAATAAATTATTTTATAATTAAATTTTATTTTTTCACACACACACACACACACACACACAGTGTGTGTTCTTTATCATTAACATTGGTAAAACTTTTTATTAGAGATCCTCAAACTTTTGATTGCATAGGGCCTCAGCATGTGAAATTTCAGCTCTGATAGGTAGTTTAATCCAAGACAACCACTGTTTGAAAAGATTATCGAAAAAGATGCGGGAACCCCCCCCCCAAAAAAAAAAAACACATACGAAAAAGAAATGAACTGGGTAAAGAAAAATACGCAAACTTCCTTTTACCTTCTGCTTAAAAGGGTGAACATGATTTTTACCGATTAAATAAGGGGTATATATTTACTGAGTGTGAAATATCAAAGAAATGGTTGTGCAGATTCTGGGTACATTTTCACCCTCATTTATTAAAGTAGACTCAAAACTTATCTCGCTCTGTCGATTAAGCTAAGAATATGCTGACTATATCTCCTGCAGTGGCGGTAACCACCCCCAAGTGGTGTCCTGAGTATAACACTAAATTGCATTTGATGTTGCTCTAGACCTGGGGTGTGTAGCATACTCCTTCATTGCCATTACTTCCAAGTCCACTCTGACCGGGCTTGATAATTCCGGTTAGGGTCCCATCAATGGTTTAAATAGTTTTGTTTAAAATTACTTATATTCCATAGAACTCTGTGAGGAAAAAAAAAACCTCTTACGAAACAACTTTACAAAAGATGTAAATATCAAAGCTTAAGATATTCCTAGATGAGTTGATATGCAGTTAAAAATCGACCGATCCAATCTATTTCATTTACTAAGTTTCATTTAGTTTTGCATAAAGCAAGAAATATGGTGGCACCCAGTAGGAATCGAACTCGCTAACCATTATATCATGCGCTTAGCGTCATAGGAACAGAAATCGGCAACCCGTTTTCAAATCCCGACCGAAGCTATTTGCATTTCACTTCGCTCCAATGCCCTTGAAAAAGGCATGAATCCATTCGTTCAACAACCAACGATGAGTAAATAATAAGACAAACTGGGCTCTTTAACCTTTATCAGGCAACCATTTTAGGAGAAGGAAAGCTGAATTCAAACCAGAAGTTATCCGCTTAAAAATTGACCTTGTTTCACATTCTCTTTATGGCAGAAGCGTTGGATAAATATTAAGTTCTAACAAAATTTTGCTCTTTTTTTCTGTTTAAACGAACTTAAAAATAAAATGATTTAAGTTATTTAGGGTTAGATCTTAGTTTTATTTAAAAGATAGTAACAACATAATTATCAGTATTAAAAGCAAAAACAATATTACATATCTAATTGATATTTTAATACCTTTTAAAGATTTAGATTCACTAAAAGTTGACTATATTACCCAACTAGAGGTTACGTAAATTAAAAAATGTTATTAAAATTTTAAAATACTTTTAAAGTTTTTTTGTTTTTTTTTTTAAATTAATAAACCGATTTAAGTAAAAATATTGCTTAAACGTTGATAACAATATCACTTGTTATGGTATTTAAATCCAAGTAGTAGGTCAAAATTAATGACAAGACATTTTTGTCCGTCACAAATAAGGTGCGCTTCAGTTTCCCGCCAAAATTCAATTGTACTTTTTGTATAGAAAATTGATGCAGCAATAATTTATTTTTGTATTTAATGTTGCAAAAGGAAAGCAACCACGTCAACATGGCCTTTAAATGTACAATTAAGAAAACTTAATAAAGTAATATATTTTTAATTTATTATCAAAATAGTGAAATAATAACAATTTTTAATTGCTTTTTTAAATATTTAATGTTTTACTTGTTAATATTCTACATATCTTTTATTACCATTAAGTCACAAATTTTTCACATTTTTTTATTTTTTTTATTTCCTATTTTTATAACAAAATTGACATTTTTTTTCATACATTTTCAGAGAATAAACAAATAATTTACTTTAATTGTAAGAGTTGTATGTATTGTAAAATTACAAGCACATAGTTAAAAATATGCTTATTTAGCAGTTTATTAGTTAAAATTTAAGACACTAAATTAATTTGAATTCAAAATCAATATTTGAAAAGAAATAATTGAACTTCTTTTAAATCTTCGACGTCTTTCTTTAAAAGAAATTAAATATAAAATTTCAAAATATAACGACCGTGAAATGCAAATGAAACTGAAATTTAGTTTTCAACCTGAATACAAGAGATGAACCAAAAAATTGCTTAAGAAATGAGTGTTACGGTAGGTTTCCATTTTTTTTTTTTTTTGCGTTTAACATCAATTATATCTTAAAACAAATAAAAATATTTTTTTTAAAAAGTCCCCAGTTTCTTGCTTTAAAATTTATATTTTTCAATTATTAAAAATATTTTATGTCTAATAATACATTAAGATTTAGCCTCTGATTGAAGAAAAGTACGCCACTATCTAATACAAATTTCAGACCTCTCCTTTTTAAGCAGAATAAATACCGAAACAATTGTTTCCCAATTAATCTAAAAGAAAATTCTATTTTCTATTAAATCATAGAATTAAAAGTTCTCAAAACCTTTTTTTCTTTTTTAAATTTAAAAAACATCTAATATTCACATTTGGGCAACTATTTTCTTCCAACTGCTACTAACCAATTTTTACAAATTTATTTCGTGCACACCTTCAGACTTTTGTGTGTGTGTGTTTTTTTTTTTTTTTTTTTTTTTTTTTTTTAGTACACAACAAGTCTATGCCATATTCTATATCTCTACCGATTTAGAAGCGCCACACACATGGAGAAGGTAAAATTAAGTGACCTGGAAAAATCAGCAAGTTTTTTGATGAAATAACTAATACATTATAAAAGTGATTCGTTTGTAAATGAACACTGAAAATTTCATGAAACTCTGGTTTCTCCCTGAATTTCTTTTTTCTTTTCCCCGATCAGGAGAAATAATTTCTTACAGTACAAAAAGTCCATGTTGTTAGTGCTTAGTAAAATAGACTCAAGACTTGGCTGGCTCATTCCAAGGGGGCTTCGTTTATTTGTCGCTGCCTCCCACCAGACTGTTCCAGGGGGGGGGGCTTCGTGTTATACAATAGTTAGCAACCAAAACTAGCAAAAATAATGACGTGAGTTCGATTCTCACTAGGGGCCCCGTACATATAGCTTTATACCGAAATTTCACCTTATCTTAAAGGCGAGGTGAGGTGTTACGGTAAACGAACTAAGCTAGCAAAATATTGCTCGTGAATTCGATACTTCATACTTTTAGCCTTGTACCAAACAAGTAGATTACTATAAGTTACCCTTTCCAGTTCTGAAAATAATTCTGAAACTAATGATATGATATTTATACACGTGTCTTTGTTCGTTTTGTGTTCAAATGGGAGGTAATTTTCGATTCTACGTTTAAAGAAATGTGGGGATTTTCCCGAAAATGTTTAAAGTTCGTTTGCAACTTCTTTATTTCTGAATGTTCTGAAATATTCCAGAGATCGAAAGAAAAGAAATTTTGCAGGCGCAAAATCTGGTGAAAATGAAGAATTCTAACGATCTTAACTTTTTGGAGGTTGTTGGGCTACAGTCATTGAAAATTAATTGATTACTTTTTTTATGATAATATTTAAATTATTTAAACATGAATTTATTTTCATATCTTCTCTGATTTGATTGATTTTAACAGCATGTCAACTCACCAAGAGTTATTTCATGCCTAGAGGTTATGAAATTGCGTTCATTGTACGTTCATATATACATTTTTTAATTGCTTCTTGAGAGGTTTTTTTTTTTTTTTGCACACGGTCCTATCAAATAGGAATTATTCTTAAACAGAACTCTTCAACCCATGGATGATGGGACTATATCAGTTACTACTACTCTGGGTTTAATGTCATATCTAGGACACTCCATTTGTGAAGGTCTCTCCACTTCATATTTTGCAGGTTCATGCAAATGATTGGCTGTTAGGCACTGAGGAAATAACAAATATTAAGTCGCAGGTTTGTGAGTTAGAGCCGCAAATCACCACGCTTTATGTTCAAAATGATTTTGTTTGCTGAGTAAATAATTCACATAGCTAAACCCAAATTCCGCAATATACGAACTTGGAAAAGCGAATAAAATGGGCTCAACAGTTGCACAAAGATTCCGATATTTTGCGACACTCCAGTAATCTACAGCTCCTTTTCGTTGCGCGAAACTAAACAAAGATTAATGAAATCGATTTCATCGATAATGTGATTGATTTTAACGGTATGTCAACCCGACTAAGAGAATTTTTTGCCTAGAGGTTCGAGAATTGCGTTCAGTGTAGTTCATATTTATATTTTTTGTATAGTTGTTTCTTAAGAGGTTTTTTTTTTTTTTTTCAATGGTTCTATTGAATACAAATAATTTTTACGCAGTTCTATTGAATACGAATAATTTTTAGACAGTTCTATTTAAACAATTCTATCGAACTTGAATAATTTTTAAATAGTTCTATTTAAACAGTCCTACTTAATACGAATAATTTTTAGACAGTTCTACTTAATACGAATGATTTTTAAACAGTTCTATTGAAATGGAATACTTTTTAAACAGTTCTATTAAAAAACAGTTCTATTCAAATAGTTCTATTGAATAAGAATCATTTTTGGCTGTTCTATTTAATGCGAATAATTTTTAGAAAGCACTATTTAAACAGTTCCATTGAATACGAATAATTTTAAAACAGTTCTATCTAAATAGTTCCATTAAATACGAATACTTTTTAAACAAATCTATCGAAACAGTTCTATTGAATACGAATAATTTTCTAACGGTTCTATTTAACGTTAACAATCATCGATGTGACCCTAATCTGTGATCTGGACTCTGTCGTATAGTTGCCATATGTGAACTTCTGAAAGTAGCTCAATATTTCCCATTTGATATGCTTTTTAGGATCATACATTTTAATTCAGCGAATACACTACAAAGTTTTAATCCTTTTATCAATACAGACTTATTAAGAAAATGTTAACACCTTTACGGGAATATGTTTATGATATAATTTCAAGCAGTCTTCACATGTTCAACACATTCATGGAATCTCCCATAAGTGATTTAAAAAAAAAAAAACGTTAATATTTCGATGGGAGTATCTTTATTAGAAAAGAACTGATATGATGGAGATCACCTTGGTAAGATTCCAAACATTTGCTGTCAAGAGGAGACTTTAAAATCATATCATAAAACAGCCCTCGTAGATATGTTTGTTTTTTTGAAATACTCTGTATTATCAATGAATGCATTTAATTAAAAAAAATTTGGTAATAGGATAACTTAATCATGTTTATTATTGGTGTCTTTTAAAGATATTGTCATGGACATAGTCAAGATTTTTTTTCTATTTGATAGGCCTTTGAAAATGATATACTTTAATAGATGGAGAGCACAGCACGATATTAATGGAAGGACGAGAAGAGTAACGAATTGGGTTGCTTTGTTATACAACTCTTATTGGGCTACTTAATGTTAAACTCGGTCTTTTTCAAACAGTTACGCAATTTCATGGCGTAATAGTTATCGTCGTAGGAAATGGACACGGCAACACGAGTTGAAATCCTGGACGAGATTGATTGCATTTCATATAGCACTAATACTCTTGGGAAAGGTATGAATCCAATTATTCTCCCTCCAGCTATGGGTAAATAGTTGGACGGACTGGTTTCTTCAGCCTTGATGCGGTAACTAGTCTAGGAGAAGGAAAACTCTGAATTCAAACCTGTTAAACTCCGCTTAAAAATTGTCCTTGTGTCATATCCTGCCCGAGCGGAGGGGTTCGTAAATATGATTACGCAATTTCAAGTTACTAATGATAATCATTTAAATATTTTCCGACACTTCTCCGTTACGAGCAGGATGAGACACAAGGTCAATTTTTAAGCGGATTGATTGATTGATTTTTAACGTCGTCAAACCGTCTGGAGTTATTTTACCCTTAAAGGTCTTATATTTATCCGTGCTTTCTATCAGGCAGGATTTTTATAGTGGGGATTTAGGGGAGGAGGTGGAGATCGGGCACGAGCCGAAGCTGGTCATAGGATCACTAGGTGCAATGTGAACTATGCTAGCCTTTGCTAAGTCTCCAAACGTGAATGCCAGGTGACCTTGCTGGTCATAGATTCACTAGGCCCGAAGGTTTAGTGCAATTTGAATCCATGCTTGTCATTGTTTGGCCTCTTGGCACATATGCCAGGTGGCCTAGTACTAGACCGAAACAGCAAATTAATGCCGTGACCTTATACTTAGTGGTCTATTCAATAATAATCATTTGTTTGCACACAGTTATATAGTTTCACGTATTCTTATCCAAAACTAAAAATTTTCAAACTTGTATATTTGACTCATTGGTGGGGCTCTAACAGGTACTACTAATCCGGGTCAGAGTGGACCTGGGAATAATGTCAATACTCTTCAGATCTCCAGAACTGGAGCCTCATCATCAGATTCAGTTTAGTGTCATACTCTGAACAATCTTTTTTGGGAGGGTTACCTCTCTGCAGGGGGATACAGTCAGTGTATTCTAAACTTCATCGACAATCACGATTTTCAAGCGGAATACACCTGGTTTGAATTTGGAGTTTTCCTTCTCCGAGATTAGCCCAACCAAGGCTAAACCCAGTCTGCCCTATTACTTACTCATAGATGTGTGGCGGGAGATGAACAGATGGATTACTGTATTTTTCAAGGGCATTAGCGCGAAGTGAAATGCAAATTGCTTCGTCCAGTATTTGAACATTGGTCACCTTTTTTCATTTCCGAAGCAGATAACCGTTACGACAACACGCCTCCAATAATGATAATCATTTGTGCACAGTTATATAAGGTTTCAAGTATTCCAATATAATATTAATAATTTGCACATAATCATATGGCCTTAAGTATATCAAGCAATTATATCGTTTCGAGTAATTAATAATCTTTGTAAATAATTGTAGCTTAAAGAAATTAATCTGAACAAATAACTTGTACACAGTTATATGGTTTCAAGTATTTCTATCTAATACTAATAATTTTCAATAAGTTCTATTTGGCCAATATGTGATACCATAACAATAATAACCAGGGAATAATGACAACAAATTACAGTACAGTACAATACACGATTTTAATGGCTTTATTATTATTATTAGTTTTTCTCATCAACGTTAGCGGATGACCTTTCACTGGAGTTTGAGTGACATCAAGTCTCCAGGACTCTTCTCAGTATTCTGGCCGTTCTCAATAATGTAGTAGTTTGGATGGTCTCCACTCGTCCGCCAACTTCCAAGTCCTCCAGTCCGTTGTGTAGTCTTCATCTCGGCGTTAGCTGGAGTCTGAGTGATTGCTAGTCTCTTCAGGTCTACAGGACTTTTCTTAGTATCCTGGCTGATCTCAGTTTGAATGATGTAGATTTTTCCTCTGATTTCCAACCCTACTGGTCTAGATTCGTCCCCCGCTTTCCAAAACTTTGTGGACCGTTCCAAGTGCACCAATTACAACTGGTATCACCGTCACTCTCATGTTTCACAGCTTTTTTAGTTCTCAGGCAAGGTCCATGTACTCGTCTCTTTTTTTTCACTTTGTGGTCCGCCGGAACGGCAAAGTCAACTGTACGAAAGGTTCTCTTTTTGTCTTTATTTTTATTAATTGTCAGTGAGTCTGTTTTTTTGGTCAAGCTTAGTTGATCTCTTTTTATCTCAAAATCCTGTCGAATTTTATGCCTCGCCTTCAACAGGACGGATTCTAGTTTGCGCATGTACCATTTGGTAGTATGGTCAATTTCAATTTCTTGCATAATTACCAGTGAATCACCTTCATCACCCAGTCGTGTTTCGTTTGATGCTTATTTTGCACTAGTTTGCAACATTCGCCTTTTATATGATTAATGGTTTCGTCTCTCTCCCCATGTAATCCACATTTGCTTTTCTATCGTGTATTATGAATTTTTTCTTTAATATAATTGGACCTTATAGCGTTGTTTTGTGCTTCTATTTGTACCGGACATTGGCATAAGGGTTAGAGTGTTCGCCAATGGCCTCGGAGACCTGGGTTCAATCCTAGGTCAAGTCGTACCAACGACTCAAAAATGGTACTTGATACTACCTTGCTTAACACTCAGTATTATAAGGTAAGAATCAAGGGTAAAGTAGAGCAATCCAGAGAAAGGAATAGCACCCTTCCCTACACCTCGGGGTAATAGCTATCGAAAAGGAGTCTTCGGGTCACCCTCGACTAAGGTCGTCAACTTTTATTAGAAGAGATTCAGTTTCTTTGTAAAGGAAGTTTCTCGTGTGAAATTTTGCCTGTTTGTCGCTTGAAATATCCATACAGTTGTTGCCATTTCTGTTTCATTGTTATTGTTGTTCTATTTGTTTTTATACTGTCATGTATGTTATTGGCCGCTGTAAGTAGTCTTTCTTTGCCGTAAACCAAACCCTTCGAGTCTTCGTATTAATGTATCTACTGGCAAGTCTTCTCCCTGGCGATTTGGCGAGTCTTCCCCCTCCTATTTTTGAAACATATATTATGTTTATCATCTTTCGGGTGCACTACTCAGATGTTAATTCCTTTGATCAGATTTCTCATCGAGAGTTTTCTCGTTTGTCTGAGGTGCTCATTTTTTAAATTTTTTCTTCTATATCCACTTGTTTGATGGTGTCCGCTTCCAGTATTTCAAGTACTTGTAATTTTCCTTTTCTTCAAGCGTTCTGATTCTTTCTTGATCTGGCAGTTGTATTCCTTCTGCTAATTGTAGATTCTTATCGTTTGTATCAAAGTCTCCAATTCTTTTTCATTTTAGCGAACAGCTTTTTGTCATCCATATACATGAGGAGATTAATATTTTCTTGCGATTTAGTAAACTTTTAGCTTCATTATACTCCCTAATTATGTAATTGAATGGCATCATTGTTATTACAAATAGTATTAGCGAAAGTGCATGTCCATGGAGGATGTCTTTTTGGATTTTCACCTCAGCTAAATTTTTTTCTCCGGCTGTCAAATCCACTTTCCAGTTTTTCATGACTACCGTAGTGAATTTAATGACTTTGACGAATACCTTGTACATTTTTGTACAATCTGTTATTCAGGATTGCGAGACCATATCATTGGCCTTTTTGTTGCCGATCCACGCCACAGCAATATTTTTCCGTCTCGCTTTGCTCTCCTTGAGGATGTGCTGATCAACGTAGAGTAAATCACTCGTTCCTCTTGTTCCCCTGTAACACCCTTTCTGATCTTCGGGAAACTGTCAACGGCTGATTAGCGAGTAATAGATCACCTCCGTAATCTGAGCTGTTAGGGTTTTCTGCATCATCGGTTGACAAGTTACTGGTCAATAGTTGCTGGGGTTCATTGCTTTTCAAGGGTCTTTCTAAATCAAGGCAGTTTTAATCAGCCATTCGGGTATATTCGCTACTTTTAGGCATCTTCTCAGTTATAGAGTCGGTCTGTCATGGATGGACGTGAATTTTTTAAAACCTGACTATCATGGCCTGGTGTTTCAATTCAGTAATGTTTAAGTGTTGCTCGGCGATTCCAAGTGTATATCTGCCTCGAGGCCTTCGAGTTCTTGTAATTCTTTTTTCATGTTATTCATCTATTCGGCATTTTTGTTATGTTCTTTCCGTTCCCATATTTTACTCCAAAATAGTTTTGCTTCCTTTGCATCCGCTTGTTCGTTTGTCCTCGTGCATTCCCTATCGACTTGTTGGTAGAATTTTCTTACGTTATTTTGGAAAATCCTGTTTTGTTTATATTGCTTGACATTGGCTAAGTATCTTTTAAGTTTCTCCTCTTTCATCAATATCTTTTGATTTATTTCTTCTGGTTGTATTGTCACACTTGTCTGCTGTTTTGTTTTGGTGTTTTCCTCCCAACATATCCCTAAAAGTTTTTTCTTTCCTTAGCGCTTTCTCTTGTTCTCGCATTTTTTTTTTTTTTTTTTTTTTTTTTTTTACTTGTCCTTCTTGCCTAATTTCCATCCCAGGTTTTGTATTTCTGCTCAGATTACTTAGGGTAATACTGATTTTTATCATCGACAAGTTTCGCTCCAGCTCGTTTGTTCAGTGATGTTGTCATGTGGGGTATTTGGTTATTATTTGTTTACATTTTCGCTTTCTTCTGTTGCTTTTTCCAGGCTTGGTTCCTGAGAGATGGTAATGTAGTCATCTTTTCAGTTATGATTTTCTTTATTAACTCCAGATTTATTTGTATTGTGATAACATTTGTTTTATGGCGCTGGGGTATGTGGTGTTTCAGTTTTCAGTATTTAGCGTTTCATTTCGGATAGGGGGATTTTGTTCATAATCTTCCCTATTGAATTGTTCACATATTTCTGATATCTCAAGGTGAGAAAACCAACCTTTCTTTAATATCATTCTAGCTAGGTCAGCAGTCAGTTCCAACTGATGGGTTTTCAGTGGAGTCTGAGTGACAGGTATTTTCAAGATTCTTGGGGATTGTTCAAAGGGACACAACTACGATTGCTATCACTATAAATTTCATGTTCGACAGCTTTTCCAGTTCTCTGACAAAGTCCAGCTTATCGCCTTCACTCGATGGACTGTAGGTAAGCAAAATCCACTATATGACGTTCTTTTTTTTTATTCTTGTTAATTAAAAATAAGTCTGGTCGAGATTGGGTGATCCGTTCGTATCTCAAAAGTCTCAGAGTATTTTATACGTTTCATTTTCTCGGACAGATTCAGGTTTGGGCTTACACCATTTCTTTGTATGGTGCAATTTCAGTCTCTTGTATAATACACAGAGGGTCATTTTGTCTACCATGTTGTGTCTGTTCTTGTATCCCTTTTGTGCTAGTTTGCTGCATTCCCTAACTACGTGATTCATATAACTGTGCAAAGTATGCATGTAAGATAGGAATGCTTGATATCACATATAGCTTATTAATTCTTGATCAGGCCAAGAACACCCTATCCTACCAGTTATAATATCCTCATCGTTGCCAGATCTCTTTAGAGGAGTAAGAGTCCCGCCCATCGAGTTTCTTGGTTATGACCCTAAACTACATCTGATGATGAGGCTTCAGTCCTTGAACTTTGGGAAACTCCCGGGTGCACTCTGACCCCGAATGGTAGCACCTATTAGGATTCCACCAATAGGCCAAATAGAACTGTTTAACCATTTAACTGAGGGCAAACAGATGACTAATGTTTAATTGAATTGCTAATGTTAAATTGGAATACTTGAAACCGTTTAACTGTGTACAAATAAAATTGTTGGTGTTAGATAATAATACTTGAAACCATTTAACTGTGTGCAAACAAATGGACTCTGGCTTGTTTAAGATGTTACCTACAAACTATTTGTTTACAAATCATATTTATTATATACATGAATAAATAGGATTTGCGATCAAATTACCTATAAGGGTTGATCAGCCATAAAACCCAACCAACCAATTTGATATCACATGAGGAAAAAAGCTCTTCAGAAGGCAACACAAAAAATGTAAATATAAAGCACAATGAACGTAATTTCCTAACCTCTGCCCATGAAATAACCCAAGACAAGTTGACAAGCCGTAAAAATCAATCAATTTTTAACAATAATCATTAGTTATATTTTTTAACAATAATTTTTAACAATAATCATTAGTTATATTTTTTTTAACATAAAAGGTATCACTGAATAGATTTTCAAATGATTTAAAAAGGTTCCAAGAAAACGGCTTTCACCAGTTGTTTCCATGACGATTTACACAAAAAAATGTTTTCCTAGTGTCACAGGAACCTGTATAGGCGTAACATATTATGCGTATAAATTGTTAAATTGAACAACTTGGTTTTATTTTTCAATTAATTTTTTAAACACATGCACAGGGTTTGGTACTATACGCCATTTCCTACACCTGGAATCGTGGACCACCCCTGTTACGAAAACGAGGCATTTCCGTCCAGTGATCGGATTCGAAACTGAGACTATAGTCAGTCGACTACCCCGATTCTCAGAACAACTACAGTTTATACCCCTATACGGATCGTTCGAATTTTCAAGGACTAATTTTTGGGCCAAAAAATTGCTGTCCATCTTTACATGAAAGATAATTTTTTAAGGTTGAAATTCATACATAATTTAAAAAAGACTTAGAACAATCTTTGACTTCAATAATGAATCCTTAGTTCACCATAAAACAAAGGTCGACCTATACACGAGTATATACGGTATTAACACTTTGTTTATCTAGCCAAACCCTTAGAAATTCTAGGGCTTAATTAGTCTATACAATATTTAGTCATATAGATGTATGCGTATGTATTCACAGCAATGGGTAAAATAGTAGGGTATATTGGGCTCTCGAGCCTTGGAAAAGAAGAAACTCTGAATTCAAAACCTGGGGAGTGTTGTTCAGGAGAATCTGTTCAATATTGGTGCTCCATTTTTCTGTTGTCAGCTTATCCAAGAAGTCTGGCTGGTTCTACACAAACCCTCACCACTATAAACAAATCACCTGTGTAATTAGTCCAATAGCTCATATCTTTAACCGAGCTGTTGGGCCCTTGGTATGGCAACCAGTCTGGGAGAAGGAAAATTCTGAATTCAGACCTACAAAACTTTACTCAAAAATTGACCTTATATCACAACCTGCTCGTACAGAAAGGTTGGTGTGTGTATATATATATATATATATATATATATATATATATAAGTAAATTTGGCGACTATAGTTGAGGGCGACCCTAAGGTTCCCTTTTCAATTCCAACTACACCAAGGTGTAGAGTAGGGTGTTACTCCTTTCCCTGGATTGCTCCAGTTTACCCTTGATACGTACCTTACAATTCTGAGTGTTAAGTCGGCATCAAGTACCATTTATTGAGTCTTTGGTATGACTCGACTTGGAATTAAACTGCGGTCTTCTGGGCCATTGGCGAACACTCTACCCACTCGACAATAGACTGATTGTGTGCATTTAACCAATCTATCCTTCAGTCAGAATGCGAGACAAGGTCAATTTTTAAAGGAAGTACAGCTAGTTTGAATTCAGGCTTTTTCTTCTCCCAGACTAGTTGCCATACCATTGCTAAAGTGGTCAGATTGCCTATTCACTCATAGCTGGGTGGGGGGTAAAGAGACGGATTCATGCCTTTCCCGAAGTCATGAGCCCTAAGTAAAACGCAAACAACATTACATAGGATTTGAACTCGTCACAGATTTCATTTTCTTCAGCGATAACTTTTAAACTAAGTCTCTCTCTCTCTCTCCCCCCCTCTCTCTCTCTCTCTTTTATATATATATATATATATATATAATAAAATGAATTGAATAAATCAAACTAACTAAACAACTGAAATGAATATTTTAATAATTCATAGATTTATGGTGAATTACTTTTTGCAAACGTAATTTCTTTTTTTTCGTGGCCTGGTTTCATTGTTGGATTACATAACTTTTAGTATATGATTAACCCTTACAAACCCGAGTCTTTTCCAACCCGCTCTGGGCTGATAATATAAAATATTGTAAATTGTTATTCAACAACCATACGTGTTGTTAATTATCAGGTTACATTTCGTAGACAAAACCGATGTAGAAATGGGAATTCCCTGAGCCTCATATTTGTAGCAAATTTAAATTAATTTTATTAAATGACTATAGAAATAACTTGAGAAACAAGGGGAAAAAACTAAAACAAAAACATTCGAATTCATTTTACCCATAATTCCATTGTCGTTCACTTTGCAATATGAACTGAAATGGCGTCATCTATAATTCAGGTTGCCCCTGAATATATATACATATCAGCACAAATAGCAGTGTCTCAGTTTCTAAGGGTTAAGTAATTCAGTATTTTACCTGTGTGTAACATCAGTTTTCTACCGCAGGGCATGACATCTCTATTCCAACATTTTGTTGGCATCAACGATGTAGAAATGAGGATTCCTGGTTGGAATTTTGGCCGCCCAGTTATATTGTTGTATAGTCTCATAGACCCAACCAAGAATATAATTAAAGACAGAGAACGACTTCAATGAACGAACGAAACACTCTTCTTTATACATATATTTCTCATTTTATTCTGGAAAGGGCCCACTCTTTATTGTTAGTTGAGAGATAGATGGAGAGACATATACTCTGATTGGGGACTTCAAGTCCATATCTTCTTCCGGGAGCCAGTGGGTGCCAACGCTTGCAGCCCCTTGCAAGCTCGTCAGAGACGACCTGATCGGCTGCGTGTCCCTTGCTCGACTCCCGATTCTCTGCCTCTGTCTAAATCTGACCGCGTGGTTCTCATCTCATGGTCTCCTTCCGGTTACACACCTGTTGTACCCGACTGCTCTTATGTACAGTCATATCCCTGTTTACTCATCACAGCGTGACAGCTTGTCAAAGCACACGGGGTCACTAGGAACGAACCGAAAATCCATGTCATATGTTATATAACAATATGTTCTAGGGAACGACACAAATACTGACCCAAAGCTCTGGGTCATGACTAAGATGTAATGATACACCTAATTGACTACTGCTAGACAGTAGCGATATAGAAATGGGGATTTTCCATTCGGAATTCAGGTCACCCAGGTATACGTATTTTTCGGTTGTGGCACAAATACCGGCCTCTCTGGTTAAAATTATATGAAAATAATTCTTAGAAATTAAACAATTTTGTGGATTTTTTTAATATTTTCAAACTGTCACTGCATCAATATATCTAATTATGGCGATTTGATGTATAGATATATAATGAAATAAAAAAAGAATTTGTTAGTCACAGTTTCAATATTGCTCTAGTTTTTAAATGAGTGCGTTGTAGAGAGCGGTTGGCTGGGAGAGGTGCTGTGGCAAAATTGTCACAGTGAGAGCTGGTGCTCTAAAAATGAACTTTATAACCTAGATCTTACGAACAAATTCAGGAGTTCTTTTCTTATCAGAACATTCCGAGTGAGGCTTCCAAACTGCCGTACCTTTGTAATCAGCATTTGTTGTAAAAATATACGTGTTAGATAAACCCTAACCTATTCATGTTCTATCTCCGTGCCACGTCACTGCGTGATGCACGCCAAATGCTGTGGTTGTAGGTAGCCATGTAGTTACATTGGCATAAATATGACTTTGAATATTTCACCCGAATCCCACAGCTTATATAAACTAACTAAAGGCAACATAACAGTCTACATCAATACTAACTCCTGGATGTATGAAGTGTGGACTTTGTGCTTGGAGAGTGTTGCAAGAGTGCCTTCTAAGTGTTGGTAAAATAAAAACAATTGACAAAATAAAGAAGCTAACACACTGTTTCTTGACACGTACCGGATTTGTTCCTTTGAAGAGAGTTTTCGTGGTATTTAACGTTCCCAGGGAGACCTGGGTTCAATCCCAGGTCGAGTCATATCAAAAACTCAAAAATGGTACTTGATACCCCCTTGCTTAACACTCAGCCTTTTAAGGTACAAATCAAAGGTAAAGTAGAGAAATCTAGGGAAAGGAGTAGCGCCCTCCCCTACACCTTGATGTAGTAGCTATCGAAAAGGGAGCCTTCAGGTCACCTTCGATTATGGTCGCCAACTTTACTTACTTACCTTTGTCTATGAAGGATTATGATTATTTACAAGTGTTTGACCAAGTAAGCGTCTTGGAGTACCTGTGTGCTACTTCGATATATCCTGGTTTTTGGAGCCGTTAAGGAAAGTATCATTCCTTCAGCGAGACTGGCGGTAAAAGAAAAGAGCAGGAAAAACAAAAGAACAAAGCAAAAACACAACAAAACAACCCTTCAAAATAAACAAAAGGAGACCTTGGCCTTTGACCAAAAATTTGAAACCTATGAGACATGTGATTAAAACCACCTGCATGATGAGAAAAATGTCAATTTAGTTTTTTCATTTTTATCCGTATCATTTTACTTATTTTATTTTTAAAAAGGTTATTCGATTTTTATTTTACTTCTCATGATTTTTCACTCTAGCTTTTAGATAGTAGTCTTTCACAAGAGTCTGAGTGACAACAAGTCTCCTCTGGTCTTCAGGACTCTTCTCGATATTTTAGTCGATCTTAATAGTCCTGGGGTCTGGATAGTCTCGATTATTCTAATTTCCAATTTCTCTAGTTTCCTTTCCAAGCCTTTGCGCACCGCTTAAAGCGCACCAACTACAATTAGTATCATGTTACCTTCATTTTCCACATTTCTATGGCAAGAACCAAGTATTTGTCGATCGTTTCTCACTCTGTGGTCCACTGGAATAGCAAGATCCGCAAGATGACAAGTTATTTTTTCTCGTTAATTAACAATTCTACCTTGTCGGCTGAGGCTGTAGAATACGCTGACTGCACGTCTGCAGCGGGCTAAAAACCCTCTTTCTCCCAACGAGTGTCTGGGGTATAACACTAAACTGCATCTGATGGTGAGACTCCAGTCCTGGAGCTTTGGGGGAATATAACTGTGTGCAAACAAATGAGTTCTTCCTAGTTTAAAAATAGTTACCTACAAACTATTTGCTTTCAAATCATATATATGAAAACAGAATTTGGCATTAAGTAACACACAGGGGTTGATATACTGTAAAACACCAACCAGCTAACTGTTAATTAACACTAGGTCTGGCCTTCTAGCCGAGACTACGGGGTCTGTTTGTATATTAAAATCCAAGAGAATTTTATGGGTCTCAATTTCATGGATAAATTCTGGTTTGAGCGAATAACATTTGTTAGTATGGTAGAATCGTTTGCACAATTACTAGTCGATCACCTTTCTCACCCAGTCGTGTGTAGTTTGGTTTTCCTTTTGTGCCAGTTTTCTGCATTCGCTTATGTTACTCCTTGAGAGTTTTCACACCAGCGTTATAATCCCTTTACCAAGCTTTTAGGGATTGTTCCAAGTGCACCAACAACAGTTGGTATCACCGTCACTTTCATGTTCCATAATTTTTCAGTTCTCTAGCAAGTTCTTAGTACTTATCTATCTTATCGCTTTCTTTTATTTTCAATCGGTGGTCCGCTGGGACGGCAAAGTCCACTATTCTGCAGGGTTATTTTATTTTTTATTTTATTTTATGTTTTTTTACTCTCATTAGGTCTGGTTTTCTGGCCAGGTATTATTATTTATACCACCACAAATTGTTATTGCGAGAACTATTGGATATTTCATGTTGGAACATGCATCTGACAGAACACCTGAGGTTATAATTTCCTGATGTTAGTGTTTACACATTTGCAGCCAACAGGAACAATGCAAGGCATTGAAATAATGCTCGAACAGGAAAAAGAAAAATCTTTAAAATGCCCCGTTTGCATATTTATTTGTGACGATCCGATATTTAACATTTGAAAAATAATTTTTTAGACTGTTTGAATCATTATCGTACATAATTCAATCTTAAAATGTAACATGAGAGAGCCCCCACGTAGTGGCTAACGTGCTGGAGTGTGACATCGATGTAAGTGAGTTCGAACTCCAGTCGCGCTATTACGTTCATTTTCGTACAAATACCCTTGGGAAAGATACGACGCCTCCTACAGCTACAGGTTAAATAGTACCACTACTGTTCTTCTACAAGGATGTCATTGCCTTTAAATAACCCACGAAGGTTGAAATGCGATTAAGAACAACTAAACGGAAACTGGAACCGAGATGGATATGAACGTATGACAGACAGGCAGGTAGACATACAGATATGACCCAGCTATGGGTTAAATAGTACCACTACTGTTCTTCTACAAGGATGGCTTGGCCATTTAATAACCCACGAAGGTCGATATGCCATTAAACAAGAAGACTAAACCAAACCAAACAAATACACATACACGAGAGACCAACACCTTGGAACATGAACTGAAGGTAAGGCTAACGGCTGCATTTTGCAATTTAAATAAGGAAACCGCCAGAAACGCTTGCAAGAGATTCCGAAGTCGTCTAGAGACCATGGTTGAAGCATGTGTTGATTTCTTTGAATAAATCTAATCGATAATATTCAAAGATATTTTGTAATTTTGGTAAATATATCTGTGAAGTGAGATGTCAGCGTTATTTTCCTTTTTGCGTAATTTGGACGACTGACTCTTCTCACCCTGTGTCTCTCTATCTATATATATATATATATATATATATATATATATGGTGCCGACTTTCTCTGTCACCCAACACGTCTGATGTAGTCTTAACATTCTTGAAATATATCATGTTAAATATGTGCGTCTGTTTGTAACCATACCTAAAAAAAAAGAGGCACGACGTAGCGAAATTTTTATTCGAGCAATACGGTTAAAATGACCCAAAATAATAAAACAATTTCTCACCGAGTTTATGACTGTTCATTTCGTGGGGTCTGAACGAATTTTTTTTTTTTTTTTTTTTTTTTTTTTTTAATTATGTTCTCGATATAACAGCAATATCTTAAATAGAAACAACAGTATCATAATGTGTTTCTGTTATAACGAGAATGCAACGAGTTAACGAGTCGTCAATTTGTTGGTAATCAGATTATTATTATTAAAACGCTACATTCAATCATGAACTTTTCTATGATAAAGCATTTCTAGATAAAAGTGAAATTAGTCGATTTGGCTTCCAGGAACCAAGTTATGGGTACCTTTTTTGGAGTATTTGAGCTTGGAAAATTTTCAGATCTAACACACATCATAACAGTTAACTGCCTTGTCTTTCACTCTTCGAAACTGAGAACAGATGATAAATTATGTTACATTGCTAAAAGGATCACAAATTCAGGCTAAAGAGAACAAAAACAAATAATCTTCTCTTTACTTTTTTTTTGTTTATGAATGAATATTAGTTCTCACACACACACACTTCTTTAAAATGATGACCTTTATTAATATTTCCGATTTTCTCGTTTCATGGGAGACCCCATGGTATAGTGGCTAATGTGTTGGACTACGATATCGAAGTTTGGGAGTTAGAACTCCAGTCACGCTATTACGTTTCTCTGCCATAAGCAGCAAGGTATTAAGCCCCTTACCCTCTAGTTTATGGGTTAAATAGCCTCACTACTGTTCTACAAAGATGGCTTTGGCATTAAATAACCGACGAAGGTTGATATGGTTTAGTTTTATGGCATATCAACCATTGTGGGTTAGTTAATGCCAAATCATCTTTATACATATATATATTAGATATATATGATTTGGTTTGGTTGGGTTTCATGAAATATCAACCATTGTACAAATGCCAAATCCATTTTTATACATATAAACTATTCTATTTCAAACATTTCACTTCAGCATAAGTACAGTTTAGATGTCAAAAACAGTTCTATTACAAACTATTCAGTTTAATCAAAGTTTGAGGTTCCAAGTATTGCTATGTATAACGAACAATTCAGCTAAACAGTCGTTTATTTACACATAGTTAAATGAAAAAACAGTTCATTTTAGCATAAGTACGCAGTTTAAATGTCAAAACAGTTCTATTTCAAACAATTCAGTTTAACATAAGTAAACTCTTTAGTTCTATTTGGCCCATGAAGGTTGATATGTCATTAAACAAAGACACCGAACCACATTTAGCGTTTCGGGAAATTGTTAATTTCTCTAACACTATATTTTTTTAGGCAACACAAATGAATGACGAAACTTTTCTTTAACAACACAACAAAGAAAGTTTTTATTTGCAGCATGGAATATGGTTTGCTTTTGGTGCTGCAAGACTCGTGGAGTTTTGGCTTGTTAGTGTTGGAGACGAAATGGCGTAGCGGGATGTTGATATGGCAGCGTGTGTTGCGGGACGTGTGAGGGATTGTGTTTAGAGTCACCGTGTAGTTTTGTATCTGGTATTTGGGGGAGAGTCTGCGTTGTCTCCATGTGTGGACCAGAGGTGAAAAGGGAACTAGTGTCGAGAGCGGAGTTACGCTCAGATCGACATAGCCAATTTTGGGGTGACACAAAGTTGGGCCTGTGCGAGGCATGTTGTATGTTTCCAATTTATGTTCAACTGGGATTCCTCGTAGGAAATCCATAAATTAGATGGTTCCCTCGTTGAGTGTCCATGTTGCTGCTGCTAGTGTTAAAGCCACAGTGAGATGTCCACACTGGGCGGCTTGTCTAGCTAACAAGCATCGCTAAGTAGGGACGGCCAGGGGCACGTCTGTTCTGGTCGCCGTCTCAAGCCAAAGAGAGTGGGTTTGACCGCTCACCCGTTTTGCAAGCCGGAAATGAAGGTCCGGGCTGAATAGGATAAGTCATCCTGATTGGGTGAAATTAAGTGTTGAAATAAATTGAGCGCCAAACCAAAATAGGAGATTTTCCTCTTCTCTACACACATTTTATATTCTGTGTAAAAAGAATTAGCTGAATCTTTTCAATTTTTAGAAACCTGATATGTGTGTGCTTGATGTTAAAGAAGATATTTAGTCGAGTCCCCACTCACCAAGAACAAATAGTAGCATTAGTATATCTGTGATTACTAATACTGAACGCAACGAAGGAAAGACGAGATAAAAGTATTTGTACGAACGCACAATCATTTAAGCATTCATATACATATTACAAATATAACAAAAGGCAGATAATGTTATCATTTATACAAAAATGGCAGTGAAGGTTGATGGAGTCCTACTGCCTTTGTTATATTAAAAGAAAGAAAACAAATAAGACGACGCGAATATTGATAAGTTTCAAAAGGGAAGATTTAATGACAGCATGAGACGAAATTTTCCTAGTGCTGTGAGTAATAATAGACAAAGGACAGTTGCAAATAGTTGAACAGGAATTTAGCTGTCAGCCAGAAGTTCGAGGTCCAGTTGATTTAGGAGAAAGAGGTAAAAGGTGAAAGAATAGCCTCCTAAATAGTTGAGTAGGAATTTAGTTGCTGATGTCAGAGCAAGAATTAAGTTGGTGCCGAGGTCAAAGCAGGAATAAAACATCCAGTCTGAAGCGTCGAGGATTCGTTGGTCTAGGAGAAATGAACAAATGCTGAAGGAATGATTTCCTAGAAAACAACGGTCCATAAATTGGATGTGCTCTCCTCATGGTGATGTGGTCTGTTGCTGAAGTTAGAGCGAAAAAGAGGACCGGTCCGTCCTGTTCGAAAAATACACGAGGAGAGTGTGAGCACGCGTTTTCACCGCTTTTTATATAGCCCGGGAAAGTCCTCCGGGCAGAATGGGATAAATCATCCTCATTTGGATGAAAATATGAGATCGAGACCTCAACGGTCAAATTAATTAACGCGCTAAATAATAATTTGAAATTCTTCCTGCTACACAAAGAAACAGCTTGATATTATGTACATTTTGTTCCATGAACAAGCAATGTGTATAAGAATTCAAAAACAAAAAAAATTCACTTGATTATGGGGAAAGTAAAATAGTAACATAGCTTTATCGTTCTCTGTTTAGAGTCAGAAATACGTCTCTCCTCTTCAAAAAAACTGAACCAAAACCGAAGGTCAGTAATGGGTTTTGGGTTCTGTCATGTGATATCCCAGAACAAACAAATACGTTGTTACAACGAAAAAAAGCCCTATTCCATTTAATTCAAACCGGTCAGAAGAAATACGTGGAATGGTTTTCTTAGTCGATGATAGAAAGAATTATTTTCCTTTAGGAATCGTCACTCCCCTTCAATAATATGGGGAGGGGAAGGTTTCGCTGAACCCCAAAATATTTTACTGAGCGCTTCACGGTTTCGGTACTATCACCTTCTGAAACCCATAAAGTTTCGCGTCACTGTCTCTGACAGTAATCCGAGTCACACAATGATACACTTACAGGACCTGTCCATGAACCAAGATTTGTAATTGGCCAGAAAAGATATTTGTGGTGTTATGGTTATCGTCGTAGGAAATGGACACGGCGACTCGAGTTCAAATCCTAGACGGGAATGATGGCATTTCACATAGCACTAATACCCTTGGGAAAGGTATGAATCTAATTATTCTCCCTCCAGCTATGGGTAAATAGTAGGACAGACAGGGTTCTTCAGCTTTGGTGAGGCAACTAGTCTAGGAGAAGGAAAACTCTGAATTCAAACCTGTTAAACTCCACTTAAAAATTGACCTTGTGTCACATCCTGCCTGAGCGGAGGGGTTAGGTAAATAGGATTAGTTTGCTTGCTATTGGTTGGAAAATTCGTCCTAGTATAGGGCGTAATGCAGTTTATAATCAAAATCCGATAGACAAATGGATGAAGGGATGCATCCTCCCTTTCCCTAAAAAGGAAGACCTCGGATTAGCCAAGAACTACCGAGGTATAACACTTACATCCATAGCAGCCAAAATATACAATGCCCGACTACGCAACCGCATAGAACCCAAGATTGACAACATACTTAGGAAGAACCAAAATGACTTCCGGAGAAATAGATCCATGACCTCACAAATATTGACTATCCGTAGAATTCTAGAAGGTGTACGGGGAAAAACCTACAGGCAACAATATTATTTGTCGACTTTACCAAGGCCTTTGATTCCATACACAGAGAAGATGGAACAAATTCTACTCGCATACGGTCTACCAAAAGAAACCGTCGCAGCCATAATGATTCTCTATAGAAACACCAAAGTGAAAGTGCGTTCTCTGGATGGAGACACAGACTACTTCGACATTGTAGCTGGGGTACTGCAAGGAGACACACTTGCCCCATACCTCTTTATCATCTGTCTAGACTACGTGCTTAGAACATCTCTTGATAAAATCAGAGAAAACGGTTTCGAGCTGACAAAGAAAAGAAGCAGAAGGTACCCCGCAAAACAATTACCGACGCCGACTACGCCGATGATATAGCGATTCTGGCAAATGCACCCGTCCAAGCCGAAACCCTACTGCGTAGTCCGGAACGAGCTACCGCAGGCATTGGCCTCCATGTCAATGTACACAAAACTGAATATATGTGCTTTAATCAAACAGGCGACATTTCCACACTAAACGGTAGCTCTCTGAAACTAGTTGACAAGTTCACCTACCTAGGAAGCAGTGTCTCATCGACCGAGACAGACATCGATACGCGACTAACAAAGGCATGGACAGCTATCAATTGGCTATCGGTCATATGGAAGTCAGACCTGATCGATAAAATGAAACGCAGTTTTTTCCAAGCAGCGATCGTGTCGATACTGCTATATGGATGCACTACATGGACGCTAACTAAGCGGCTGGAGAAAAAGCTTGACGGCAACTACACAATAATGCTGCGAGCAATATTGAACAGGTCCTGGCGGCAACACCCCATAAAGCAGCAGCTGTACGGCCACCTACCACCCATCGCGAAAACTATCCAAATTAGACGAACCAGACATGCAGGGCACAGTTGGAGAAGTAGGGACGAGCTCATAAGTGATGTACTCCCATGGACCCCTTCACATGGACGAGCAAAAGCAGGACGACCAGCTCGAACATAAATACAGCAGCTCTGTGAGGATACGGGGTGTAACCTTGAGGACCTGCCGAAAGCGATGAACGATAGGGAGAGGTGGCGAGAAAGGGTCAGTGCTGATGGAACGATGAGATGATAGGGCTTGTAAAGTGTAAAAGTTTAGGGGTTAAATGCGCTCCAAACTGAATTGTAGTTGAAGCCTGCTCGGTCATTTGGAGCCGGAAATGGTCTGAGTTGTAACACTTCAATTATTTTCATTTTTTAGCCAGTGTGTGTTTCGAAAATTTATAAATTTTCGGAATGGTACATTGCATGTCCCTTTATTATTTTGTTCGAATCTTTTCTTTGGGTTGAATGTCTTTTTAATCTCTGGCATAAAGCCCTTGCTTCGTATTTTGGCACGAACATACGCGGAAGGAGAAGGTCCGATAGCTGACTCCGTATGCGGGTTGACCACGTGGGGCAGAGGCCTTCTGCTTCCACTTTTGGTTTCTCGGCAGGATTGAGAGCAGACGTGCCTATTATGACTACTTAAATTTACTGGCTTCAGGATTTTGAATTTCAACTTCGAAAAGTTGAATTCCCTTTTTTTACTTCTCAACAGCCACAGAGTGGTTGCTTACTATGAAGATGTTATAATTAAGTTTTGAAAAGTTGAATTCCCCTTTTTGCTTCACGACAGGAGAGAGTGGACGTGCCTAATGTAACTGGACTGAAATTGACTGACTTTGGGACTTTGTGGTTCAAATTCGAAACGTTGAATTCCCGTATTTGCCTTAATTCCAGCATATGCGACAAATGCCTGGGAGAATTTATGTGTTATAGCAGAGTCTAGAGGAGGGAGTATTTCAAACTAGCAGCTCTTTACTCTCGTTCTCCAACCTGGATTGTAACGAGAAGAAAGAAAAGAAGATATTACCGCGTGCATTGCAGACTACTAAAAGAAACAGAAATTGAAATTTCGGAGAGGAAAAAACCAGGACAAAGGCTTGAAGTCTTTTCAAGAACTACAGCGACTCTGCAAGTGGACTGTTTATTTTGATTTGTACAAATTCCCGTGGGTTAATTTAGTCTATAATAGCCCTATTTGAGTAAGCGTATTTCTTTCCTTTCTCTGTACTAATATTTTCGTGGGTTAATTTTGTTTGTAGAAACCCATCCTGAAGCAACTGTTTTATTTTGTTACTAGGCGAGACTGAGACCGCGCAGAAGAGAGCTTAGTCGGTATATGTCACATGAGGACGAGTCCATCTATAGGGGATACCCCATCAGTTATGTAATGCCAAATCCATCCTTGTAGAAGAACAGTAGTGGTACTATTTAACCCATTGCTGGCTGGGGAGCGGATAAAGGAATTCATACCTTTTTACAAGTATATTAGTACGAAAGAGCGTGACTGGAGCAGCCCAGCACGTTTGCCATTATGCAATGGCACGCTCCCACCCCAGTTTGATTTCGACACAGCCATTGCTGTGATGGAGGCGCGTGTAACTTAACGTTTATCGACGAGTCAAGTTAATTCCTGGATCAGGTAGATTCCGTTTCAATTTACGCAAATATATCCACTCTGTTACAGATAGGATATGACACAAGGTGAATTTTTAAGCAGAGTGAAGTTGGTTTTGGAAACAGTTTTCCTTCTCCTAGACTGGTTGTCTAAGTAAGGTTGTCTACCCTACATTTATCCAACTCCTCCACTGTGAGTAAGATGTGACATAAAGACCGTTTTTAAGCGGAGTACCAGTTGCCGTAACCCAATCACTCAATCTATTCAACAGGACAGTCCCCGTGGTGTAATGTTGTACGTGATGGACTGTAGTCTTGAAGGAAGCTATTTCGAACTCCAGTCGCGTTATTATGTTCGCTTTCAGACTAATATTCTTGGAAAAGATACGAACCTCTTTATCCTACCAGCTATTGTTCTTCTATAAGGATGGCTATGGCATTAAATAACCTACACAGGTTGATATGCAATTTAAACAAAGAAACCCAAATCATATAGCAGACACTTATCCTTCCAGCTATAGGTTATAGTACTACTACTGTTCTTTTAGAAAGATGGCTTTAGCATTAAATAATCCACGAAGGTTGATATGCCATTAAACAAAGAAACCAAGCCAATCTATTCTACTGTTTACCCATATCTTAAGTGAAAAAAGATTAATTCATACTGTTACGATTACTATATTTTTGCTTCCGAGGTTACATTATCCTGGAATGTCAGGGAGAATTACTGACTCTAGAACCGTACCACTCAAACTTTATATCAATTCTCCGTAACTAGTTATAGTTTAATGGTAGCTATAAAAAAGCCCATATAACTAGTCAAGTATAAAGATTGCGTATAGGTTTAGATTCGAGACATGGATGAGTGAGGATGTATAATGGGTTGAGATAGCGACGTGATATAAATGAAAGCGTGATGGATTCCGCACTGGACAAACAATATGACGCGCGGTTATATATTTTATTTCAAAGAAAATAAAATTATAAAAACAAAAACACAAAAATATACTGGCATGAAGATGACAAGTCAACAATAAAGTTCATCCCTCCAAATGAAACTAGAGTCACTTCCAATTTTGTTTAACTGTATCCCTCAAGAAACGTTTTCTTTCTTTCTTTTTTTTTTTTTTCTTCAATTTATTTTAAAATTGAAACATAAGTCATTTGTTTCTTTTACAGTTAAGGGGAGGGAACTCCCCCGTTTTCCCCTTTATTTTATTTTGCTTTTTGTCCCTTTAACAAACAATAAAATCTCTTCTCTTCATATTCGAAGTGGTTACAAATTTTAAATAGATACAAATATTATCCACCATGACTTACTCTTAAGAAACAACTTTCAGAATATCTCTTTAGACGTTCCTGATAAAATCCCTTAAACAGAAAGGATTTTCTCCCCTGTAATTTATTATAGATGATAATAAATTCTAACTCCTTTTTTCTATGGTTAGAAAAAAACTCCAAATGATCTTTGTTATCAAGGATTTCCATTCGAATATAATTAGTATTCGCCACACTCGAGTTCCTCGCGATGACTTCTTTTAGAGAAGGAATTCCAGTAAATCTTAGAAACATTCAAACTTTCTTTTAGGACACAAATATCATTTACAAGAAAATTCTCGACTAACCTTTTTCTTCTTTTTTTTTTTTTTTAAATTTTTTTATGAGGTCTTCCTCATTTGAGTTTGCTCCCTTTTTTTTAATATATTCGTTAAATCTTCATTAACGAATCGAAATACACCATTCTTCTTTTTTATGATGTCGCATCCTCATTTACGTTGAACTTTTCTTGTTCAACGGAGTTGACGAGTTCTATTTTGCCTGTCTATCTCCAAAGTTTCACTTTTCACTGGACCTCGTAAAAAGGATGACTTTTCTCCTCTCTGGCGAAGCTCGCAACTGACTTTTAGATTTCTATCTTTTTGGCGGTAAAAACGTTCTAACTGCTTCGACCAATCACATGTTGCTTCCCTGTCTGGGTCATGACCTTTGCTCCTTTCAGTTGATTCAGTGCTGTTTCTAGGGCTCAAAAACCCGCCAATCGCCTATACCATTTCCAGTCCTGGTATAGTGATTTTTATTTTTATATATTAACACTATAACTGCCACTGAACCGTCACAATACCTTTTCCAAGGGCATTAGTGCGAAAATGAAACGCGTTACCTTGTCCAGGATTTGAACCCGGGTCACCACCGCCATTTCCTAAGACGATAACTGATAGTCCACACGCCTTCCAAAGAACAATATAGTTTGTTCTGGGTCAGTGAATAGGAATAGTTAACTTAAAGATAGGATAATGAAGACTATCCTTCCCCCCATTTCTAGACCTTGTGCCATATTTACATCTCATGCAATAGATACTGCAAGTTGGTTTTGTTTGAAAATATGCCTAGAGGAGGTGGGCAAAATTCCACCCAGCGTCAATATTGACCATAGCAACTTTTCTCTTAAAGACTGATTGTCTTAAGGCTAACACCCAATCGATTTTGTTGGCACCGTTTCGGTGTTTTGGCTGGTTGAACTCTGTCGAGGTCACCTGACATTCCTGCTGTGGGGCTGAGATCTTTTATCCCTTGGCCTCAGGGAGTTATCCCCCCCCCTGGCTTTCATCTGCTTCGGCAGGGTTAGGTTTATTGCACCTGGAGCGCCCTTTTTTTCCGGGGAATACTGACGGGGCCAAGGTATTTTGCGCCCGCCACGCATTTGAGCTTCAGCTTTTGCCCGAGTCCCACAATAAAAAGGCCTTGTGCTATACTTTAACTTGGCGGGGCGCTGGACAAATACCAAGACAGATTGTCTTAAGGACAATACCAAATAGGTTTTGTTGGTACCGTCTCAATGTTTGGCTAGTTGAACTCGGTCGAGGTCACCTGGCATTTGTGCTGAATGGCTGAGATCTGTCATCAGCCGTATTCAAAACCTGAATGACTGATTAATTGTTCATTGATTGATTTCTTAACGGCATGCTAACTCGTCTAGGGTTATTGTATACCTAGAGGTTAGAGAATCACGTTCATTGTACGTTTGGAATTTTTTGTGTTGTTTCTTAAGAATTTTTATACTGTCCAATCGAATACAAATAATTTTTAAACATAGATTTAACCCCTAGATGGGACACTATCAGGTACTACCACTTCGGGCAAGAGTGGAACTGGAAATCAAAGCAATAGAGGTGTACTTTACAAGAATTCTTCTCTGCTGTAACCATATGTGTGATATTGTTTGGTTGCACAATTTAGACTCTAAAGAAATGCCTGGAGAATGTAAACTTGATAAGGACGGTCTATTCTGTATTAAACAGGACCTGGAATCAGCACCCAACAAAACAGCAGCTCGACGGCCACTTACCTCCCATCTCGCAAACCGTTCAAGTAAGACGAGTAAGACATGCTGGACATTGCTGGAGAAGTAAGGACGAGCTCAGTAACATTCTTCTATGGACTAGTACACATGGATATACCAGCTCTGTGCGGACACTAGGAGCCGTCTCGAGAACTTAGCAATAACCAATAGGGATGGATGGCGAGGGAAAGTCAAGGGAATCCATGTTGCTGATGATGATGATACATAGTACCATATTATCCACAGGGATTATGTTCCAAGATAGCTAGTTAAAGTTTGAAACTGTAAATAGTAATGAGCCTCATACACTGTCGTGTCGACAAGGTTTAAAATACGCTGATTTTATCCCCTGCAGGGGGGTAAGACCCCCCCTTCATAAAAAGGGTTTTGGGGTATGACACTAAACTGCATCTAATGGTGAGGCTCCACTTCTGGAGATTTGGTGAATGTGGAGTACTTGTTCATTGCCCTTACCTGTTAGGATCTCATCTCTGAGTCAAATATATATGTTTGAAAATCATTCGTATTCGATAAATCTCTTAAAAAAAAAACAACTACACAAAAATGTAACGCAAATGTACGATGAATGCAATTCCCTAACCTTTTGACCTAAAATTATCCTAGACGTTAAAATCAATCAATCAAAATTTTTAAAAGTAAGTTTATCAAAGAAAAATTATCTTATTTCAAACAATGTTAATTTTAATATGAACAACAAAATACTGACAACGTTGTGAAGTAATTTTTTTAAAATATATTTTTCACATATTTTAATTGGTTCCCTTTTGGTATCCTTGACCGTTAGTGTTTGGCACGTAAAAAAAACAGTTTAGTTCCTGAAGGCATCCCCCATAGGTAACACCTGCTTCCTCGCCGAAAAGAGGTAAAATTGGGTTCATTATCCGAGGCCTTTTTCAAGGAAAATGGCGACGGAAGCTAAACAATTTTTCACCTCGTCGCGAGAGGCCACATAAAACTGCCATTTTTTAAAATTTTTTACTTCAATGTGAGTCGGTTAGATTTTCTCTCCACACCAAATGCTGCCGAATTCACGAGCTGTTTATTCTCAAATTTTAACAACTGTCCTCTTCAGTTATCAGAATCAAATATCCAGTCTTGAAATTGACTCCACCCATTTTAGTCGAAATACAACTGCATTAACGCCATATTTAAAATTGCAGCATTACTTGAATGAACAGATCTTTTGAAGAAAGAAAAAAAATGTTGTTTATGAAATATCATGAACACAATTTTTGTGATACATGTGCTTTTCTTCAACGTATGCCACACATTTTTGACGTTTTGCAATTTGAAAACAATATCATGGCGCTTGTAAATGGACGCTTATCTAATGATACAAGCTCACGTATTTTTATGATTATTAAACTTATCACACCGAGAACTGGTCTACATTTGCCTGATTTTTGGTGAAAAAAAAAAAAATTGAATTCGAGGTGTCATCCCAATAAAACGAACTTAATCTGGATGAATTTATTTAAAAACTTTTAGTCGTGTACTAAGATATTTCAGACATTTTTTTCTACAAGATTGACATATATGTAAGTAGGTGGAATATTCTGATCTTATTAGTGATATTTCAGTGGTATTTAAACACTGATGGAAATTAATTAAAAACACTTGAAATGGTAAGCATAATTATTTAACTTTATACTCAAAGAGATAAAAAAAAATTAATATTCTTGTTCTGATCGAATAAGGTGTTGAGTAATCAATGTTTAAAGATGCCAAAATAGGCAGTTAAAAAAATTCAGCTGATTTAATTTTATACTCAAGGAGATAAAAAATGCAATTAATATTATTGATTTTGATCAGTTCCAAATTAGAATAACCTTAAAACTTTCAACGAAAATTGTTAAAATTCGCTTTGTTGGGTTCAAGTACTTGAGGTATAGTAATTTTGCCGAGAAATAATTTTGCTTGTGTATTTAGGTCTGCTGTTTTAAAATTATCTTCATTTCGTTCGGGATTTTTTTAATTAAAAAAAGATTAGGAGGGGAGGAATAACCTTTAAAGTAAAATGGAGTAAAGTGGCCATTAAGTGAGGGTTCAGTTTACATTATACGTATAATGTTTAATTAGACACTAACTTTGTGTCTGATTTTCTGATACTTGATATCAAATTTAAAATGTAAACGTAAATTTTATACAAACTAGACCTTGACTTCAAGTTTAATTACTTTTCAGCTCCTAATTCCGTAATAGCAGGAATGTTACTTCAACAAACAATAAAAAGGGAAAATATTCAATGGAATTAATTCAAAACCCATATATTCAACTCTCTATAATTTGCTCACCGGCTATAGTTCTAGAGTTTTTCTCTCCTTCAACCAAGATAGCTAATATATAGTAATTTACAAAGCTATTTGCTTCGATGTGGCACAAGGCCGAATGAATGGGGCGCCCAATGAGACTCGAACTCACTAATGTAGGTTTGCTAGTCTAGCTTGCTAACCGTTACACCACCAGAGGTGCCCAGATAGCTAATCGATAATTTTGAATGGCTAAAATGTAAAATAAAGAATGAAGGAAACTCACTTCTATGGATGTAGAAATTGCTGCTGATATTTTCTCAGCTGCATATTCTCAATAATTACTGGGACTTAAAAAAAAAATTCAATTTAAATTTATTGTAAACTGCATTCTGATTTTTAAGTCTATTTACTCTTCAGCTCATCATTCGATATAATCTTAAGATTCACTTCCTACACAAAAGTATCTTTTACTCATTTGTTCCATTAAAAAAAACCCAACTAAATCGTATATTTATTTGTCAGTGTTGAAGGATATTTTTAATTTTTTTTTTTTTTTCGCTATTGTGGTGTGCTTCTTTGAAAAGGAAAAGACTAACTTTTATACATCTATCATATTCATTAAACTATTATCTATCTATATCTCTATTTATCTACACATATGAAAAAATCTCACTCCAAAACATCACAAATTTAAAAACAAGGCCTCTCCGTATGTAAATAATAAAAATAAAAAAAAGCCAAGCATATAAAGTAATTCCGTTCTTAGTTTCATGTTATTTTCTTGGATTGATTGCATTTTTTTCCCTAAGTGATTTGTGTAATTGAACAAAAAATCACTTTCTTCTTCTAAGAAGTACCCCCGCCCGAAAACAAAAGCCACATTACTAATTTCTCTCTTCAGCACCCACAAGGATTTTAAAAATGGATCCCACAGCCACCAAGATTCTGTCTGGTTACTTGGCTTTTCCAATGCTAACTATTCCGTAAATGGGTGATTATTCTACATTGAATTAGAATGTGAAAGTGAACCCCCTTATAAAATGTAAAATGACCTTTTATTTATTTATTGAAAAATAAAAGAAAACACGATGAGTTTTAAAGTCGGATAAGTTCAAATCATCAAAAATAAAAATTTAAAAAAGTGAAAAAATAAAATAAAAACAGGTTTTAGCACTGATCAAATATTGTATATTAATTGCATTTTTTTTCTTTTTTTCCTTTGTTGAGTTTTGGTAAATTATTAAATTTTGTTTTTGTCTGAAGTTTTTTCTAATGCATACAATTAGGATTTATCTATCTATCTATCTATCTATCTATTATTATTATAATAATACGACAACAACAAACTTTCTCACACTTACGTTTCATAAATACTTCTAGTTCCATGTGTGCCCGCGCAAATAATTTTTTTTTTTTTTTTTTTTTTTCTGCAAACTTTAATCGAACTAAAAGCAGAACGATTTTGATTATAAAATTGACTTATCTTTTTTCTTCCCCTCCAGTGTTGATTTTCTGCCAAAATATTTTGTTCATACCAATCAATTATTTATATAGCATTGGTATTGTAAGTATTTATAACTAATCTAGAGATTACCTCCAGTATTCAGAGGATGCAAATACTTAACCCATTATAACTTTACGGTCCTCGTTTGAGGGCTGTTAAAATATAAAAATTTCATTGAATTACTTACATTTTGGTTAATTGAATATATACTTTGCATCGCTAAAATTTATCTTTACAGTAACAAAGGTCAAATAGATGTTTCATCTGTTTGCTGTCCATTTTTGTGTTTCTATATAACAATTTGATTATAAATCGGAAAATTGAAAATTATGTCATTATATATGATGGGTTAAAGCATCAAATGATCTTCGTATCGGTGGGTAGAGATCCAAAAATCAATCTCAGGGACACTGACGGATGATCGGAGGATTTTAGAAAACCTAAGAACAGCCCCCCCCCCTTTTTCTCGCTCTTGCTAAATGAAGATTTATTACTGATTATTGTGACTAGTATTATCCTCCATCTTATTAATTCTTGTCAACTTTTATTATCAAAATGAAATAAGATTTTTTTGTTGCAAGGCAAATCAGTTATCTTGCCCTGTTACATTAAGAAAGGAGTAAAACAAATGAGTGGACGAGTATATTCATATTTACCCAACCCCTCCGCTTGGTCAGGATATGACACAAGGTCAACAGTTTTCCTTCTCCTAGACTAGTTGACTCGCCAAGGCTGAAGAACCTAGTCTGCCCTACTATTTACCCAAAGCTGGAGGGAGAATAATTGGATCCATACCTTTCCCAAGGGTATTAGTGCTATGTGAAATGCAATCAGTCTCGTCCAGGATTTGAACTCGTGTCGCCGTGTCCATTTCCTACGACGATAACCATTTCACCACGGGCACCTCCACAAGTGGACGAGTATATTGATGAGTTCCAAAAACTTTGACAGCTTGAACCCTGTACTGTGAGTCATACAAAGGGAAGAAAGCAGTTGCAGATGTTAGAGCAGGAATTAAGCATCCAACTTAAAGCTTTGAGGAACAGTTGGTCTAAAAGGAATGAATAAATGATAAAGGAATGATCTTCTAGAGAAAACAATGGTCCAAAAATTGACTGTGCTCTCATGTTTAAGTTAAATCATCCTCATTGATTGAAAATATAAATCGAAACTTCAACAGTCAAAATAATTCCCACGCGAAACAATAAATTTGAAATTATTTCTTTCTGCCTGGAGCCTTCAAGCTTTGAGTCTGCCTTAGATGGACAGTGCTTCGTCTGACACAAATGCCAGACAGCCCAACTAAAAAGCTGGCTGAGGGCAAAGCCAACAGCAAATTAATGCAGTGAGTCTTATCCCTGGCGCAAGGCCAGTTATTTGTCTCTTCCTCCTACCAGACAGGACTTGACACAAGGTCAAATGACTTGAATGTCAGATTATAGTGGGTGTTAGGGAGGGGAAGGTCAGATCCGAGCAGAGGCTTGAGCCCTGCTAGACTATGCTGGTCATCAGCCCACTTAGTGCAATGTGGGCCTGATGAGCCGAGTTAGACATGAACCCAAACATAGGTCCAGGTATGGATGCCTGATTAGAGCTTAACCTGGACAGCGAGGTCCAGTGCTATACAAAAGTGTCAATGTTGCAGCTTGCCCACCTGAAGGTGGCCTAGCTGAAGCCAGGGGGCTTCATTTTCTCTGCCTCCCACCAGACGGGACTTGACACAAGGTCAATTGACCGAAGGTCGATTATAATGTGGATTAGGGAATACCGGGCACGAGCTGAGGCTTGAACCCTGCTTGACTGTGCTGGTCATCAGCCCACTTAGTGTAATCTGAGTCCGATGAGCCTAACTGGACATGGACCCAAATCTGGGTCCAGGCACATATACCTGATCATAGCTTAAACTGGACAGCAAGGTCCAGTGCTATACAAAGGTGTTAAGGATGCAGCTCACCCACCCAAAGGTTGCCCAGCCGAAGGCAGGGGCCTTTTGGCCTCAAGTCTACCTTAGCTAGACAATGCCGGCTGGGATCAAAGACAACAGCAAATTAATGCAGTCGGCCTTATCCCTGGAACAAGGCCAGATATAATGCTATGCTCACTGTATATGTAATCACTCTTCATGACTGAGAAGGGATGTGGGATATTCCATTACAGCAAAAATTGTTTGAGGTTTGGCTTGGTGTCTTTGTTTGATGGTATATCAACCTTCATGGGCTATTTAATGCCAAAGCCATCCTTGTTGACAAGTAGTAATGATGCTCTTTAACCCATAACTGGGAAGATAATAGGGTTCATAGCTTTTCTAAGGGTATTAGTCCAAAAGCGAACGTAATAGCACAACTGAAGTTCAAACTTGCTTATTTTGAGGGCACAGTTCAGTACTTTAACCATTATACCATCAGATGTGATAATAGATTGGAATGAAAGTGGAATTATCAGCACATTTGGTCATCGGTATTTTACTTGATTGATTTCTTAGTGTGCTTGACCAGTCGGCTGGGGCTGTAGAATACACTGACTGCTCCTCTGCAGAAGGGTGACCCCTCCCATGAGTGTCTTGGATGTGACACTAAACAATCTGATGGTAAGGTTCCAGTGATGCTGGGGTTTTGGGGCATCCGGAGCACCCCTTCATTGCCATTGCTCCCAGGTCCACTCTGGCCCAGCGTGGTAGCACCTGATAGGGCCCTATCTATGAGTAAAATAGAATTAACGGCATACTTATGCGAAAGTAAATTGACTAAACTGAATAGCTTGAAATAGAAATGTTTTTGACAATTAAACCATACTTATATTTAAACTGTATGCTTATGCTAAACTGAATTATTTGAAATGGAAGTTTTTTTTGACATTGGAACTGTACTTATGCTAAACTGAATTGTTTGATATAGAACTGTTTTGATATTTAACTGTGTGTAAATAAAATATATACTTATACCAAACTGAATTGGTTGAATTAGAACTGTTTGAATTAACTGAATAGCTTAAAATAGAAATGTTTTTACAATTAAACTGTGTACTCATACTAAACTGAATTGTTTGAAATGGAACTGATTATTTGTATAAAAATGGATTCGGCATTAAATAACCTACAAAAGTTGATATGCCATAAAACCCAAAGAACCAAGCAACCATAATGGAGGATGACTCTCTCTTAACTGTGGGGTGTTTTTTTTGTCCATGAAGTTGATTGCAGTAGAGATTAGAGATGATTGTTTGATTATTGTCTAACAGTTCTTAATGGACAGTTCCTTAAATATCCCACCATACACTCAATAGTGGACTTGGAGGAAGTCCACTTCTCAGTTGCAGAGCAGGTCTGTTTCTCGACTGATCCACCAACAATATCATTTAACATTATAATATGGGATCCACTTCTCATCACCAGTAACAAACCTTTCTAAACAGATATTTGATGGTGTTGCATAAGCAATGGTTCACAACAAGTGACATATTTTCCACATAGTTTGGTTTAGTTTTATGGAATATCAACTATTGTTACTTATTTAATGCCAAATCCTGTTTTCACGTATATATTAATTATAGATATGTAAATACATTTTGTAGATACATACTGTTAAAAAATGATCAAGCTGTTCTATTTCAAATAATTCAATTTAGCATAAGTCTTCAAAGTTAAATGGTTTCAAGTATTGCTATGTATCACTAAAAATCCAATTAAACATCAGTCATTTGTTTCCAAAAAGTTAAATGGTCAAATAGTTCAGTTTAGTATAAGTCATTTGTTTGCTCTCAGTCGAAATGAAAAACTGTTCTATGTGACCCATAGATAAGACCCTATCAGGTGCTACCACTTGGGGTCAGAGTGGACCTGAGAGCCATGGCAATGAAGGGATTCTCCGCATTCCCAGAGCCTCACTATCAGATGGTTTACTAGCATATCCAGGACACTCATAGGCAGAGGTCTTACCCCTCTGCAGAGAATGCAGTTGGTGTATTCAACCAGGCTATTTTTACATTGAGTAAAACATGTCTAATGTGATCTTTATTTGGGATGAACATAGGAGTGAATAACAAAGATTATGAACTATATTCTTATAATCTAGAAGAAAAAAACTAAGAATTACTCATTGCATCATTCGTAAATGATAGTAAAAGTAAAGTTGGTGACTGTAGTCGAGGGTGACCCAAAGGCTCCCTTTTTTGATAGCTACTACACCAAGGTGTAGGGGAGGATGCTACTCCTTTCTCTGGATTGCTCTACTTTACCCTTGATCCATACCTTATAATGCTGAGTATTAAGGAAGGAGGCATCAAGTACCATTTTTTTGAGTCTTTGGTATGACTCAACCTGGGATTGAACCCAGATCTTTTGAGCCATTGGCGAACACTTTAACCATCGTCTAAAACATTCATCAAGAAAATCAGACATTACATTCATGCCAACCTGATACTACTTTCTTGTAATAGTGAGCATGGGTTAGGTATATGATGTGACAGAAATACCTCTCACATTTTAAACTGTTACCTGTGTGGTGCAAGTGAACAACAGTAACTGCTTCCAGCTAATGTCTAAGCATGACTTTTTCTGATACAATTGAATACAATCATGGCTTGGACAGGTGCACACTGTGCATTTGCTGTTGAAACATTTTTTTGTTTACATTTACTTCATTTTATTTTGAATCTGTAAATATTCCAGAGTTTTTTATGCTCATTTCATGTTATGTTATAATGATGCTGTTCCAGATAGAATTCTCAACCTAAAACAGTATCAATTTTCTTATCCAGAACAGCATCATTCTGGCATAAAATGAAATGAGCACAAAAAATGTTTCAACAGCAAATGCCTGATATGTACCTGTCCAATCCATGATTGTAACTGATTGTATGTGAAAAAGAAATGGTAACACCTTAACTAGAATTACTTGCCTTAATTCACTTACATCTCATAGATGATAATTTACCAATTTCAGTTTTACAAGGTGTAGCAGAAATAGCTCCCTTATTTTAAACTGTTCTCTGTCTGGTGCAAGTGAACTTTGGCAAGTAGTAATGGTAGCTCCATCTAACTAATGCCTTACTATTTTTTTATCTATTTTTTTAGATATGAACAGTTATGGTCATGGCTTGGACTGGGGCACACTGTGCTTTTGCTGTTGAAACATTTTTTAAGATTGATGAATTTGTATTTACAATACAGAGAGATTTTTGTGCTCATTTTATGTTATGTCAGAATGATGTTGTTCTGGATAGAATTTTTAATCCATAGCAGTATTGATTTTCTATTTAGAACTGCATAATTCTGATGTAACATAAAATGAGCTTGAAAAGTTCTGCAAATAAAGATTCACCAGTCTAAAAAAATGTTCAGCCGTAAACACACAATGTGCACCAGCCTAATCTATAATCATATCCAATTGTACCTGAAAAATGAAAGACATTAGCTAGATAGAGCTACCATTACCACTTGCCTAAGTTGATTAGCACTACACAGGTAACAGTTTAAAATGTGGGAAGTATTTCTGCTGCTCCCTGTATGTACGATCAGTTACAATCATGGATTGGACAGGTACATATCAGGCATTTGCTGTTGAAACATTTTTTTGTGCTCATTTCATTTTATGCCAGAATGATGTTTGATAAACATTTTTATGTATTTTTTTCTTTAATTTCAGACCTCGAATTGTGACAAAAGATGGACACTTATTATTTATGACTGGCGTCAACCATAACATCACTTTTCAGTCAGCAACTGGAGGTTTTGTCAATGTTGATGGAAAAAATTTGAAGGACGTCTTTGGAAAGGTAAAAATAGAAACCTTTTATTCCGTGCTGAATTCTGGCATATGTTAAACTAGCTGCACCCCCAGGTTTTATAATCTCTAGAGTTATCAAAAAAAATCTTTTTTTTCAGGGGGACTTTTAAAATCTATCATTTTTTAACCTACAGGATTTTCATAGTTTAAGAGCCTTACTAAGTTAAATTCTGGTGCACATAAAATGGCAGTCCCATTGTTATTCCTCATCAACTAACAAGATCAATTGCCTAGTCAGCTGGGGCTGTAGAATACACTGACTGCACCTCTGCAGAGAGGTAAGACCCCCCCCCCACGAGTGTCCTGGATATGACACTAAACAATCTGATGGTGAGGTTCCAGCAGTGCTGGAGCTTTAGGGAATGCGGAGTACCCCTTCATTGCCATCGCTCCCAGGTCCACTCTGGCCCAGAATGGTAGCACCTGATAGGGCCCTACCTATGGGTTAAATAGAACTAACAGCATACTTATGATAAACTGAATTGTTTGAAATAGAAATGTTTTGGAAATTAAACCATACTTACATTTAAACTGTGTGCTTATGCTTAACTGAATTATTTGAAATAGAACTGTTTTTCGACATTAAAACTGTATTTACACTTAACTGAATTGTTACATATAACTGCTTGAATAGTTTGAAATGGAAATGTTTTTGACAATTAAACTGTGTACTTATGCTAAACTGAATTGTTTTCAATAGAACAGATTATTTACATAAAAATGGATTTGGCATTAAATAACATACAAAGGTTGATATGCCATAAAAATAACAACCAACCAACCATATCATCACATATGAATAGAACATAGATCATAGAAAAAAGGTCCCCCATACAATATAACGATGCAACAGTCTGTTCTTTATGATTCTACCTATACCAGATGTATGTTTCATTCCAACAGAACATGTTAGAGAATCTATATTATGACTTAAATTTTTCCTTGAATATTTTCTTCCCAGGCACAACTTTAGATTTTTTTAAGTTCCAAGTTAATGTGTCTGACTCAAGATTATTTGTATTCAATTGGAAAACTTGAAACCTTATAATAGCAAAAAAATTGACCTTGGCATCAAATAAACCAATGAAGGTTTATATGCTATGAAACTAACCAATCAAGTCAACTGAAATTCTTTTAAATCATTTTAATCAAAGAAGGGGAAAAAAAGCCAATAAAGTATATGAAGAAGGAACAAATCATCAAACTTAGAAGCTTTGGAATAAAAGCTGATGTTGATGTGTGGTCAGGTTTACCCCATGATCTACACTTAAAGTTATTGTAGTGTATTCACTTTTTATTGCCAGTCATGATATAATACAAAAAAACTTTTCTGTCGTTGAAGCAGCTGTTCACATGTGACAAGATGCCATTTGACGTTTCTCGACTTCAGCACATACGGTACCCAATGTCCTTGCTTTTGAATCATTCGCAATGCTTCCAAACATTTTGAAATGGTTGTGTGATCAACTCCTGATGATTCTGCAAGTTCAGCTTGTGTCTGACATGAGTCTTCATGAAGTAATACCTCCAATTCTTTGTCTTCAAACTTTTTTGGTGTATCAGAGTGTTCTTTATTTTCAACATCAAAATCCTTAATTTTGAAGCATCTAAACCAATCTCTGCATATGATTTCCGTCAGAGCATGGTTGCCGTAAGTCTCAACAAGAATTTTGTCTTCTTCAGCTGCAGATTTTTTTTTAAAGTAGTGCAGTAAAATTCCCCACAAATACACTTTCTTTGGCATGAAATCTGACATGTTTAATGTTATGAAAAACAAAGTTATTTACTTTTTGATGAAATGACGTTTACTGAATTTCAAGCTTGCTCATAGTACTTCCTTGTAGATGCATTACTATCTGAAACTACATACATGCAGTTATGAGAACGCCATCTGTTGGAAAACAGCGATAATTTATTCAAGGTCCTAATAATAAAATTTAATATTAAAGTGACAATCATAGATGCATATATGAAAAAAGCTTTTGGATAAAGGTCTTCAAAAAAGGGAAAGAATTTTGATATTATACATTGTTATAAGGTCAGAGAATTCTTGAGGTATAGGGAAAACAAACGCCCTTTTATGACTCCATTTGCAATCCCTTAAACATTTAAAATATTCCCTGGTGGGGATTGTCCTCATGATCTAATGGTTAAAGTGATGGACTGTGGAATTGTAATAAGTGGTTGTCCTTGGTATACTCATATCTGTTATTTTTCCTTCTCCACATTTTCAAAGGGAATGCCTGAGGTTCATTCATTCATTCTTTCAGCACTAAGGCTTCTCCATGACAGATTGGTTTAGTGTGCTGATGTAGCCAGGCTCCTTTGTGGAGCTAACCCCAAATTGGTGCCATCTTTTTGGCACGTCTTCACATCATCATGGTTGGTCTGGGACTAATTTTCTTTCTGTTTTCTGTTCTGCGTCCATTTTAACAACTTCTCATTTGAATTTATTTGAGCTAATCACTGGCGTCAGGCTGAATTGCTGCTGATACATTTCAGTTTGGGTTGGACTTCGGGATTACTTTCTGTTATCGCTCTCTCACTCCATCCTACCCTTATTGTTCTTATAGTGTTTCTTTCTCTCTAATATTTATCAGCATGTCTCTCTCTTCTTCCCTGTAACAATATATATATATATATATATATATGTGCATGTGTGTAGATGATGATAATATTGTAAAGTCATAGGTATGTATGTATGCAGTCGGCTCATTGGCCTAGGGGTTATTTTTCGCCCATGGTCAGGGAGACCTGGGTTCAATCCCAGGTCGTATCATACCAAAGACTTTAAAAATGGTACTTGATACCTTCCTTGCTTAACACTCAGCAATATAAGGTAAAGTGGAGTAATCCAGGGAAAGGAGTAGTGCCCTCCCCTACACCTCGATGTAGTAGCTATTGAAAAGGGAGCCTTCTGGTCGACCACTACTGCAAATATATTTACCCAACCCCTCTGCTTCAAGCAGAATGCAGAACTAGGTAAAAAAAATGATGGTGATGATGATATTGTAAACATGAACGATATGGAGAAGTGGTGAGAGAGGGTCAGGGATATCCAAGCTGGCGGCACGACATGATGATAATGATGATAGATATGAATATGGAAAAACCTTTGAAGTAATTATATATATATATATATATATATATATATATATATATATATATATATATATGTATATGTATATATATGTATATATATATATATATGTTAATTCAAAGTTGTTTTTTTTTTTTTTATATATACATCTATGACTCTACAATATTATCATTTTATATATATATATATATATATATATGATGATGTGATTGTCTACAAAAGAGGAAAATAATTTTGATATGCCCCAATACTTTCTTTTAATATGATGCAATAAAGAATAATATTTTTATTGTTTTATGTTTCAGCATGAACAACTAACATATTTGACAGGTGGTACAGGTGACGCTTTGATTCAAGGGACTTAAAAGAATGACTTTTTCTTTTTTTTAATTTGTGTGTATGAGGGGGTAAACAATAGCTTCACTTACTTCTTAATTTTCTTTGAAAATAATGACTCCAAATGAAAAGCCTTTTATACAATACAAAGTTTGTGAGCTTAATTATACAATAATTGTATTTCATGTGGCCAAGTGTGATTCGAGCTGGATTTTTGAACTGTCCTGTTTCTATGTTTTTCCTGCAGCTGTTAGGACCACATAGTTCTTTGTGAATGATTATCATTCAAGAGGTTATTAATTTAGTTTGTCACAAGACGGACACTTATAGACAAATAGAAAAAAATGACTTAGCACACAATTGAATTGGATAAAGTAAAAAGTTGCATACCTGAGGCAACAAGTCTTTTATCATGATTGAAATACATACATTGTTTGGAGATACTTGTGGTAGGGTCAGAGACAAGGTCTCTACTGTTTAAAGAAAAGAGCAAAAACAGGTTGAGAATAGGTTTCTGAGACTATAATCTGATACCCTACAAGTCCCCTCACAGACATACCAATTCTATAAGGGAGATAACTATTTATTTTATTCTTACAAAGGGGTCACCACGAAATGGTTGGTTTTATGGAACATCAACCATTGTAGGTTATTTAATGCCAAATCCATTTTTATGCATATAAACAGTTCTATTTCTAAGAGTACAGTTTTTTGTTTCTACAGTTAAATGAAAAAACAGTTCTATTTCAAACAATTCAATTTAGCATAAGTACACAGTTTAGTTCTATTTGATCCATAGATAGGTTCCTATCAGATCCTACCACTCTGGGCCAGAGTGGACCTGGGAGTGAGAGGTACTCTGCATTTCAGAAAGCTCCAGCATTACTGGAGCCTCACCATTAGATTATTTAGTGTTATAAACAGGACACTCATTGGGTGAGTCTTACCCCTTTGCAGAGATGCAGTTGGTGTATTCTACAGCCCCAGTTGACTGGACTATCACTATGAAATTTACAGAAGGTTATCAACTATGATAGGCACCTGAAGAAGGCCAAGTTAAGGATATTGACCATGTAAATCTCACTGTTTACTTGATGGTGGTATTAGTTAATTCATGGAGTCACTTATGGTATAATGATTATCATTGTATGAGGTGAACTTGGTTGAGTTCAAATCCTGGATGAGATAGTTTGTATTTCAGCTAATACCTCTGGGAAAGGTATGATTGACTATACTCCCTCCAGCCATGGACAAATAGTTGAAAGGACCAGAGTTTTTTTTAACTCTGAAAAAAACTGAATTCAAACCAGACATGGATAGAGATGTGTTCTGTCAGACTATTTCTGCCCAAGACATATTACATGAGTATAGTCCAGTTACCTGAAGCTCTAATTGTCTATTAAGGATTATTATTCTATTTTTAGATCAATTATATCAGTTTGTGACAATGAAGTGTGTACCTGTTTAAAATGATTGTGAAGATACATTTTTGCCTTTTATATAATTGTTGAACTGACATTGGCATAAAATAACCCAACAAGAGTTGACAGGCTATAAAACCAATCAATCAGCATCAGTAATATTAATTTCAAAAATAATTCTTTAATACCTAATATATTGAATCAATATTTTTTTAATGTTACTCAATATGGTTGGCATATCAAACAATATATTTTTCATCTAGATTATTTCCACCTAAGATGTATTATTTTTCTAGATTTTTCAGGGGAATCTACCACAGTTGGCTTGGGCTGTATAATACACTGACTGTATTGCTGCAGTGAGTAACCCCCCCCCATACTAATAAGTGTCCTGTGTGATGTGAAAGGTTTACTTTTATCCCAGAATGGGGTTTTATTTTCGCACGTGCGAAGACGGGAAGGTTGGCACTTGATCCCCTATAGAATAAGTCCTCGTTCAGAGTTTTTCTCTCAGGCATATAAGACCTGGCATATTACGTGAGGGATTAATTTAGGGCCAGACCGACCGCCGCTGGCAAGGGGTTCCAAATTTCACACTATCCACTCACCCACCAGGCCGCTTTCCTTCCTTCCCCTAGATAATGGAAGATATGAGCCTACAGGTTTTAGTCGTAATAATATCATATTGTAGTAGTCGGCAACTCCGGTTTCCCGTGTGATATTTTTAAGGAATTAATAGGACAATTTTAAGCAAGATAACATAAGGCGAATAGAAGCTGAAAAGGAAATGTGACACAACAAATTCGTAGCAGAACTGCCAAGAACAATTTAGACCACGTGGTAACATAAAAATACAGGAATCCTTTACTATACAAAGAGATACACTTTCAAAGTGTCAAATATGTATAATGAATTGAACAGTCCATGGACATAAATGTCTTTCTTTTCTGTTCTTTCGTTTTCCTTCAAATTGAGAGAGAGAGAGAGGGTGGTATATAAAATTTGGGTATAAAGGAGAAATAGCCCCAAAGTTACTTATCTTATTTTTCGACAGGGTTCCACTGGAGAATCTTTCTTCTTTCATGGGCTAATAGACTTTATGCTATTTTTAACACTGGCTTGAAAACTTGGGTCCCTCATGTCCAAGATATGTTTTTGTCTTCACCCGGAGTAAATGGCTATGGGTCTGTCTGCCACAAGCCCTGCCCAAAAACTAACATTTCTTCTTGCTTTTTTCGCCGACGGGGAGGGAGTCCCCACTTCCGTTTTAGGGTCTCAGCCAATCATTTGGCTTCTCCCTCCTCCCTCCCTGGTGTCCAGCGACCTGAGGTTACTAAGTACCAACATCTGTTGATATCCCCTCTGTGACCTACATTCTTTCTTAACAGTCACTTTTTTGACGGGTTGCCACTGTTCATTCCAACAGGAGGATAGTATTAATCTTATTTCCATCGGTCTCTGTCTCCGTGGGATATCACGTGACACCTGGATATGATACAAAACCATCTGAGGGTGAAGCTTCAGTCTTGGATCTTTGGGGAATGTAGAGTACCCCTTCATTGCTATTACTCCCAAGTTCACTTAGAAGTCATGTGTGGCCATTTAACTGTGTGAAAACAAATGATTAATAGTAAATAGAATTATTCATGTTAGATACAAATACTTGAAACCATTTAACTGTGTACAAAAGATTGAGCTTGGGTTTGTTTAAAAATGTTTTGAACAAAATGTGTTTACAAATTATATATAGAGAGAGAGTGAGAGAGGATTTGGCATTAAATAACCTCCAAAGGTTGATATGCCATAAGACCCAACCAAACTAAATCATATATTTAATATATATGTATAAAGAGGATTTGGCATTAAATAACCTACAATAGTTGATATGCCATAAAACCCAACCAAACCAATCGGGGGAATCCACGCTGCGTAATAGGTCATGATATTTGAATAAGCAAGTTCAAATTCTAGTTGTGTTATTCCATTCATTTTCAGACTAATACTCTTGGGAAAGGCATGAACTCCCATATCTCCTCCAGCTATAGGTTGAATAGTACTACTATTGTTTTTCTACAAAGGTGGGTTTTGGCATTAAATAACCTACAAAGGTTGATATACCATTAAAACAAAGTAATCTAACTTTAGCAGATTTTTCCGTCCAAAAACTTGGGATGTGTATTTTACGCGAGAACTACATAATTAAGTTTTATTTTATTTATTTATTTATTTTTTTGGCCAAATGCCTCATCATATTTGGGACAGGAGGATTGAGAGTAACTTATATCTATAGTACAAAACTCACGTGTTTTACTCAATTCCAAAAAAATATCCACTGAAATGTGTGTTTGTTCATTTATAATTGTCTTTCTCCTAACGTGAGCTTACTTTTGCCACAAACTTGCTGCATTTTTGTGTAAATATATCTGTGTTTGCTCTAAATACTTGTCTTTTTAGAGATAATATAAATTCTTATTTTTAGTTTGTGCAAACTGATGAAAAGTTGAATAAATACAAGATTTATATTAAATTTTGCTTCTACAAATTCTAAAAAGTCAGTGATAATTTTTTTTTTTTCCCCAGAATTTCATAATCTCAGATTAAGAGTGTGTGTTATATATAATTGATTGTGGTAATTAAATGTTTTCAAATTTCGGAATATCCCTCTTTATTTTTTATTTAATTTTATTTTTTCCTTTTTTTTATTTATTTATTTTCAGATTCCAGATGATCTGAAAGATAGGCTGGCTTTGATTGATGATTCTTTGGAAAATACAACCAATTCTATAATACGAATTTCCAGTACTTTACATAATGAATTAGAGGGTTTTCAGTCTCAACTTAACTTGCTTTCAGATAAGGTAATTATCAGCACTTTACTTCTCTCTTATTTTTTATTTTACTGGGCACCTCTATACTATACTATACTATACTATATATTTACTGGGGAGTTTCTATGCGATAGTGGCTTATGTACTAGACTGACATCATAGTAAGCAAATTCAAAGTCCAATTTTATGATTATATTCACTTTCAGACTAATACCCTTCTGAAAGATATGAACTTCCTTATCTCCAGAACTATTGGTTATATAGTATCACTACTGTTCTTCTCTACAAGGATAGCTTTGACATTAAGTAACCCATAAGGCTTGGTATGCGATTGAAATAAAGAAACCAAACTTTTATCGGTGGCTGGAGATATATAAGTACTATATACAGTAATGAAAATCTTCATGTATTGAAAGACCCCCTAATTTTTACCTGCAAAAAAGTGTTTTTATCATATAAGGTGTGTAATGAATGATTATAAGCTTCTACATTTCAAAAAACATGTTTTTGAAATGAAAAATGTGTTTTAAAAGTTGTTCGTTATAAAAGTAGAAATGGTATGTTGCTCAACTTCAGAGGGCCTGGTCTCTCACTCAGGTAGGACCTTCAATTGCACATCTCTGGTTGAGGATATACAGTATCTGGCGGTTTATAAGACCCACAGGCTTCTAAGATACATCTTGATTTTGGCAATAAGAAAAATGATAAATGGATTTACACATAGTGCTAATACTCTTTGGAAAGGTATGAATCCAATTATTCTCCTTCCTGCTATGAGTAAATAGTAGGGAAGACTGGGTTCTTCAGCCTTGTTGAGGCAACTAGTCTAGGAGTAGGAAAACTCTGAATTCAAACCTGTTGAACTCTATGTAAAAGTTGATTTTTGTATTTCTCCCTGCTGATGTGGGAGTGGGTAAATACAATAACAGATTTACACTACAAATATAAGATGAAGTGTTTTTGCTTGACATTCGTTGTCCTCACCACTATCAGGTTATTTTTAAAGTTTCATATCTCTTCAGACATTGTTTATATTTGCAGAGATGTTTTTGATTTAAGGACTAGCAGGAGAACTCCACTTGCCAATAACGCAAAGCTGACTTTTGAGGACACAATGTTTTTATGGAACATGTTTTTTAAAAAAAATGTGCATCTTAAAAGCCATCAGTTAGGGTAATAAGTATGTGCCTTGACTTCAGAGCATCTGGTTTCTCATTCAAGCAGCACCATTCCATTATACTTACAGAGATAAAGCTCAGTTGGCTGGGGCTCCAGAATATACCAACTGGATCTCTGCAGAGGAGTAAGACCTCTCTAATAAGTGTCCTGGATATGACATTAAACAATCTGATGGTGAGGATCTAGTAATGCTGGAGCTTTGGGGAATGCAATGTACCCCTTCATTACTCCCAGGTCCACTCTGGCCTGGAGTGGTAGGATCTGAAAGGGTCCTATCTATTGTGACGGCAAATTGACTAAAATCCCAAAACGGGACTTTATTTTCGCACGTGTGAAGACGGGGCAGGTTGGCACTTGATCCCCTACAGAATAAGTCCTGTTCAGAGTTTTTCTCTCAGGCATATGAGAACTGGCATATTACGTGAGGGAATAATTTAGGGCCAGACTGACCACCGCTGGCAAAGGGGTTCCAAATTTCACACTATCACACACCCACCAGGCCGCTAAACTTCTTCCCCTTAGACAACAGAAGAATATGGGCCTACAGGTAATAATATTAATATTGTAGTAGTCGGCAACTCCGGTTTCCCGTGTGATACTTTAGGAATTAATAGGACAATTCTAAGCAAGATAACATAAGGCGAATAGAAGCTGAAAAGAAAGCATGAAGTAACAACATAGACCACATGGTAAAATGAAAATACATAAAATCCTTTACTACTTATATATACACGTTCAGAGTGTCAAAACATATAATTGGACAGTCCACGAATATCAATGTCTTTTCTTGGTTTTATCCTTCTTCGAATTGAGAGAGAGAGAGAGTGGTAAACGAAATTTGGGTATAAAGGAAAAATGTCCCCAAAGTTACTTATCTTATTTTCGACGGGGTTCCACTGGAGAATCGTTCTTCTTTTACGGGCTAATAGACTTTGTTCTGTTTTTAGTACTGGCTTGAGGGACTCGGGTCTCTCATGTCTCAGTTAATCTTTTGTCTTCAACCCGGAGTAAAGTGGCTATGGTTCGTCTGCCCGCTATGAACCCTGCTCAAAAACTGACTTTCTTGTCCTTTACTTCCGCTGAGGGGAAGGGAGCCCCACTTCCGTTTTGGGGTCCCAGCCAATCATTTGGCTTCTCTCTCTTTCCCCTTCCGATGTCCGGCGACCTGAGGTCACTAAGTACCAACATCTGTTTATCCCCTCTGTGACCCACATTCTCTCTTAACGGTCACTTTTTGACTGCTAGATAGTGCTAATTCAACACGGGAGGATAGTATCAGTCTTACCTCTTCGTCTCCGTGAGCTATCACGTGACACTATGGATCAAATAGAGATGTTTGACATTTAAACTGAGGGCAGACAAATAACATGCTAAATTGAATTGTTTGAAATAGAATTGTTTGATCAATTAAATGTGCATAAACAAATTACTGATGTTTAATTGAATTGTTAGTAATATATAGCAATACTTGGAACCATTTAACTTTGAAGATTTATGTTAAATTAGATTATTAGAAATAGAACTGTTTGATCATTTAACTGTGTGTGTGTGTGTGTACAAAATGTGTTTACAAATCATATTTGATATATATGTAAAAATGGGATTTGGCATCAAATAACCAATAATGGTTGATATGCCATAAAAACCAAACCAAGTTTACCTTTAAATGAAAGTGTTGAGAATCTGATTGTTTGTAGGTGTAATTTTAGATAAAACTTCCTTCTCTCACTTAGATAATAGATAACTGTAAAATCATAAAAGTACAAACGCTAAAAGAATCTAGTTTTCAAAAGTAAACTCAAGTGGGAACAGAAAGTCTACCATAAAAGCCCAAATCTCTTAAATCTGCTTTTGCATTTAATTTTTATATTTAACAATTGTGTAATTTGAAAATTGCTGAAAAAGTGACAAGGTCTGTTATACTAAATATTCTGTAAATCTTTAAATATAGTGTCCTATCAGAAAAAAGAAGGAAATGCTAAAAAATGTGTGTGGGAAGAAAAAATGTAAGTTAATCACCAAGTTTGATAAGATTAATCTACAAGTCAAGCATAGAATCAAGCCGCAGGCTGGTATGTCTAGTTTACTCTGACAATTTTCGCTGAATTCAAATCGCACGGCTCCCCCTGTTGAGCTGAAGGAACCACCAATAATCGCCACATTGTGAATTTTTTGATCCGAATAGCTGTATTCTAGCTCCTTCAGATCGGTTCAATTGTGGGAGTTAATTTGGCTGGGATCTACACCGAAAGGAAATCGCTGTTTATGAAGAAAATAGTTCTTGTTGCAACAACAAGAACACCAAAAAGAGACAAGCAGCACTTTTGATTCTCGTATAATAAGACTTTTTCAAGGGTATTGTCTTTATCTCACTATAAAAAAAATTACATAAATGCGGAGAGTTCAAAAGAAAAGGTCACACGAGATTTACTCGCTCGGTTAAAAAGTAACAGAGAGAGAGAGAATAATGAAAGAAGAAATTCGGAATGAGCCTGATCTGTTTAGATGGTGTAAGAGGGACAACTAAGGATCTTTGTTTACTCTTACTTAAAGGTTTGTTTTCTTGACTTTGTTGACAAAATTATCTGGATTCACAAAGTTTCTATTTCCATCTCTTGGTTCTGATCGGACCAGCAAGATTCAACAACCTGCCTTTCTCCAACCATGGCTTCGAACTGACTCTCAATCTCTCTGCCGACTGCTTATATGGAGTTGGGGGGGTATCGACAATTTTTAGTTATGCCCATGAATAATGATATGAAAATTGCCTGGACCACCCCGTATTTTTATAATCTTTAAAACTCCGCAGATTGCTGTTTCTAAGTGGGACTAAAAATGAATTTGGATGTCCCACTGAATTTTTCCCAGACAAAGATCACTTGAGTTGGAAGAAATCCACATATCTTGTCTCAGACCTTGAGTCTGGATCTCGTCCTCAGACCACCCAAGATCTCATTCACCATTTATCATAGGATTTAATCAACAAACCCATCTCTCTACTCCCCAAACCATCACCTTACTTACTAACAGACTCAACTCCACAAATGTTATTCTAAAAGGAAAAAAAAAAAAAAGAAATAAAATAAAATAGGAAATTCCTTTTCCTATTCTCTGTATTAAAAAAAATAAACTTATTTCTAGAATTATCCTTCAATCCATTTAATTAATAAATTCATTCCAATCCCTTAGAACCATTAATTAATAAATCCACCAGGTGGGGGTCTCTCTCTCTGTCACACAAGGCCTGATCAAAATAAGTAAATGAACTATCCTTCTATTAAGTTAAAACTTAAAAAAAAATATTCAAGGCATAAGAATGAAGCCCTATTAGCATAACACCTGATACGTTTAACGTGCGACAATAAAACTTTGCAATAGTTATCCTGCCCCAGCTTGTTAGTGGATAGCAGTCGATGAGGGAGGAGCTACACGAGTGTATAGCAATGGAAACCATGGGAACCTGCATGATGGAAGGAAAGTAAGGTAGTTAAGTCCTAAGATAGGTCAATGTTGTGCTTTAGCAGATGCAGGGCAGAGGAACCTCACAGGTCAATGGGCAGCATCTAGTTCAGTCAGGAAAGTACTGCTGTTCATTTATGTAAGAAATTGTGATGACATACTTCTTCAATTATGCAATGCTGTCTATAAACAAAATATGACCGAGAAATTAACAAAAGGCTGCATCATCCACTTCCCCAATAAAAGCGACCTTTGAATCATTAAGTACTATAGAGGCATAACTTACTGCTGTAGCTGCTAAGGTTTATAATGCCCTGCCTCTCAATCTTATCTAACCTGAAATCAAGAAAATTCTTAGGTAAAATCAGAACTGCTTTTAGAGGAATCAATCTGCAACCTCACAGATTTTGATTATCCACCAAATTATTGAAGGAGATCATACAAAAAATCTCGAGGGTACACTTGATTGTATATTTTTTTTGAGGCAGTTAATTCCATAAACTGAAAAAAGATGGGGCAAATACTCCTAGCATGTGGTTTCCCTAAAGAAACTGTCCCAGCTATGGGTTAAATAGTACCACTACTGTTCTTCTAGGAGAATGGCTTTGGCGTTAAATAACCTACAAAGGTTGATATGCCATAAAACAAAGAAACCTAAAGAAACTGTTATTGCTAAAATGACATTCTACAAAAACAAGTTTTGACCTATTTTAAAACACTTATTCTGGACTATTTATTTACAATTAATTTTCATTTATTTATATGTGTGTATATATATATATATATATATATATATATATATATATATATATATATATATATATATACACACACACACATCAGAATTTGACACTCAATGACCCTTAAGAGGTTGATTTGCCATAAAACCCAACCATCACCAACCTAAAAATATGCATTTACAAATCATATATATAATATGTGTAAAAAGGCCCTGGCATTAAATAACCTATAGAGGTTGATATGCCATTAAATCCAACCAAACAACCAACAAAAAAAAAGCCAATGGTTTGTTCATCTGAGGGTAACACTGGCTCCTTAAAAATTTTCGCTGAAGTTTCTAAGGAGATACATTAGCACTAATATGTTTATAATCTGCCTAGACTATGTACTTCAAATGTTAATAGATTTAATAAAATAAGATGGCTTTAAACTAAAAAAGGCAAGGAGCAGATGATATCTTTCAGAAACTCTGACATGCAGACTATCTAGTGCTTCTTGCAAATATACCTACTCAAACGTTGTGGAAATTACAATAAAGATGAAGACAATGGTCTGAAAAATTTCAATGATAATAATCAGCAAGCTTCGTCTCAGAAATTTAGACAACTAATACCTGCTCAAATCCAATCCCTACTGCATAGTCTGAAGCAAGCTGCAGGAGGAATTGGCTTTCAGCTGAACGTAAATAAAACAGAGTCCATGTGTTGTAAACAAGAAGGAACCATCTTCATTTTAAGTGGTAAGCCTCTCAAGTTCATAGATCAGTTCAAATACCTCGGCAGCAATATCTCATCTACTGAAAGTGATGTCAACATATGCCTAGCAAAGGCATGGACTGCTATTGACAGGTTGTTTATCACATGGAAATCTAATCTCTCTGATAAAACAAAATTGGATTTCTTCCAAGATGTGTCTGTGTTAATACAACTCTATGGATGCACTACATAAACTCTAACAAAATATATTCATAAAAGAATGCTATGTACTGTTTTGAACATATCCTTGAAGAAAAACATGGACAAAATAGCAGCTGTATGGTCACCTACCTCCCATCTCACAAACCATTCAAGTAAGATAAACAAGACATTCAAGGTACTACTAAAGAAGTTGGGACAAACTCATAAGTGATGTTCACCTAAGGATATGCCAGTGTTGGCTAAGTACCAAAGACTTATGTCAGCTCTGTGTGGACACTGGATGCAGTCTAGAAGACGTGCAAGAGGTGATGGCTAATAAGGACAGATGAGGAGAAAGAGTCAAGGAACTCTGTGCTGACAGTATAACTTGATGAAATATATATATATATATATATATATTATTTTTGGTTATGGAGATATTGGATTTCAGTCTTAGCTACAGAGCCTCAGAGTGGTAGAATTTGGTAATCAATAACACCTAACAATAATTTAAAAAAACATTTTTAAAGTTCCAGGGGTTTTATGATTTATCTGGTTAAAAGATAAGCAGCTTATTTTTGTTTATTTCAGGTACAACAGGATTTGTCAGACAAAGTTGTTCAGTTGACACAAGTGAATCAGCAGTTAAAAAATCGAATTGAACAACTGGAACAAAGAGTGAGTCCATAAAAACCTTTTTTTTCTCTTATTTTTGCAACAAGTTATTTTGAACTATTCATGACTCCAAGGAAAGATAAAAAAACCCCTCTCTTTCTGTAATTTAGTCTAAACACCTGATGTTGTGTTTGCATTTGGGAGATACATTCAATACTTAGTTTATTATTCCTTCTTTCTAATTTACTTCTATCTTGATCATCCAACAACCAGTTCCTCTCTTTGTTTATCAGATGTTGCTGTTTGATATTTTTGTTGCCATCATCTTGTTCTTGTTTGTTATCATTTCTCTTGTGGTTTCATATCATCTTGTTTATTTTTTTTTATCAACGCCAACTGCTTTATTGCCCAGTTGGCCACAGCTGTATAATACACCGACAGGGGTAAGTGAGATCTCCCACCAACGAGTGTCCTGGATATGACAGTAAACAATCTGATGGTGAGGTTCCAGTGATGCTGGGGCCTTGGAGAATGTGGAGCACCCCTTCATTACCATTGCTCCCAGGTCCTTGCTGGCTCGGAATGGTCACACCTGATAGGGCCCTACCTATGGGTTAAATAGAACTAAACTGCATACTTATGCTTAACTGAATTGTTTGAATTAGAACTGTTTGACTAAACTGAATAGCTTGAAATAGAAATGTTTTTGACAATTAAACTGTGTACTCATGCTAAACTGAATTGTTTGAAAGAGAACTGATTATTTGTATAAAAATGGATTTGGCATTAAATAACCTACAATGGTTGATATGCTATAAAACCCAACCAACCGACTGCTTTAATTTCTTCTCTTTTGGGACATGCAACATTTCTTTATGTGTGCACATAATTATTTTATTCACAACAACTCCTATTACCTAACTATGAATTTGGGGGGAATCAGTGATCAGAGCATGGTGGAAATCTCTACTGCTTTTGTCTAGCAATTCTAACTGACTGACTAAGGTTTCTAACTTGTTAGGGTTGTCTGATCATGTGACTTCTGTCTAGTGAAAGCCCAGTTGACTGGGGCTGTAGAATATGCTGACTGCATTTCTGCATAGAGGTAAGAACCCTACCCAATAAGTGTCCTGAATATAACACTAAACCATCTGATTGTGAAGCTCAAGTCCTGAATCTTTGGGGAATCAGGAGTACCCCTTCATTGCCATTACTACCAGGTCCACTCTTAGATTGGTAGTACCTGTTAGGGCCTCATCTATGAGTCAAATAGGACTATTTAATCATATTTTATACTTGAAACCATTTAACTATGTGATTAATATTAAATTTAATTATTAGTATTAGATAGCAATGCTTAAAACAATTTAACTGTGCAAACAATAAATAGAAATTTTGAAACTATTTAATTCTATGCAAACATGTGAACTCAGGCTTGTTTAAAAATAATGTTACCAACTAATTATTCACTTACAGGTCATAGAATATATATATATATTATGATAAATAAATGTTTTTATATATATCTAATAGCATGGATGCTTATCTGCAACCACTGGTTTCATGTCATCTTATTACGACAATCATCAGGCAGAGAAAGAAAGATATATATGTATGTGATTTGGCATTGAATAACTCACAAGTATTGATATGCCATAAACACAACCAATCAAATTAAAAAACAGTATGTCATACTACTGGAAGTGAAAACTTGAATAGATTTCTCTTGTGGGAATAGAATGAGTGGGTTTTGGTTTTATAGACTTGAAGGTTTATCTTCATATATATTTCTCATATCTGATTGCCAAAACTCACCACCACAATTATTTGAGTGTGGAAATACAATTCAGATACTTGTAACTGAGGAAATGTATTATGGTTTAATATTTCTTCATATTAAACAATGTAAAACAATTCATGATGAATTGACAACATATTTATTACCTGAGCAAATTTAATGGAATGAATACAGAAATGACATGAAATACTAAAAGAGAAAAGTCCTATCATACAGTTGAAGAGTCCTTTTGTATGAGTTAAGAGTCCTTAACAGAATGAAAGTTGTTGTGTGAAAACTTATGAGGTTTGTTGCGGTGAGAGCTCCTCTGTTTGGAAACTCATACACCTGTGTGTGCGTCCTATAGTTGAGGTTGAAATGAAGAGGGGCAAGTGACTTTACCAAACTGTTTTATATACTACTTTAGTCATGCCACCTAGAGGCCATTAGAAGTACTATTTGGAAGGCAAGGGATGTAATCCCTATACTCTCTTGAGAAAGACTGTACATATCTCTATAGAAGTAATGTTGGTTGTATTAAAGGAGCCATTAAGCTCTATTTGTCTAGGAATTTAGATGACTGATAGTTTGTTCCTAATATAACCCCTTCCATTATATTTTTTTAATTGCAGAGGTCTGGGGCACCGGAATCAACTATAAGCAACATCTTGACAAGACTGACAACCATTGAAGGACTTCATAGGAATGCAGAATCTGCAACAACTGCTTCTATTGACACGTTAAAGCAGAGAGTGAGTGGGTTTTAGTTTGTTTTTTTTTTACTACA
>OY757939.1:67961289-68033789 GCA_963585895.1 Sepioteuthis lessoniana | reverse complement strand
GTATTTTCTTCTTAGCTTGGCTATCCAGTGTTTTCCACATCACTTGTATTTTCTTCCTAGTTTGGCCATCCAGTGTTTTCCACATCACTTGTATTTACTTCCTAGTTTGGCCATCCAGTGTTTTCCACATCATTTGTATTTGCTTCCTAGTTTGGCCATCCAGTGTTTTCCACATCACTTGTATTTTCTTCTTAGCTTGGCCATCCAGTGTTTTCCACATCACTTGTATTTTCTTCTTAGGTTGGCCATCCAGTGTTTTCCACATCACTTTAATTTTCTTCTTAGATTGGCCATCCAGTGGTTTCCACATCATTTTAATTTTCTTCTTAGATTTTCCATCCAGTGTTTTCCACATCACTTGTATTTTCTTCTTAGATTGGCCATCCAGTGGTTTCCACATCACTTGTATTTTCTTCCTAGTTTGGCCATCCAGTGTTTTCCACATCACTTGTATTTTCTTCCTAGTTTGGCCATCCAGTGTTTTCCACATCACTTGTATTTACTTCCTAGTTTGGCCATCCAGTGTTTTCCACATCACTTGTATTTTCTTCTTAGCTTGGCTATCCAGTGTTTTCCACATCACTTGTATTTTCTTCCTAGTTTGGCCATCCAGTGTTTTCCACATCACTTGTATTTTCTTCCTAGTTTGGCCATCCAGTGTTTTCCACATCACTTGTATTTACTTCCTAGTTTGGCCATCCAGTGTTTTCCACATCACTTGTATTTTCTTCTTAGCTTGGCTATCCAGTGTTTTCCACATCACTTGTATTTTCTTCCTAGTTTGGCCATCCAGTGTTTTCCACATCACTTGTATTTTCTTCCTAGTTTGGCCATCCAGTGTTTTCCACATCACTTGTATTTACTTCCTAGTTTGGCCATCCAGTGTTTTCCACATCACTTGTATTTTCTTCTTAGCTTGGCTATCCAGTGTTTTCCACATCACTTGTATTTTCTTCCTAGTTTGGCCATCCAGTGTTTTCCACATCACTTGTATTTTCTTCCTAGTTTGGCCATCCAGTGTTTTCCACATCACTTGTATTTACTTCCTAGTTTGGCCATCCAGTGTTTTCCACATCACTTGTATTTTCTTCTTAGCTTGGCTATCCAGTGTTTTCCACATCACTTGTATTTTCTTCCTAGTTTGGCCATCCAGTGTTTTCCACATCACTTGTATTTTCTTCCTAGTTTGGCCATCCAGTGTTTTCCACATCACTTGTATTTACTTCCTAGTTTGGCCATCCAGTGTTTTCCACATCACTTGTATTTTCTTCTTAGCTTGGCTATCCAGTGTTTTCCACATCACTTGTATTTTCTTCCTAGTTTGGCCATCCAGTGTTTTCCACATCACTTGTATTTACTTCCTAGTTTGGCCATCCAGTGTTTTCCACATCATTTGTATTTGCTTCCTAGTTTGGCCATCCAGTGTTTTCCACATCACTTGTATTTTCTTCTTAGCTTGGCCATCCAGTGTTTTCCACATCACTTGTATTTTCTTCTTAGGTTGGCCATCCAGTGTTTTCCACATCACTTTAATTTTCTTCTTAGATTGGCCATCCAGTGGTTTCCACATCATTTTAATTTTCTTCTTAGATTTTCCATCCAGTGTTTTCCACATCACTTGTATTTTCTTCTTAGATTGGCCATCCAGTGGTTTCCACATCACTTGTATTTTCTTCCTAGTTTGGCCATCCAGTGTTTTCCACATCACTTGTATTTACTTCCTAGTTTGGCCATCCAGTGTTTTCCACATCACTTGTATTTTCTTCCTAGTTTGGCCATCCAGTGTTTTCCACATCACTTGTATTTTCTTCTTAGATTGGCCATCCAGTGTTTTCCACATCACTTGTATTTTCTTCTTAGCTTGGCCATCCAGTGTTTTCCACATCACTTGTATTTTCTTCCTAGTTTGGCCATCAAGTGTTTTCCACATCACTTGTATTTTCTTCTTAGATTGGCCATCCAGTGTTTTTCACATCACTTGTATTTTCTTCCTAGTTTGGCCATCCAGTGTTTTCTACATCACTTGTATTTTCTTTTTAGCTTGTCCATCCAGTGTTTTCCACATCACTTGTATTTTCTTCTTAGCTTGGCCATCCAGTGTTTTCCACATCACTTGTATTTTCTTCCTAGTTTGGCCATCCAGTGTTTTCCACATCACTTTTATTTTCTTCTTAGCTTGTCCATCCAGTGTTTTCCACATCACTTGTATTTTCTTCTTAGCTTGGCCATCCAGTGTTTTCCACATCACTTGTATTTTCTTCTTAGCTTGGCCATCCAGTGTTTTCCACATCACTTGTATTTTCTTCCTAGTTTGGCCATCCAGTGTTTTCCACATCACTTGTATTTTCTTTTTAGCTTGGCCATCCAGCGTTTTCCACATCACTTGTATTTTCTTCCTAGTTTGGCCATCCAGTGTTTTCCACATCACTTTAATTTTCTTCTTAGCTTGGCCATCCAGTGTTTTCCACATCACTTTAATTTTCTTCTTAGCTTGGCCATCCAGTGTTTTCCACATCACTTGTATTTTCTTTTTAGCTTGGCCATCCAGCGTTTTCCACATCACTTGTATTTTCTTCCTAGTTTGGCCATCCAGTGTTTTCCACATCACTTTAATTTTCTTCTTAGCTTGGCCATCCAGTGTTTTCCACATCACTTTAATTTTCTTCTTAGCTTGGCCATCCAGTGTTTTCCACATCACTTGTATTTTCTTCCTAGTTTGGCCATCCAGTGTTTTCTACATCACTTGTATTTTCTTTTTAGCTTGGCCATCCAGTGTTTTCCACATCACTTGTATTTTCTTCTTAGCTTGGCCATCCAGTGTTTTCCACATCACTTGTATTTTCTTCTTAGCTTGGCCATCCAGTGTTTTCCACATCACTTGTATTTTCTTCCTAGTTTGGCCATCCAGTGTTTTCCACATCACTTGTATTTTCTTCTTAGCGTGGCCATCCAGTGTTTTCCACATCACTTGTATTTTCTTCTTAGCTTGGCCATCCAGTGTTTTCCACATCAGTTGTATTTTCTTTTTAGCTTGGCCATCCAGTGTTTTCCACATCACTTGTATTTTCTTCCTAGTTTGGCCATCCAGTGTTTTCCACATCACTTGTATTTACTTCCTAGTTTGGCCATCCAGTGTTTTCCACATCACTTGTATTTTCTTCTTAGCTTGGCCATCCAGTGTTTTCCACATCACTTGTATTTTCTTCTTAGGTTGGCCATCCAGTGTTTTCCACATCACTTTAATTTTCTTCTTAGATTGGCCATCCAGTGGTTTCCACATCATTTTAATTTTCTTCTTAGATTTTCCATCCAGTGTTTTCCACATCACTTGTATTTTCTTCTTAGATTGGCCATCCAGTGTTTTCCACATCACTTGTATTTTCTTCCTAGTTTGGCCATCCAGTGTTTTCCACATCACTTGTATTTACTTCCTAGTTTGGCCATCCAGTGTTTTCCACATCACTTGTATTTTCTTCTTAGCTTGGCCATCCAGTGTTTTCCACATCACTTGTATTTTCTTCTTAGATTGGCCATCCAGTGTTTTCCACATCACTTGTATTTTCTTCTTAGCTTGGCCATCCAGTGTTTTCCACATCACTTGTATTTTCTTCTTAGCTTGGCCATCCAGTGTTTTCCACATCACTTGTATTTTCTTCTTAGATTGGCCATCCAGTGTTTTCCACATCACTTGTATTTTCTTCTTAGCTTGGCCATCCAGTGTTTTCCACATCACTTGTATTTTCTTCTTAGCTTGGCCATCCAGTGTTTTCCACATCACTTGTATTTTCTTCCTAGTTTGGCCATCCAGTGTTTTCCACATCACTTGTATTTTCTTCTTAGCTTGGCCATCCAGTGTTTTCCACATCACTTGTATTTTCTTCCTAGTTTGGCCATCCAGTGTTTTTAATACCACTTGTATTTTCTTCTTAGCTTGGCCATCCAGTGTTTTCCACATCACTTGTATTTTCTTCCTAGTTTGGCCATCCAGTGTTTTCCACATCACTTGTATTTTCTTCTTAGCTTGGCCATCCAGTGTTTTCCACATCACTTGTATTTTCTTTTTAGCTTGGCCATCCAGTGTTTTCCACATCACTTGTATTTTCTTTTTAGCTTGGCCATCCAGCGTTTTCCACATCACTTGTATTTTCTTCCTAGTTTGGCCATCCAGTGTTTTCCACATCACTTTAATTTTCTTCTTAGCTTGGCCATCCAGTGTTTTCCACATCACTTTAATTTTCTTCTTAGCTTGGCCATCCAGTGTTTTCCACATCACTTGTATTTTCTTTTTAGCTTGGCCATCCAGTGTTTTCCACATCACTTGTATTTTCTTCTTAGCTTGTCCATCCAGTGTTTTCCACATCACTTGTATTTTCTTCCTAGTTTGGCCATCCAGTGTTTTCCACATCACTTGTATTTTCTTTTTAGCTTGGCCATCCAGTGTTTTCCACATCACTTTAATTTTCTTCTTAGCTTGGCCATCCAGTGTTTTCCACATCACTTTAATTTTCTTCTTAGCTTGGCCATCCAGTGTTTTCCACATCACTTGTATTTTCTTCTTAGCTTGGCCATCCAGTGTTTTCCACATCACTTGTATTTTCTTCCTAGTTTGGCCATCCAGTGTTTTCCACATCACTTGTATTTTCTTTTTAGCTTGGCCATCCAGTGTTTTCCACATCACTTGTATTTTCTTCTTAGCGTGGCCATCCAGTTTTTTCCACATCACTTGTATTTTCTTCTTAGCTTGGCCATCCAGTGTTTTCCACATCACTTGTATTTTCTTCCTAGTTTGGCCATCCAGTGTTTTCAATATCACTTCTATTTTTTTTTCTTCCTCTTGCCCTTTTTTCTTCAAGTTGGTCTGAATTGTTGGACATTTTCATATTCCCATTGTCATGGAGAACTTTGACTTTGTTTTAGTTTTTATGGATACCAATTGACAATGGCATGGTTCCCCTATTGTATGTGAACCTTGCATTGTGTCTTGTTCCGTGCAACTTCTGCTTTCTGTATATTGTGATCATATCCTTCACTCTGCTTTGCTTGTGAATTACTTTGCTTTAGATATGCTCACCCAACAATATTCCCAGCATTGATCTTTCTATACCTCTCTGTGCTGTAATCAATCTCTATCCTCCCCTCTTTGTGTTAGCCCATATTTTGATTGCATATAACATCGCAGGGAAAATGGTGCTATTGAAGAGATTGGCAGCAGTCTTGTCCAGCTTTGCCCTAAGAACGTCTTTTTTCTGTTCAGAAAAAGATCTGGAAAGAGGTGAATCTGTGTGGCATGATAGGTGGCATTCATTTCTGTAGGTGTGGATTAGAGACACTCAGAAGATTCCTTTGTCCATTTTGATGTAAAACCCCCACTAAGGGTTTGCATGCAAGATTTCTTGTGAAACTGGAAGAAGACGAAAGAAGGCAAGGTCCCAGGGCAGTCAACAGAAGTCGGGGGAAGGCGATGGTTAGAAAAAGGTGGCTGCTAAGTGAGGAGTTTGGACCTGTTGACTCATCCTCTCGTGTCAGCCAACACGAGAGGATGAGTCAACATTCCTGGTGGCTGTGTAGGAATTTCGCTTGGATACACACTCGCAATAGCCCACAAATGCACAGAAAGCTACAGAAAAGTGCCCAAACTTCTCTCTTCTTGCGCTTGGAGCTAACCCAAGTCCATGCTTGTTTTTTCTTCTTTTCTTCCACCCTCTTGGTTGGGTATGTTGTCTTGTGTGCTTGTAAAGCAATGTGAAATGCCCCTGGCCAGAGATGAGAGAAACCACTAGATGATCGTATCCCCATGAGCTGTTTTAGGGGGTTGAGATAGTGTGGACTGGCCAGCGGGTATATTGTCACACCTGCATGGCCTCTAATATATAAAGCTGTGTATGTTTGTTTGTTCAGCTTTGGGTTCTACATAAAATTTGTATCGCCGAAACAATTACTTCTTCCTTCCTCATATGTAATTTGCAATTTTTCTGTGTCAATATCTTAAATAGTTTTCTTTTATTTTTATAAATTTCTAAGTCGTCATTATCTTTTAAAGACACCATATATGTTAGCATGGGTGCCTCAAGTAGTGTAATGGTTCACAAGTTAGTCTATCAGCCCATTTTTCACTGGGTGCTCCTTATGGTCCCAAGCTAATTAAGTTTAAAGAGCCCTTCATGTGCTTTAATGGTTAGTGAGGCTAGCAAACCATTATTAGTAAATATGGGTCTCACTGGTTCCCAAACTTGTGTCAAGTCTAACTTAGTAAATTAAAAAGAGCCTTCAGGTAATATGATGGTTAGTGAGTCTAGCAAACCATTCCTGAGTTTGATTTTAACTGGGTGCCCCTTATTTCTAGCTTTCTACTAAATGAGACTAATGCTTAGTAAATGACTACTATCCTTAAATATTTCTGTGAATGTTTTATTTTTTTCAAAGTTTACTTTATTTTTGTTCATTTCTTATTTATATTTCAGTTAAGAACTCTCAGCAGAAGGGTTCAAACTCTGACACGTGTAAGTAACACTAAATGCATTCATTTTTAAATATATTAAAGCAGGAAATAGTTTTAAAAAATGTAGCAAATTCTTAATTAATGACTTATAAATTGACACCAAATTTTGTATAAATTAGGTGTTTTTTTTTTTTTTAATTCTTGTTACTCTTCTCACCAGAGTAAAATATTTAATAGATTTACTCAAGAAACCATTACAATCCAGTGAGTTTGCTCATTACTTGGGTGCCCCAAAACACACTGCCTTGTACTAAATATAGCTTAATAATAAATGACTACCTCTATTAACAAGAGAAGTCTTCATAGTGTAATGGCTGAATGCAGCCTCTAAATAAGTTTGATCTCTAGTCAAGTTATTGTTTGCTTTTGGACAAATGCTCAAGGGAAAAAAGGTATGAACCCTCTTTATTCCCCTACCTCAGCTATGGGTTAAATAGATATATCTGCTGTTCTTCTTCATGGATGGCTTTAGCATTAAATAACCAATAAAGGTTGATATGCCATTGAACAAAAACAAATCTATTAACAAATTGAAGCTGATAAATGTTTTTTGTTTTTTTCTGTGAGTGATCCTTCTTGTATTACCATATAAGCACAGATTTTCAAAGGCAAATGTCTGCTTAGAAGTTTCAAGTGATTATTCTAACAGGTATAAATTTACTGACTTTCTCTCTAAATAGCTGTATGATAGAATCGAAATGAATATGTTAAATTTAATAAAAAAATAATTTTAAATTTTTATTGAATAGATTTTATAGGATAAGCAATGCATATCTTTCTGCTTAAGAAATATTATTTCAAGGGAGATAAACGTTGTTTTAAAGCTATATAAAACCCTAATAAGACCTCATTTAGAATATTGTACTCATGCCTGGGCTCCACTGTCTAAACATAGGAATTTGAGTTTAATATTGAGATTGGACAGTATAAAAAGAAGAGTGACAGAAATAAAACTAATTAGAGGAATTAGGATTAAATACTAGAAAGAAGAATGAAAGATAATCTAATTGAAACTTTCAAAATGATTAGTGAAATTTCTAATTCTGTTAGACATTTTTTGATATTTCTCCATGAACTGGAAATTTACTGACAGGGAAGATGTCAAAAACTATCAACCAATTGAATTTTTTGATAATAGAGTAATATATTTTCAGAATAAATTAGCTATTTAGATCAAAAACTGTAAATGTAAAAAATTTTAATATTAAATTTGATGATTTCAGAAATAATGGTAAGAAAAAGAATTTAAGAGGGCATTTTAATGAGCTATCAGATCAATTGTTTAACAGAATTTTATCTATCAATAGATAGATAGATAGATATTGTATTAATATTGCATATGTTCTTTGAACTTTTTTTAAAGGTTGATTTGAGAAGATAGTAAAAAAAGGAGATGCCCAAGGAGGCATAATAAACAACAGTTTTTTGGTATATCTAATCATTAGAGCCAATATATTTGATAGATTTGTCTGTGACAAGGGTAATGTGAATATTTTACTGAATCATGTCACAAGTTTGTAATGAAATGTTGCTCAATATCATTGCAAAGGAGTTTTCTGGGTACTGAGGTAAAAAGTTTAATGCTGAAATAAATTATAAATATAACAATCAAACATCAGAAGTTTGAGTTGAAGCATATTGTTTTTCTGTGTATTATTTCTTTGCTAATGAACAGTAGTTTACAAAAGATATGTTGTGTTAGTATTAATTTTTGTATGTGTACAATGTACATAAATGTTTTAGTATTCTATTTTAAATGCTTATTTGTATATCAGACCTGAAATTAGAGGAAAAAAAAAACTTATTTACCATCATGAAATTTTGGAGCTGGTTCATCTATCATTTAAGATTAAGATTAAGATTTCAAAGTGTGGGGATTTGGTTTATTTATTATGTGGAAAACCACAACACTTGGGGATCTTTTTCTATTTCTAGATTTGGTGACACATTTGGGTGTGGGACCCTTACAGGTCTAACAAATCTTAACCTTGGATAACGACTATTATACCACCATTGAAATATTTCAGGCTTTGCGGAGAAATGACTGCCGGAGCAACCCTTGCCAAAATGGAGGTTCCTGCTATGATCGATTCAATGGTTTCCACTGTAATTGCCCATCAGGATGGACGGTAAGCAGAGAAGATTTATCAAAGAATATGTAAAGTAATATGATATGAATATTAAACTTTTTCTTTTTTTTCAAATGAAGAGCATGGTTGTTATGGACTTTTTAAGACCAATTTTTTACCTCCAAATCAAGGTGTTGTTCATTATACTAGATATGTTTTTGAAATGTTGATGCTTACCTTGTTTCTCGGCCTAACCCTGCAGTAACTTTGATCCAAAGTGTCCTATATAGTCTGTACCTTTACAAAGGCTATTACTTAGATAAACTTTTTACTCAACTTAGTATTTTTAACACCTGTTAATATGATATATATAAATATTATAAATAGTAAACAAGTTGCCTAAAAGCTTTATTTTGCCCAGTCGGCTGGGGCTGTAGAATACACCAACTGCACCTCTGCAGAGGGGTAGGATCCCCCCTCCATGAGTGTCCTAGATATGACACTAAACAATCTGATGGTGAGGTTCCAGTGATGCTGGGGCTTTGGGGAATGCGGAGCACCCCTTCATTGCCATTGCTCCCAGGTCCACTCTGGCCCGGCATGGTAGCACCTGATAGGGCCCTATCTATGGGTTAAATAGAACTAAACTGCATACTTATGCTAAACTGAATTGTTTGAAATAGAAATGTTTTCTTACATATAAACTGCATGCTTATGCTAAACTGAATTGTTTGAAATGTAACTGTTTCTGTCATTGAAAATGTACTTATACTTAACTGATTTGTTTAATATAGAACTGTTTTGACATTTAACTGAGTGTAAACAAAATCTGTACTTATACTAAACTGAATTAGCTGAATTAGAACTGTATGACTAAACTGAATAGCTTAAAATAGAAATGTTTTTGACAATTAAACTGTGTACTCATACTAAACTGAATTGTTTGAAATAGAACTGTGATTATTTGTATAAAAATGGATTTGGTGTTAAATAACCTACACAGGTTGCTATGCCATAAAACCCAACCAACCAAAAAACTTTATCTCTATCATCTTGTTTAGGAATTAGCTAGCCTATGTAGAAACTTTGAATGTTATACAGTAGTTTTGAAAAAAATAAGTGTTTGAATGTTTTTTACTCTTTCTGTCATTGGATGTTGAATTATTTTCGTAGAGTTGCTCAGTCAAAAGTTAGGGGGTCATTCATTTCATGCAATATATCATAAAAAGAACTTCATGTGGCTAATAATTTGGGATTATTTATTAGATGAAGACCTTTTTTTTTTTTTTTTTTTACTCACTGTACATACTGCTGCAAAATACAGTCTGTCCTGTTGGAGGGACTTAAAATCTGCTGACTGTATCCCCTACAGAGGGATAAGACCTCTTCAAATAAGTGGTGTACTGGGTATAACACTAAACAGCATCTGATGGTGAGGCTCAAGTTCTGGAAGTCTGAGGAGTGTGGAGTACTCCTTCATTGTAATTGTTATATCAGTGTATGGTTACAAGGAAAGAACAAAAACACAGTTGCAAAAAACAAAGAACTCGAAGGCACGTAAAAATTTTAACAATTGTATTGAAAAATAAATAAGTGAAAAGTTCAAATAACTGGGTTGTATAAACGTGTTGATATGGAATTAAAAAGTGGAAAAATGTCCTAGGCTTAGTAGCGGGGGGATTGTTAGACTTACGCGCGTATGTGGGGTCAATCAGATGTTACGAGTGTGGGGGAGAAGAGTTTGGTTTCTTTAATGGCATATCAACCTTTGTAGGTTATTTAATGCCAAAGCTATTCTCCTAGAAGAACAGTAGTGGTACTATTTAACCCATAGCTGGGAGGATAAGGGGGTTCATACCTTTCACAAGGGTATTTGCCCGAAAGTGAACATAATAGCATGACTGGAGTATGAACTCACTTACTATGATTCCACAGTGCATCGCTTTAACCATTACACCACAAGGACACCCCCAAGGAGAAGAGTGTTTGGTGATTTATGGCTTACCTGCTTCCTTCAAAGCAGAGAAGAAAAAAGTCAATGTGGGTGATGCATGGTTTCAAGTTTTGCCCGCCCTGTCAGCTGGGGCTGTAGAATACGCTGACTGCACCTCTGCAGAGGGGTAAAACCCCCCCAACGAGGCTACCTGTTGGCCGTGGGTGGCGACCCGTGATGCTTAAGGACGGGATCCTGGTGGTTGAGCAGTACTTGGCCTGAAAATCGAGTGGTCAAGTCTCTTGCAACTCACCACTTTGGCCCTTACTGGGCTAGACGGGCGGTTGGAGAGGCCCGATCCGATCAATCGGCTGGTCATGACAGTACTCTCTTAGATTTTTTTTTTTTTTTTTTTTTTTTTTAAATCTAAATGAGGACGATGGCTGTAGGGTCAATCATGCTGTGGAAAGACTTGTAGTCCTTTCTGTCCCTGGGGAAGTAGTTATCTTGGGAACGAAAACCCAGGGACAAAAAATTAATTCGTCTATCACCAGCATGAGTATACTGAACATGTAGCCCTGGTGTTGCTAGGCGAATGGGTTTCCCCCTAGGCACATCCCCATGTGGGGCTCCGAGGTGGGTGGGGAGCATGTTCAGTGAAACTCATCCAACACTTTTATGGCTTCTGTTAAAACAAAAACCCAAGCAAAAAGACCTCATATTGAATGTGATTCAGACAATGATGAGCCATATCCAAGGTTCATCATTCTAGAATCAAAAGAAAAACTACCGCTGACAAAACTATCCCCCTTCATCATAGAAAAAAGTATTTCAGCTCTAATAACACCCAAAACTGTGAAAAACGGAACCATCCTTATAGAGGTGACAGGAAAAAAACAAGCTGAAATAATATTAAAGCAAAAAAAAATCCACAACATAGACATAAAAGCTTACCCCCATGAGAGATTAAACACCTCTAAAGGGGTGATAAGAAATGGAGAGCTATCATTATGCTCAATAACGGAAATTAAAAATGAACTAAAAAAACAAAATGTAATAGACGTCAAAAGGATCACAATCAAAAAACAAAATGAAATAATTGAAACCAATACCTACGTTTTAACTTTCAATAATCCTAAACCCCCCTTAGAAATGAAAATAGGCTATACAGTGGTTAAAGTTGAGACATATATCCCTAATCCTAGAAGATGTCATAACTGTCAGAAATATGGACACCTGAAGGAGCACTGCACAAGAAAACAAGTGTGTGTTAAATGTGGAGAGCAGGAACCAAACCACATAGAGGAATCCTGCAAAAACAGCTTAAATTGTAACAATTGCAAAGGGAATCATAGAGCAGACTCAAAGTACTGCAAAATCTGGGAAAGGGAAAAGGAAATTATCAAAATGAAAATCACCAAAAACATCACCTTTCCTGAAGCAAGAAGACTTATAGAAAATCCCTTTAACAAATTAACTTTCTCGCAGGTAACCAGGACTCCCTCAAACCAAGTAGAAAACGAAGCAAAAACACAAATAAAAACAATAAAAATAGATGAAGAATTAACAAATTTAATAAATGACCTACATGAACTAATCAAAACCCTTAAAACTATTATACCCAATGTACAACTAACTCCAACTGACAAATCAAAAAACATCCCTTCAACCTCTAGCCAAAAAAATGAAACGCTAACGATCAAAAACAGAAACCGATCAACCTCAAGAACCAGAGAAAAAGAAGAAAAACAAAAACCTACTCAACACACCCCTACAAAAACCAAAAATAAATCCAGAAACATAGAAAGTATGGAAACCGAAATTGACTCGACACCTAAAATTGAAAATACGAAAATTAAATAATACACCCCAAACCCAAGACACACACTACATAAATAGTTATGGCCAAATACCAAAATACCCACAAGATAATCCAATGGAACTGTCGTGGCTACAAGGCAAATTACAATGAACTCCAGCTGTTAATAACTGAACAAAATCCTACCATTATATGTCTCCAAGAAACATTAAAAAAAAGCAATGATAAAACAAATATGAAAAATTATGAGCAATACGACTACATACATGACACGGGACTAAGAGCTTCAGGTGGTGTATCAATCCTAATAAGGAAAAACATTCCCCAAAGCAAAATCAACATCAGCACACCCCTACAAGCAGTAGCAATTTCAGCAACTTTACACAAAACCACCGCCATCTGCTCTATATACATTCCACCTCAAGACCCTATAAACGAAGAACAGCTAAATAACTTAATAAATCAACTCCCTAAACCATATATATTAATGGGAGATTTCAATAGCCACAACATTTTGTGGGGAAGCAGGACAACAAACAAAAGAGGCCAGACCCTTGAAAAAATCATTAATAACAACAACCTATGTCTCCACAATCGGAAAGCTCAAACCCACCTAAGCTCATCCTCAGGTACATTCTCTGCTATAGATCTAACACTCAGTGATCCAGCCACCTTCATAGAATATAACTGGAGGGTACATGAAGATTCCTGTGGCAGTGACCACTTTCCAATCATAATACTAAACCAGGAAAATCAGACCCACAAACAGTTTCAAAAACCCCACGATGGAACTTCAAAAAAGCAAACTGACAAGCCTACAAAAAACTATGCCTTGACACCCTAATCCCAGAAACAAATACAAACCAAGAAGAACCTATAATACATTTCACAAACACCCTAATTAATATAGCAAACAAAACCATACCTAAAACTACAACATCCCCAAAACATAACAATCCCTGGTTTACGGAGGAGTGCAAAACTATGATCAGAGAACGCCAAAGAATCCTCAGGAAATTTAAAACCAACCCTTCATCAGAAAATCTAGACAAATATAGACAACAAAGAGCTAAAACCAGACGCACAATTAAAGAAGCTAAAAGGTCTTCCTGGAGAAACTTCACTGCAAAAATAAACTCAAATACTAATCCCAAAACAATTTGGAACTTTGTAAAGAAAATATCAAATAAAACTGTCCACACTCCTATAAATCATCTCTCCCTAGGAAGCACAAAAGCTTTGAGTGAAAAACAAATAGCTAATCTGATGGCAGAAAACTTTGCCCAAGCATCATCTACCAAAAAATATTCCAACAAATTCAACTCCATCAGAATCAAAGAAGAAAAGAACAAAATAAAGTTCACCTCTGACGATACTAAATGCTACAACCAACTTTTCACCCGAGATGAACTCCAAAATTCATTATCCAAATCCAATAACTCAGCTGCTGGTCCAGATGAAATTCACTACACATTTCTTAAAGAATTACCTACAATTTCCCAGAAATATCTCCTAAACATATATAACAATATCTGGATCTCAGGCAATATTCCTACTTTATGGAAGCAAGCTACAATCATCCCCATCCTCAAAAAACAAAAAGACCTAACAAATCCCACCAGCTATAGGCCCATATCCCTAACTAGTTGTGCATGCAAAACTTTAGAAAGAATAATAAACCAAAGACTAATATGGTTTCTCGAATCAAATAAACTGCTCTCAAACCTACAAGCAGGCTTCAGAACAAAAAGAAGCACAATGGACCAGGTGGTTCATATAGAAACCCTAATCAGAGAAACATGCATAAAAAAGGAACACCTGGTGGCAGTCTTTTTTGATCTTGAAAAGGCCTATGACACAACATGGCCATACGGAATTCTCAAAGACCTTAAAAACTTTGGGTTACAAGGTAGACTTCCTATCTTCATCCAAAATTTTCTTGAAGACCGATCTTTCAGGACACTGATTGGCAGCACATACTCTGATCCGAAGCCACAAGAGGTGGGAGTTCCTCAGGGCAGTATTTTATCAGTATCCCTATTTATAATAAAAATAAACAGCATAACATCCTGCCTCCCTCCAGAAATCAAAGGGTCATTATATGTAGATGACTTCCTCATCTGCTATAATTCCAAAAACATGACAACCATAGAAAGGAAAATACAACAATGCATAAATAAAATCCAAAAATGGACCACAGAAAATGGATTTACAATTTCAAATAGTAAAACAAAATGTGTACACTTCTGTCAAATCCACAAGATGCACAACCACCCTAAACTTACATTAAATAACACTGAAATACCCATAACAGATGAACATAAATTCCTTGGCATTATCTTTGACTCTAAATTATCATTTATCCCACATATAAAAAAGCTAAGAATAAAATGCAATCAAGCCATGCAACTATTGAGAGCCATAGCCCACACAGACTGGGGTGCTGATAGAAAGACCCTTATCAAGCTATATAGATCTCTAATAAGATCAAAACTTGACTATGGCTGCTTCATATACGGAGCAGCCAGAAAATCCTACTTACAACGACTGGAAACCATACACCACCAAGGACTTCGCCTCACTTTAGGGGCCTTTAATACTTCCCCAAAGGAAAGTCTATACATAGAAGCAAACGAACCCCCTCTCTATTTAAGAAGACAAAAATTAGCACTACAGTATTACATCAAACTCATCTCCTGTCCACAAAATCCTGCTTATGACTACACCAGCAAAACAAAATATGAAAACCTGTATCAAAATAACCCCCAAAAAATCAGACCTTTTAGCTTAAGAATAAGTGACCTCCTCAACGAAATCAAAATCAACACTAAAATAGTACACCATACCATACTCTCCAAAACGGCACCATGGACCATAAGGCAACCAACTATAAACTTAGAACTGGCTAAGTTACCCAAAACAAAAACACACCCCATCACTTATCAAGAGAAACTCATAAAAATACGAAATAAGTTCCCAGATCACTATCACATCTATACAGACGGATCCAAACAAGGAAAAAAAAGTAGGCTGTGCTGCTATTTCTCAAAAAAAAGAAACCCTAAAACGCCTACCTAATGAAGCTTCAATTTACAGTGCAGAAACCACAGCCATTGATCTAGCTATGAATATCATAGCAAATCATAAAGCTTCCAAATTTATCATATACACAGACTCCAAATCAGTCCTGCTAGCACTACAGAACAGAGATACATCATCCCCCTTGATTACAAAGCTCTTAAACAAACTAAACTCCCTCTCTAAAAATAATAGCATCATATTCACCTGGATACCAAGTCACATTGGCATCCAAGGAAATGAAAAAGCAGACAAAGCTGCAAAAAAAGCTCTTCAAATTGATATGTGCAAATCAAAAATCCCATATACAGATCTAAAACCAACCATAAAGAAATTTATATCAGACAAATGGCAGAAATCATGGGACAATCAGACCCAAAACAAACTCCATGAAATACAAGAAGCTATCGGAGAGTGGCCAACAGGCTATAGAAGTAACAGAAGAGAAGAAGTAATACTTGCCAGATTGCGTATTGGGCAGACCCACATTACTCATTCACACCTGTTAAAAGGGGAGGATGCCCCAGTGTGCCCATCATGCAAAGTACAACTCACAACCAAACATATCCTTCAAAATTGTAACAACCTTAAACATATCCGCACTAAATACTATCAAGCAAGAAACCTGAGGGACATCTTTAAGAATACAAACCCTGAAAACATTTTTAATTTTCTAAAAAAAAGCAACTTTTTCAGTAAGATATAACCAAACATCTCTATAGAACCGCTATTTTAATGACTGAAATTAAAAATAACCTTTTTGGCATTAAATGACCCACAGGGGTTGATATGCCGTTAAACAAAACTCAAACTCAAGTTTTGCCTCCCTCTCTCTCTCTCTCTCTCTCTAAGAGCTGGAGTTTCGAGTCTGTCGGTGTTGTCTGCCTTCTTTTGATCGTTGTCTTTTATATCATTCTCTCATATTGTGGGAATATCAGAAGAAAATGTAGCCTCTTTCTATAATCCATTGGTGTATTCATAACTTTTCAGCAACAAAGTGTAATTTCAATTATGTAAGATTTGAATTAACTTATTAGATGATATGTCTGTACTCTGAATGAGGAATAGAATTTCTGTGAAATTTCCATTCAAAAGTCAGTATATAGAATCATTAATTCAATGATGTCAATTTGAATTATATGAGATGACAGTGTCAGATTCATTACAAAGTCACAACAATATAGTTTAAGTTCTAACAATTATTTTCTAAACAAGTAACCTGTACTGACAAAGGAAATCTGTGTATTATGGAAACTCCTGACTTTGGATCTTTTCTTTTGACACTAAGCACTGATGCTATGGTGGTGTTATAGTGTTTCTATTGACCAGTCATTAGCAGGATTCCTTTGGCAGCTGAGGGAGGTAATCTCACGAGGGTAATACACAGCATGTATTGTGTTTCTGCATCTCTTGGATGTTTGGAGAAAAATCTAGGTGGGAACTACATAAGAATGCTTCATGCTGTTTGAACAAATTCGGGAAACAGTACCCTACAAAGCAGCAACTGTACGACCATTTATTTCCTATCTCACAAACCATCCAAATAAGATGAACAAAACATGCTGGGCACTGCTGGAGAAGCAAGGATGAACTCATAATATATGCCAACACACTGACACACCCGTATTATCTGAGCAGCAGAAACTTACATTCATCAGCTCTATGCAGACACTGGATGCCATCTAGAAGAATTAGCAAGAACAATAGTTGATAACAACGGATGGGGAGAGTCAATGAAATCTGTGCTGTCAACAGGTTTTGATGTTAATAGTTGTTCCATTTTTATATATATTTCATGCAATTTGTGCAACAAGGATTATGGGAGAATCGTAGTATTTGATCAATAATATTAGTCGGTGATTTTGCAATTGAGACATATAAAATCATTGAACAATCAAGTGGTCATAATTTTTTGCAAATGTAGACTAAGATTGTAGATATCAACTGCTGGGGGGAAAATTGGGTCACCTGGAAGAGAGAATATTATGTTGGAAGACCTGAAATTCCCAAGTAGCCCAGGAACATTACATTACTGAAACCCTACTCATGTGCATGAAAAATGTATTTTGCAAAACTTCTTTATTTAACTAGAAAGTATTGTTGATGATGAACTTAACATTTAGATGCTTTGTTGAATTTGGCTGAAAAGTATGTTCGTTAGGATTATTTTTGTTTTTAAGAATATTAACCACCCCCTCTTTTTTATCTAGGGTGAAACATGTGGAGATGATGTTAATGAATGTGCAGAATATAGTGGAACTGATTTGGGCTGTCAAAATGGAGGAACTTGTATCAACACCCCAGGAGCTTACAGGTATATATAAAAGTTATGACTTGTGGATTACCCCTTCATTGCCATTACTTCCAGGTCCACTCAGACCTGGAGTGGTAGAACTTATTAGGGTCCCATCTATCAGTTAAATATATCTGTTTAAAAGCAACACTTGATGCCTTGTAACTAAATTTTTTATATTAAGAAATTGTTACTTAAAGGTATAATGGATTATTATTAGTTTGTTGAAACCATTTGAAACTGATTGCAAACAAATGACTTATAGAATAGAAATAATCACTTAAAACCATATGATTATTTCTATTAGATAGAAATACTTGAAACCATACAACTGTGCAAATTATTTGTTTTAGATAGTAATATTTGATATATAACTGGAAAAACTCTTTTAAAACACTTACACAAAAAAATGTAAATATACATGTACAATGAATGAGATTCCCTAGCCTCTAAACATAAAATAACCCTACACGGGTTGACACACCATTAGAATCAACCAATGAATCAGATTACTGTTACTACTTGGTCACTCAACTAAGTACTGAGAAGGCTCATTGCTGCTTAACTTCCAGACTAGACTGATAATTTTTCAAGCGCGCACCATTTCATGAGTAAAAATCCTTGTTGAATATTTCATTGAGCTATTAGTATAACCATTTTTATTCTCTGACCAGATGTGAATGTACAGCTAATTGGCATGGTTTGCACTGTAATTCTCCGCATGATGACTGCACTGGTGCTTCTAATTCAGAAATCTGTGGCCATGGAACTTGTGTCAACCAACCAAGAAAACAGCCTGGCCAGGTAAGTTGTCTGATCAGGAAATTTTGTCATACTAGAATGATTCAAAATTTTTGCAATATTTTAGTAACATGAGGTACAATTCAGAAACTCCAAATGCTTTTGCTGAGGTGATGAAAGTGATAAACTACACTGGATTATAAAATGCCAAGCATGCCTCTTTTGTGCCATTTGCCAGATTTGCCTCGATAGATTGGAGCATAGCTTTGAAATTGAGGTTCTTGCAACCCGAGTGAAATTTCTTTCCATCTAGTTATTGTACTGTGATCAACTGAACCTTCATTTTTGCACAACAAAAGTTTTTGGTTGCTTCAGCTGCGTTATGTTCAAATTTGTTGAATTAGACTATGTTGCTCGTTCATCTGTGTGGCTTTCAAATCACACATGAAGCAATGTACAACATGTCATTGCACTAACCACACTACTAACCAGAGCAAGAACCTGCCTTAACTTGAACTACTTTGGTCTTGTGATATGCATGTTGCTAACTAGCATGTACCAAAATATTGTAAAACTTTTGACTTACACTAGTATTTAGATTAGATTTATGAGGAATGTCCAAAAACTAAGATACAAATATCCTTCTAAAATCAATAAAAATTTTTTTGTAAACTGACTCATTGCTGGAGTGGGGAGTCTCTTTTGCATGATGGTTAAAATGCTGGACTGCAGCCTCAAAGTGTGTGAGTTTGAACTTTAGTTGTGAAATTGCATCCAGTTGACACCAACTGCATCTCTGTAGAAGAGTAAGACCTCCCCACTCCAACAAGTGTCCTGGATATGGTATTAAACAATCTGATGGTGAGGGTCCATTAATACTGGAGCTTTGGGGAATGCAGAGTACCCCTTCATTGCCATCGCTCCCAGGTTCACTCTGGCCTGCAGAGGTAGCACCTGATAAGATCCTATTTATGGGTCAAATAGAACTATTTGACATTTAAACTGAGAACAAACAAATGACTTATGTTAAATTGAATTGTTAGAAATTGAACTGTTTGATCATTTAATTGTGTGTGAACAAATTCTTATATAATCATGATGAGAGAAGAATGATGGAATCATAACACTTTCTTTTAAGAATATATTTCTTTTGATTCTTCTTGGAGTCAAAACTTCAGTGGTGTAAGAGAGACAGACAGATGGAGGAAGACAAATAGAGATTGCCTCATTGACCCATAATATCTTCTTTTCTTGACCATAACACTCTGTGTTATCTTCAAGGCCTCACTTAGCACTTCTGTTTCTTGGCTGGAGGCTACTCAACTGGAGGTCTATTGTAGGCCCTTGCCCCAGTGGGGCACTCGGCCACTTGCAGGCATTCTACATGATTGACAGTATATCTTCTGGCTGCAAGCTGAGACTCCCCGTATCTCATGTGAGCATCTGCATATATCATTTCATAACACCCACACATTTCCGTTCAATCAAGTGACTAATTCCGCTTATTTTCACAGGTGCGTCCTGTGCAGAGAATCTCTGCTTGATGGCTCAGTCAAGGGTCAATATACAACAAAATGACTGATGTCTAATTGAATTGTTAGGAATACTTGGAACAATTTAACTTTCTTGAGTTATGCTAAATTGAATTGTTAGAACTGTTTGATCATTTAATTATGAGTATCTACAAAATGTATTTACAAGTCTCATATTTAATATATATGTAAAAACAGGATTTGGCATTAAATAACCAACAATAGTTGATATGTCCTAAAACCAAACCAAAATTACAAATTGATTAGTCATGAATAGAATTAGTCGTATTAGATAGCAATTTAACTATGTACAAACAAATGAGCTCGGGCTCATTTAAAAATGTTTTTGAGAAAATGTGTTTACAAATCATATATATTTAATATATATTGTTATGAGTGGGGATAAAGATGAGTCAGGGTTACTTCCATTACATTCTATATCTTGCCACACATTTGATAAAAAAAAAAGTTTCTTTAAAGAAAGCAATGTTAATGTAGAAAACCTTCTACTCCAGATTCATGATATACATACATATGTTTGGCAAAATATAAACTGACAAGAGTATGATTTAATATGAACAAGGCAAGTCAGAATTGATTTAACAAAATGTTTAATTATAGCAATGAAGTAAAGGAAAGAATTGTCAAACATTAATAGTATCTGAGAACTTAAAAATCACTATATAAATGAACAAACATGGTTATAAATTTGTGGTATTTCCCAATTTGTATGGGTAATGATGTATGAAAGGAATTCTTTGGAATACATGAGTGTGTGCAATATAAAATTGGTGATGGAGATATTACAAATTATCTGTATTAACAGTTCTCTTGCTTTTGAGTCTTGAATTCTGCAAAGAATCATATCAAGTTTTCTTTCATTCTTTCCGCTTTGTCAGCATCATGCAAAGCTATTCATACTTCTTCATTTGATTGGAAAGGATGACTTCTTTATTTTATTTTATTATCTGTGGAGTTGATAGCATAGATTGAAGTCGAGGGTTTTATGAAGATTTGCTTCAGGTTTCATTACACTCTGCATGGTCACTGAATTTCCCCTCAACTTGGACAATTTTGATGCCAACAGACAATTCACATCTTAGCTGCTCTGTACTGCTGTTTCAACTGCTGGTTCATAATCAGTTCACACACATAGGCATAACTTTTTCCCTTTTGGCATCGTAGGGTAGGCTCCTGATTGGTTGACATCATCTAATCAGTGTTCCCTTGTCACATCTTCAAATGTCCACATTGCTAGTCAGCTATTGCTGCTACATAAATAATCATGCTATACCATAGCCATGAAAAAGTTACCATATATGGGAAGGCTTGTTCATTTGATAATCGTCATAATATGTATAAAGAGGATTTGGCATTAAATAACCTGTGATGGCTCATATGCCGTCAAACCAAACCAATCAGGCTAATATTCTTGGTAAAGGTATGAACCCCTTTCTCCCTGCAAGCTATGTGTTAAATAGTAACACTGTTGTTCTTTATACAAGAATGGCTTTGGCATTAAATTACCCATGAATGTTTATATGCCATTAAGCAAAGAAAAGTATAAACTTTCTTATCTTCTCAGCTGTGGCTTAAATAGTATCACTACTGTTCTTCTACAAGGATGGCTTTCGCATTGATATGCTATTAGAGGTAGGTCTTCTGTATGCTAAATGATAAAAATATTCACAAAAAATTATCTCTAAAAATATTTCAAAATATTTTTAATCTAAAAAGTTTTTTTTTTAATTTTTTTTTTTATGGCCAGGCTCTTGTTTTTCAAATATACCACAAACATTTATTAATACATGCTTATTACTGTATTAATAAAACATTTAGTGCATATTATCAGAACTACTAGGCTACTTTTTCAAGTGAATAAAGACGTTCTTTGAAGAATGTGGTATCAAATACCTGGAGTCATCTTTGCTCCCATATTGTAAACTGCATCTCAGAATAGTGATGTTTTAAGGTGCCCTAACAGATGATAACCCAATTGGCTGGAGAGCTGTAGAATATACTAACTGCATCTCTACTGAGAAGTACTCCCCCCCAACCAAAAAAAAAGTGTTGTGGATATGACACTAAACCATCTGATGCTAAGGCTTCACTCCTGGAGGTTTGGGTAATGTGTAGTATCTCTTCATTGCCATTATCCTCAGGTCCACTCTGACCTGGAGTGGTAGTACTTGTTAGGGTCCCATCTATTGGTCAAATAGAACCGTTTAAACCTTTAACTATGTGCAAACAAATGATTAATATAGAATTGAATTAAAGGTATTAGATAGCAACACTTAAAACTATTGAATTGTGTGCAAACAAATGAGCACTGGAGTATTTGAAAAATGTTACCTACAAACTATTTACTTAAAAAAAACCTGTACAAACCACTAACTTCTGATAATGCTCACCTGGAACCATAGAGACTCAATGCCTCTATCCGCTGCACCATGGATAGAGGCATTGAGTCTCTACGGTTCCAGGTGAGCATTGTCAGAAGTTAGTGGTTTCAATTCCTACCCAAGCCGGCCAGGGGTTTACTTGGTCAAAAACGTGGTTCGATAGACAACAGCTATGGAAGGTAGTAATTACTGGGGATACAGTTACAAGACTCAGCATTCCTATCCGAGGTCATGGTTAATCATCTGAAGATGGCCAGAGGTGAATTTTGGCCAAAATGTAGTGAAGAAGAAACAACACAAAAAACTACCAAGATAAGGACAAAAAGTCCGCAATAAATAAAAAATTAATTCTCAGATTAAGAAGCCTCATCTCAAAATGATTCCAATAAAGACTGTACAAAACAATTCAGCATTAAATAACCATAAAGGGTTGATATGCCATAAAACTTAACAGATGATTATTTAATGTATATGATGTACTGTACTTATTTGAGTCTTTTATAAAAATGATTTGAATAAGATGTCTGGAGTAAAAGTGCCCTTAAAATAGACCCAAGTTATATGGCCTCACTATCTCGACTGGCCAGCCATGATGCTCTAGTCATATTTAAAGTCTTTCACAAGACCCACAGGTAGCAGTTTGATTTTTAAGTAGAGCAATTTTATTAGCTGAGTTTTCTTTTTCCGATGAGTCTGAGTGTATGTTAATATTTATGGTGTATATACATTATCCATACATAAAGATATTTGTGTAGATGTATGTAGATGTGTGATTTATTATTCTAATATCACTTCATGTTATTATATTTTAAGTAATTATTTTTTAACAAATTCTTAGTAATTTCTTTCTCAATACTTCAACTGTCCTTTTTATCTTATTTTTTTTCTCTTTCATGGATGACATATTCTTTCAAAGCTTATTTAGATCAAGTTAATAGCCTTTTAGTCTTTTTCAACATGAGTAGATGTTTGCTTTTTAAATAATAAGAATTATGTCACCAGGTGAGGGCACCAGGATTTTAGAGAAGCTTAGGTAGGGGATGGCCCCAAAAGTTGGGAACCACTGTACTAGCCATATCAGCTGCAGTGGATGCTAAGCTTCAACTTTGGACACTGAAGCAACCAGACTTTGGGGGGGAGGAGGTCTGAAGTTGTGCATGGAATGGCAGTTATTGTTACAGAAAACAGACTTCAAATCCTAGTTAAGGCTGTTTGCATTTCACTTCACTCTAATGTCCTCAGAGAAGGCATGAACCCTCCAACAGTGAGTAAACTGCTCTTTATCATTGGTATGGCAATCAGTCTAACTGAAGGAAAACTCTGAATTTAAAAGCCCAGTTTGCTGGGGCTGTAGAATACACCAACTGCATCTCTGCAGAGAAGTAAGACTCTTCCAGTGAGTGTCCTGGATATAACATTAAACCATCTGATAGTGAAGCTCCAGTCTTGGGATTTTTGGGAAATATGGAGTACCTCTTCATTGCATTGCTTCCAGATCCACTCTGACCTGGAATGGTAGTACCTGATAGGGTCCTATCTATGGGTCAAATAGAACTGTTTGACATTTAAACAGTATGCAAACAAATGGCATTTGATAATTGAATTGTTAGTAAAAGAATTGTTTGATCATTTGACTGTGTGTAAAAAAAAAAAATTAAAAAAAAAAATAACTGATGTTAGTGATACATAGCAATACTTAGAACTATTTAACTTTGTTTACTTATGTTTTCAGATCATATATATGCCATAAAATCAACCCAAACTCTGAAATAAAACTGGCTTTATAAGTCAGCTCAGAAGTTGTTCCCTGCTATTGGTACCATGTAACCCAGTATAACCTGTCACGTGTTAGTTGGCGATGAGATGGGCCGTGCCGAGTAATAGTCTCATTACTAAGATGCCATGAAGGGAAATTACTTGGCATGGTACCCTGATGACCTTAACAAGGTTATGGAATATGATGTGACACGATGGGTGATATTTGTTTCTGTGGGTGTGGGTGCCAATCAGAGGATCCCTTTGTCTGTTTTGGCGCGAAACCCACACAAAAAGCTTGCATGCGAGATTTCCCACAAGACCGGAAAAGGACGAGGGAAGTAAGGTCAACAGAACAGAGTAGTCAAGAGAAGGAGAGAGCAGTCAAGCAATGAAAGCAGAGAACAGACCAGTCGGCAGAAGAGAACAGACTAGTCAGCAGAAGTCAGAAAGGTGATTGCTAAGACCTGTTGACTTACAGATGCTGGGTTGACCAATGTGAGAAGATGAGTCCGCATTCTTTTGTGGCTTTGTTGGAATTTCGCCTGAGTACATGCTCGCATTAGGTTACAGAAGCATAAAATGCTAGGAAAGTGTCACAGACTTCTCCTTTCTTGCGCTTGGAGCTAACCCAAGCCAGTGATTGTTTGTTCTTCTTTTCTTCCACCCTCTCGGTTGTGTATTTTGTGTGTTGGTAAAGGAATATAAAATACCCCTGGCCATAGATGAGAAAAACCACTAGACGATCTAATGGTCATGAGTAGTTTGGATGGTTGAGATAGTAGGAGTTGGCTGGCGGTGTATTGTCACAATGAGAAGGATAAGGAATGTTTCAAAAATTTTTCCCATATATGGTAATTGCTTTACTTTACTCCATTTTGGACAATGTGTATAGTTGTGGAGTGGGAACTTGTACTCATGTGCATCTTATAATAGAGATTATGTGTCTGTAACTGAAATTGTCACCACTGATATCACACTTCCCTTAATTATTTACATTATATTCTTAATGATTATTAATTAATCATTAGTTGTTGTTAAGTAAAGTTGGAAACTATAGTCGAGGGCTACCCAAAAGCTCCTTTTTCAATAGCTACTACACTGAGGTGTAGGTACTACTCCTTTCCCTGGGTTGTTCCACTTCACCTTTGAAACACAAGCAAGCAAGGAGGTATCAAGTACCACTTTTTGAGTCTTTGGTATGACTCAACCTGAGATTGAACCCTGGTCTCCAGGGCCATTGGCGAACACTTTACCACTAAGCCAAAATAAAATGGGCCAAAATAATCTTAATTAGCATCTTATTTATTAGCACTGTCTCTATTAAAGTCTGAGTTAGATTTGCCCCAAAACAGCTCTTATTATTAATGTCCTTAAAATCCTGCAATGTGTGTTATATTGCACTGACAAATAATCGTTTACATAGTATAGGGTGTAGATGTTTTGCATACTTATTTTAACAAATAATTAGTTGGTGTTATTGATTTTTAATATTATTTTATTCTCAAATTTATTAAAAGCAATTCTATGTATAATATTATTATAGAATAACAATAAACAGCACTCACCGGTAGAAGTCAAAAGCAACATGGCTACCTCCTTGGAAGCTATTTATTGCATAAAAAGCAAATTTGGCACGAGGCCTAAAAAATGGGTGGGGAAGGCTGGTCTACACTATCCTAATCTCTAACTTAACTAGACTCATTCACTGACCAATACATATCTCCAAATTAAAAAACACCAAAATACCTCAATTAAACATATCACAATCAAAACGACAATCACCAAAACAACACTCCTGCTCCATGGACTTCTAAACTTAATCCCATATTTACAAAGTGAGGGGGAGGGGAACAATTTAAACAAAACAAATGAATGCTATATACATCTTTATTTAAAATTCCCCTAAAAACGAAAATGAACAGAACATATATACATTATGATAGTTAGTATGGGGTCCCCCCCACGTACTAAGACATGGCAGAAAGAGGAGTTAACCAGTCGAAAATAGTGTCGAAGGAGGAAAAATAATCAAATAAGATAAATAAATGGTACAAAATATAAGTAAACAATAAATATGAATTAACATAAGCCCTCCATCGCACTCCTGGAGAACTCCAATTCCTGTCACCTAACAGAGGGAAAGGGAAGGGAGAGTGAAACAAAAGGAGGGGACAAAAAAAAAGGGGGGGCCCAATGACCTTGCATACTCTAGCTAAGTTAACTAAATTAGGAACAAACTAAATCAAAATGGCCTAAAAAAATTCTAACTTACCTGGGCTGGGTGGTCACGTCCTTCCGGTAACTCAAAATTCTTAAGTCCCTGGAATGTCCAAAGTGAAAGTAAGGTTGGCTCCTACCACGCGACACAAGCGCGCAACAGTCACCCACCTTTCGCCAAACTCCAGCGAAGAGAGTCTCTTTCTCTCAGACCGGATTTTGACTTTGATTTGGTGTTTGTAATATGCCACCAGGGTCTGAGAAGAAAAAGACTCATCCTCGTAGAGTTCCTTCTTTCTCGTCGTCCACATCACGACACGCATAACGCCGAGTAAGCAGAGAAACACATAATGTTCCTGTCTGTTCAACCTCGGTACCACATTGCTGCACACAGAACTGGCTTCCAGGACAAAAAACTTTCCATTGAGGATGCGGACCATGTAGCCTTCAAGAAGCTTGCACAGCGGCCGTACGACCGGGCAGTGAAAGAAGGCGTGACTAATAGTCTCCTCCAAATCACCGCACCGGCCGCACTCAGGCGAAATGACCTGTTGCGCTGCAAACAATTTCTTGCCGACCCAGAGGGCATTCCGAATGACCAGCCAGGTGAGGGAAGCCTCGTCATTATTGAGACACCTCATCCTGGGGGCCCAAGGCCACAGTAAGCGACCCTCCGCCTCCGTCACACCGAGCTCGCCAATCAGACCATCGCTAGCGGCCCCCCTAACTAAACAACGATATAATGCCTTACTCGACAACGGCCGGCTGTCAGAGAGACCTGTCTGCAGCCGAGAGAGAACTTTCAAAGCATGCCGGCACTCGCGATAGAAGGGGCATTCGCGTCTGGGCAAACGATGGGCCTCCCCATCAGCAAAATGCACACTTCTTAGCAACGGGAAAGACTGTTTAAAGTAATTTACGAAGCTCTTTGCTTCGATGTGGCACAAGGCCGAATGAATGGGGCGCCCAATGAGACTCGAACTCACTTGTGCAGGTTTGCTAGTCCAGCTTGCTAACCGTTACACCACCAGAGGTGCCCTGGCTACCTCCTTGGAAAAGCTAGTCAACTAAGTTCACCTCTTTTATAGGAGAGTTCCTGTGCAGCATGTGGATTGGTCTACTTTACTAGGATGGACCTGCCCAACATATTTACATAAGTGGTGTCTATTCACCTACATATTTCCCAATAAAATTTCTCAGAGGGGTTGGACACTAGTCCACTTATATGTTGGTTGCGAGCTGACCAATATTCTACAATTATATTGAAATCAATTAGAATGAAATAAAAATAAGTGTAATATTTTTATGAGTTCTTACTTAGTTTTCTTAGTCTTTCTAATTTTATATAATATTTTATTACATTAAAACTTAAATACTTATACACAGGGGGTGCATATTTTTATTAGTCTTTCTTAAAACTATTTTCTTAAAGCAAACTTTTGAAAAAGTGAAAGATACCAGTATAGTAGATTGTGTTATTAAAATGATTGTTTTTTTTGTTTTGTTTTTGAATTAATCAAAATCTAATATATCTTTGTAGCCCAAATTCAAGTGCATCTGTGAGGCTGGTTGGACACATCCAACTGATAGTCTGGCCTGCACAAATGATGTGGATGAATGTCTGTCAGCATCTTCCTGCTTCCAGCATCCATCTGTCCACTGCATTAACTTCCCTGGATCTTTTCTTTGTAGCTCCTGTCCACCAGGTATTATCATCATCATCATTATCTTTATCACTTCTACTGTTTATATAGTAATTTACTAAGTGTTTTGTTTAGATGTGGCACAAGGCTGTATGAATGGGGCAACCAATAAGACTCTAACTCATGAAGGTTTGCTAGTCCAGCTTGCTAACAATTACACCACCTGAGTTGCCCTACTACTGTTTATATAAGCAAAAGTAAAGTTAGCGACCGGAGTCGAGGGCGACCAGAAGGCTCCCTTTTCAAGAGCTACTACACTGAGGTGTAGGGGAGGGCGCTACTCCTTTCCCCGGATTACTCCACTTTACCCTTGGTACATACCTTATATTGCTGAGTGTTAAGCAAGGAGGTATCAAGTACCATTTTTAAAGTCTTTGGTATGATGCGACCTGGGATTGAACCCAGGTCTCCCGGACCATTGACAAATACTCTATCCACTCGGCCAATGAGCGAGGTACTGTTTATATTACCTGTCATATTATCTCATTATAATTTACCAAATGTCTTTATCTATCATCTCATAACCCATGGTGGGAGTGGTATCATCATAATCATGCCATCAAGGTACTATTATTATTATTATTATTATTACTAATTATATGATCTATCATGCCTTATAAATTACCAAATACCTTTCCCTTATAGTACCACTGAGTCCAATCAGCTGGGGCTGTAGAATATACTGACTGCATCTCAATGAGTGTTCTGGATATAATACTTAACCATCTGATAGTGAGGATCCAATCTTGGAGCTTTGGGGAATGTAGAATACCTTTTTCATTGCCATTACTCCCAAGTCCACTTTGGTATGGATTGGTAGTACCTATTAGGGTCCCATCAATGGGTCAAATAAAAGTATTTAATCATGTACTATACTTGAAACCATTTAAATGATAGTTAAATCAAATTATTAGTATTATATAGCAATACTTGAAACTATTTAATTGTATGCCAACAAATGAACTCTGACTCATTTAAAAAGTGTTACCAACTATTTGTTTACAAATCATATGTATTTAATGTATAAGTATAAACAGGATATTGGCTGAAATAACTCACAAGGTTTCATATGCTGTAAAATAAAACCAACTAACCCTATAGTACCACTACTGTTCTTGTATAGAGAAATTAACTTTAAAAATTGAACTGAGAAAATAATATAATCATGTTGGTTGAATTTATCTGGCATTATTTTTATTCCTTTCAACATTGAAATACATATTTACACTGTTTTTTAATAATCCATGAATTATAAACAGCTGTGAGTTACCTTGCTTTTATGATTTTCAATCACCTGTACGACTTGTTTTAGTTATAGATGCTGTTTGGTAAATTTTACTTTTTTTACATTTAACTGTGTTGAAACAAAAAAACTGTACTTATGCCGAACTGAATTGTTTGAAATAAAACTGTTTATATGTATAAAATTGGATTTGGTATTAAATAACCTACAATAGTTAATATGCTATAAAACCAAATCAAACATATTTAATATATATGTATTAAGAGGATTTGGCATTAAATAACTTACAATGGTTGATATCCTCTAAAACCAACCAAACAATGAGATCAGTAGTGTTGAACAAGTGATGGAATGATAATGACTCTTTTCAAAATCAAAGACAGTATTTTTCTAATTACATATACTTTTATATTAATTGTTTTTTTTTTTTTTTTTTTTTTTTTTGTTATTGTAGGCTATACAGGTGATGGTTTTACGTGTAATGATATCGATGAATGTGAAGTAAATAATGGAGGATGTTCAGTTAATCCCCGTGTTGCTTGTTTAAACACAGTGGGGTCCATGACTTGTGGACCGTGTCCCACAGGTAAGTATAGAAGGTGACACATAAGTCCTAACTTCTGAAAAAAAACCAGTACACTTTTCTTAAAAATGTCAGCCAATCTGTTTTTCTTGTTGGATATTGACTTGAAGACCCCTTTGACATATTGATGCAGCTGTGGTAGTCATAGAAAACGAAAATAACAGGACATACACCTGGTACCTAAAGTAAACAGGATGTAGGTGTTCTCAGCAGAAATGCTGCATAAATTTCATGGGTGACATGCTAGTAGGAAGTGTGATCATGTGTGTTGTGTATGTGGCACACTGAAAGAGGTGTGACAATGAGAATTTGTGTGAGTGTTATATAACCAAGAAGGTTTGGGATCTTAGCCAGAAGAAAATAGGAGTTCACTGAAGATTAATACCATGGCCCCTGTGTGTGCAGCTCAGCTGTCTTTGATTCTCTTTTACTCAACCCTCTCATCCGTACATTTTGCATAATAAAAGAAAAAGGAAAGAAGCTGATTATATTTTATACATCAATGTTATTGTCTCTCTCTGCTATACAACATTACCTGTGTAAGCCTGTTCTTACCTATTTTCAGTTTTTCATATACAGGGTGGTTGAAAAGTCACAACTTTTGGGTGACCTTGCATTTTACTTTTTTAACCCTTATAAAATGTGCTGTATTTATACCGTCGTCTGTGTGTCCTGGGAATGACTTGAAACTGAGTCTAGTGATGAAGCTTCAATTCTAGAGATCTGGAGAATGTCGATTACCACTTCACTGCAATTACTCCCAGGACCACTCTGACCCAGAGTGGTTGTACCTGTTTGGTAAAATAGCTCTTTTTGCAAATTACTTGTATTAGATATAAATACTTCATACCATATAACTGTTGGAAATTTGCACACCTAATTCCACATAAAAATAAGACCTACGTTTTTAAGTGTAGGTATTCATCTTGATATATTCCAGGTAAGATACTTTAATTCAATTAACAAGGCAAAAACATGAGGATGACCTTTTAAAACATACACAGTGTTCTTTTTAATTTACAGAGAGAGAGTACGAAACTAGTAGATAACCTGACCCTTATTCAGATGTGGTATTTGGGGCAGATAACTCTGACCTGACAATTTTATTATCGGTAGTTCTAATAAGTACTGACAAGAGTGATCAATTCAGCAATAACATGTACAAACATAAACATTCACTATTAAGCAATTTCCTAACCCTTTGGCTAAAAATAACCCCAGACAGGTTGACATGCCGCTGAAATCAATCGATCAACTTGGCAACCTAAATCTTCCATTTTCCATCACAATTGCCTTGCAACAATACAGCCAATCAGATATGCCCTTACATCTGAACTATGGCCGAGTGCATTTGGCTAGTATTTGTGCCACTACCGAGAAGTCCATATACCTGGGCTTGCCTGTAAGGCTATTAAATAACAGACAACAACATTTAACATTTCCAACTGTTATTCAGCTTTGTTGGGCAGGGCCATAGATACAGGGGCTAAGACTTCTAATGATAAAAAATTCACTTACTGATTGATTCTGTAGATTTATATTTGATAGCTAAAAAAAAAACAACTTTATAATTTCAATAAATATTGAGGTGTAATGGTGTATGAATTAGTCTCCCACATTCATTACCATGTCCTGGGTAGGATGCTAAACTGTATCTGGTGGTGAGGCTCCAGTTTTGTATTTTGGAGAGTATGAAGTCACACCTTTTTTGCCATTACTTTCAGGACCACTCTAACCTGAAGTGGTAACACCTGTTAGGGATCCATTAAAGATCATATAGATTTGTTTGAGATCATTTTAAAAATCATTTTAAAGTAGATTTACTCTTAAAGCAACTAAATATGAAGTTATTAGAAATCTTGGTGGTAGAAAAGGTATTTTAGTTAAGTCCCCACTAACCAAATACCAATATTAGCATTAGTATATCTGTGATATACTAACACTGAACACAACAGAAGGAAAGACAAAATAAACTGATTTACACATACAAGAACATTTATCCTTTTATATACATAATATGCATACAAGTAGTATTAAAAGAAATAATACACAAACATGTCCCAACAGCTAAAACTAACACACATTGTTCCATGAACAAGCAGTATGTAAAAGGGGTACAATATAGAAAAAAAAGCTTACTTGGTAATGTAGCCATGTAACTTTATTATCCCCTAGCAGGTCAGAGACAGCTGTACTGATCAAAGACTAGTAGTAAATGAGGTTGAGATGGTTTTCTGAAATGGATTCAAAATCTATTGCACTATCATAAAATTGTACATATAAACAAGATCATAGTTGTCTGACTGGCTGCTTAGGTGCTGTGACATTCTGGTTTGTATTTACAGTCAGTGCATCAGTTGTTGGAAATAGCATGTGATATATTAATAAAACATTTAATTTGTATTACATTTTTATTATTCTGAGACACTCTACAAAGCCCCTACTGGACATGCAAATCATCTAAGGGAGATAATTATTTATTATATCACTACAAAGTAATTACCTGTTTTAGATGATTAATAGAAATAGTTACATGAATCCATATAATTGTTTGCAAATTATTTGTATAATGTATAGTTATTTGAAGCTATAATTGATTACAAATAATAAATTTATCCACCTCTTTCATAGACTTACCATAGATTGCAGTGTACACAATGATCTACCATATAAGTCGACCTCAAGATTTTTCACTCAAAATTCTGGATTAGACCTATACCTGTTGAACAGGTTGACCTCCCCACCAAATAAAAACATACAGTAAGCCTAAATGAGGATATGGATTCAAAATCTATTGCACTATTGTGGAATTGCACTGATTAACAACATAACATAGTTGTTTGACTGGCTGCTTGGGTGCTGTGATGTTCTGGTTTGTATTTACAGTCAGTGCATCAGTTGTTGGAAATAGCATGTGATATTGCATTAATAAAATACTTAATTTATATTACAGTTTTATTATTCTATATCAATCTGTGTTTGAGCATATTCATTAAACATGAGTTTAAGTTGAAAATGTTTGTGGTCATCTATGAGAGTTACAGTAAGTGGTGCATATTGATTGTTCGGAGTATTGTTCCACTGATTGACCACTCTGTGGTAAAGGTTTACATTTTAGTCCTGCTGAGTAAGTCAACCATTAGTTTTGAAGAAATTTTTCTTTTTAGGCTTAAAAAGTCGTGTTGTACAGTACTTGTGTTCATATTTGCTATGGTAGTGGAGAAAAGAAAGGTCGGCTTCAGAACAAGGCTTGTAGCATTTCTTTTGATGATATATTGTGGAGTGGTTCAGCGTTCTTTATTGGACTGGTTATAGATAGAGCCATAATGGGTGGGAGTAATATTGCATATGTGATTATAGATATGAATGTAAAATGTTTACATTGGAGGAGGACCTTAAGTAAGGGCTCAATATGTGCGGGGAGCAGTCACAGGATGTAACCATTTAGGAGGGGTCTTTATGCTGCAATCAGTAAGTCACTTTTAAGAATGAAAAGAAAAAAATATATCAGAAATAATACTAATATACAATATCCCCCATCAATAGATATCCTGCTAATGTTTTTAAATAAAAATGAATTTTCTTCTAAAACAAAGATACTAGGATCTGATTAATTTTTGTCAAACATTATACAATCAAAATGGATATTAGGTGTTATTTATTATTCTTCAACAGGAAGATATTGAATTTGGAAATGTATTGCAAATTATTGTCGTATAGGAATGTACTCTAAATATTGACAGGGATGGTGAACTTGTGGAGACTTTAAAATCATATCATTAATGTTAACATTTTTTCTTTAACCATGTTATATTTAAAAAAAATGAACATCTTATTCATTACTCATTTCTATCTTGATAAATCCAGCTTCAATTTCTATATTTTTTAACACACCTTCTAATAATATCATAGAAAAGAATATAGAACTCTTCAATACTGTGTTTATTTCTGTATCAGACACTTTATTTTTCCAGACCTTTTCAGCTAGAAAGTTACAAGCGCATACTATACATAATAACCAAATAATTAACTATTATTTCTAGCTGCATTGACTCACCATATTTAGGACAGGATGATTGAAAATTATATTTATAGTCTAAACTAATGTTTTACACTGTTGCAAAGAGATATCCATTGGAGTGTGTGTGTGTGTGTGTGTGTGTGTGTGTGTGTGTGTGTGTGTGTGTGTGTGTGTGTGTGTGTGTGTGTGTGTTATAATTTTGCTTCTCCTAATATGAATTTATTTTCATCACAAGCTTGTGTTTTTGTGTGAACAAGTCTGTGTGTTTGATTTAAATACTGTATGAGTTTAAAGACATAATGTAAAATATAAATCCTTATTTTTAATCAGTATGAACTAATAAAAAGTTGGAAAAAATGCTGAAGTTAGTTTAGCTGCTACAAATTCTAAAACCTCAGTGTGACTTTGTTCTATGAAAATTTTTTTCCAGAATTTTGTAGTCCAACTGTTATATACAAATAATTATGATAATTATTTGAATTTAAAAAACAATTTCTTCAGATTATGTTGGTGATGGAACCAGTTGCCAATATGTTGGAGTATGCCAATTAAATAATGGCGGATGTCATTCTTTAGCAACATGCAGAACAAATCCTTATGGTAAGTATTAGACCATCTTAAGGTATTTCTGATTTTCTCTGGTTGTTAAAAAAAATCTTTGATTTATTAACCAAATAATCAAAACTTTGGTTCATTCAAATGATTGCAGATATGTATTACCAATCACTCTGCTGGATCAGGATGCAACACAAGGGTCAATTTTTAAGTAGAATTTAACTGGTTTAAATTCAATTTTCCTTCTCCTAGACTGGTAGCCATATCAAGGTTGAATGACCTAGTCTGCCCTTGTATTTACCCATACCTGGAGGGAGAATAGTTGGATGCATACCTTTCACAAGGGGGTATTAGTGCTATGAGAAATGCAAACAGCCTTGTCCAGGATTTGAAATTGATTTGTTGTATCTATTTACTATGACCAGAACAATTACACTACACTTTCATTTATACTTAGCTGACTGTAGTTGAGGGCGACTCAAAGACTTCCTTTTTAATAGCTACTACACTGAAGTGTAGGGGAGGGTGCTACCCCTTTCCCTGGATTGCTCCACTTACCCTTGATCCATACCTTATAATGCTGAGTATTAAGCAAGGAGACATCAAGTACCATTTTTTTGAGTCTTTGGTTTGCATTGACCTGGGATTGAACCCTAGTCTCTCAGACCATTAGCAAACACTCTAACCACTATGCCAATGAGCTCTTCATATATAAATAAAGCTGGCAACTATATTCGAGGGCGACTTGAAGGCTCTCTTTTCAATAGCTACAACACTGAGGTGTAGGGAAGGGCACTACTCCTTTCCCTGGATTGGTCCACTTTACCCTTGATCCTTACTTTATAATGCTGAGTATTAAGCAAGGCAGCATCAAGTACGATTTTTTTGAGTCTTTGGTATGACTCGACCTGGGATTGAACCCTGGTCTCCTGGACCATTGGCAAACACTCTACTCATTAGGCCAATGGCCTGGTGTCATATATAGTAACAGTAAATACTTGAGTGAGTCAAATGTGCAATATTTCAAGCGACCAAGTTGAGTCAAAAGTACTTTTTCTCATTTCCCCTGATGATTTTTGGCAATTTGTATCTCCATGTTATGTATATCATTAATTTGATATCATTTGTTTCATTGTTGCTGAATTGTTTATTTTTTCATTTTCATACATAACATATAAACATTGTTTATTCTTTATTTTACACCTTTGATAATGAGTGGTGAAAAAATTGCTATTTGAGTGTACACTACAAGTGTAAGCACAACCATTTGACATAGTCAGCAGAAATTGGTCTTTCACAAAGCACAATCAATTGACAACTCCCTTAGCTTGGCCTTGTGAACTGACACCAAAATACTTCCAATACAAAATAGCTTGAAATATTGCAAATGTTTTGATTCACCCCAGTACCAAAAAATATATAGGAAGTAAGAAATGCTTTATATAAGAAAGTCCAGCAACCAAAAACTATTACTTAGTAGGAGTCACTTAGATAATAAAAACAAGATGAAAGAAAAATTGGTAAAATTTCTTCATGTGCACCTATTCAAATTCTCTGGGAAAATTTTCGAGTAATTTTTTTTATTTCAACTAATTAACCCTCAAACTCACCATGTCATTTTTTTATTTTTCAAAAGAACTCCCAAAAATTATTTTATAAAGGGGGTCATTTTCCCATTTTAATTCACTGTATAATGAACACCCATTACTGGAAAAGACAAATAATTAGACAAGTTGAATTATTTTTAATTTTTTGGGCTTCAGTGTGACAGATCTTTTTTTAAATACTTGTTCTGGAAATGTTCTACACTGAATTAAAATATGAAAATGATCCACACTTTCTTATAAAATGTAAAATGATTTTTTTTTCTTTCCCAAAAATAAAAAAATTGCAGTGAGTTTAAGGGCCTAAATTAGTTAAAATTAGAAAAATAAAATTACTTGAATAATTTTTTTTCCTGGTGAACTTGAATGGGTGCTTGTGTAGAACAATACCAAAAAATCATCAAAATTTTGATGATTCATCAAAAAGTTGTGAATCTGTGCAAAAGGTTTTACCATTTTTGGTCCACTTTTAATGAAACTTTCAGGAATTGTTTGATTCATGCTGAGAAAGGCTTTAAACTATGAGATCCAGTCCAGATTGGCCTTTTGGTGGGATCTGTCTCTTTCACTCTGTCTTACATTTCTGTTGCTGTAAAAGATGTCCATCTCTCAGTAGTTACCTACTTTCTGAATAATCATTACAAGAGACAGGTGACATAATGATTATCCTCTTGCAAAATGCATACTGCAACTGGAGTTGAAATTCGGAACAAAAGTTGTTTAATTTCATGCTAATGCCCTTGGGAATCTATCTTTTCTTCCCTCCTTAACCTGATTCTTGTATTAATTCAAGAGAGGACACTGTTGTTAGTTTCAGGGCGCATTGAATCGAGCGCTTTTTCCCTCTCTCTCGTTAGCTGTTCCTTCTCTCTCGCTTTCTCCCTAGTTCTCCTTCCTTCCTTCTTTCTCTCTGTCCTTCTTGTTCTCGCCTTCCTTCCTTCCTTCCTTTCTTCGAGTTGTATCACGTTCATCGGGCAAATGCACTCAGAACAAAATTCCCTCGTTCAGCCGTTACCGTGCGTATTTGTATTATCGTGAGATCTCGTACGAATTTGCATACGTACAAATTACCTCGCGCTGGTTCGAGATCTCCCCGCATAAAATATGCTCGCAGCAGCCATATCGGTTTCCTCTCTACAAGACAGACACGTTTGTGCGTGCTTCAAATGCCCTGGTACGTTACCTTCATACTCCTCCCTGATTTGGGAATCACATAACGTACAGCGCGGAGCAGGTCTTTTGAGTCTGCTACTTCATCTGAGCGGAACGCTCTCGGCACTATCGTCGTCCTCGGACGTGTCTCCGGGCCCACGTTGACCACGGTCGCTGTGGTTGCTTTCAGTTGCTGAGGGTAAATACAACATCGGCGCTTCGTCGTCAGAGGAAGCACTGCTGCAATAAGTGGCGTCTGCTCCTCACACTGGACGAACATCCTTTACGTGGCGAGGTGTCCCATCAACAAGGACCGAATGGGGGCTGTACACACCTGTAATTGTCCCCTTTCCGAACTGGGTTGTACATCGCCCCTGAGGGATTTTCACCCAAACACTATCCCCTACCTTGTAACTGCTGGGTCCGGCATCCTCCGCTGGTAATGTGACATCAACACCTCTTATACGGGTTGTATATGAGTATATTATGTTCGCTGGTGCAGTTGACACTGACGCATCGTCTTTGGGAGTCCCATTGTACCAGTATACAGCCTCCATCACTGAGCACCATGTTCTTGTGGCAATGCACTTTATTGTGCAGTGAGATCTCTCCACAATCCCGTTGCCAGCCGGTACGTATGTGCATTGAAATCTCATCCGAACGCCCCAGCGCTCGGCAAATCTAGAGAATGTCTCTCTGCTAAAGGTCATAGCATTATCTGTGAGTAGCTCAACAGGCGCCCCCCTCTCGCAAAATACGGTCTCCAACTGCCGAACAATGCTGGCAGCATCTTGGCATGATAACGGCCTCCAAATAGCAAACTGACTGGGAGCGCAGTCGATTAAGGTTAGGTAATGACGACCTCCAAGGTGAGTCACGTCCATTCCAACCCTCCTCCAGTCTGCCTGCCTTCCAACTCATTGGGGCTGGATCTATGGACTGACACTCTTCGCATTCTCTAACTACCTCCCGAACAGCTGCCTTAGAGACCTCAGGACTCACCAGATTCGCAAAGTAGAGTGTACGCTTTACGCCAGGGTGCCCACAAGATCAGTGAATGGTCCGAATGCGAGTGGGATCCAGCTCACCCATAGATGCGGCGCATACTGGCTCGATGGGTTCCGCTTCTTTCCAACATGCATCCACATCATTGGGGCACTCTAGTGAGTGGATCAGCTCGGTTCACCTGGGATTTAACGAGTGCCACGTCAATTGTCAGTGTATACTTCGCCGCTAATTCTTGGAGCGTACTCAGTCGCTATCTTATTAACATCTCCGACGCCACCTTAGTCCGCACCCTTGCTTTCCCGGACAGGGTGTCAGAAATCCACCGGTGCACGCAGGCCGAGTCTGTTCGCAGATGAATCACACTCGCCTTCCAGTGCAGCGCCAGATTAATGCCCCTCAACACTGCATCAAGCTCCGCCAGGTTGATGTGCTTATCTGCGTGCACCGGTCGTAGCCAACTTGCGACTTCAATGATGGCTCCGTCATATTCAATAGCCACCCCGGTGGCCAGGGAGCTGGCATCCACCTACACAGTGACTTCCTGACCATCTACGCACCAGTCACCTCGTGCTGGATCAGTTTGTGACGATCTTATCACAATTTCGTCAAGCATCCGACGCAACATGGGGTCTTGTGTTTTGTCGTCCCATCCGGTTGTCACAGCGTTAGCTCTCCGTTTCACAAACGCAGCTGCAACACGGAGCCAGCCGCACACTGGAAAATGCCCGGTCAGCCGCCCACACACAGAAAAGAAAGCACAACGTGTAAGTACATTGGGAACCTTCGGACGCTCGCCGTCGCGTCGCCATCTAAGCTTGCCGTGCTCCTCCCAGACGTATACGCCCAACACTCGAGCGCCACTACTTAGTTGTTCCGGATTCTTACAAGTCAGCCCAAATGGTTCAAGATGCCTCTTCACTTGGGCTGCCGAACACACACTTTTGTTAACAAATATGTCATCGACATACAAAGAGGTAGCGTGACTGACGGTTTCATCTTGCCCGATTTTCCCGATTTTCTTTGCCCGATGTACAACCCAGTTCGGAAAAGGGACAATTACGGGTGTGTACAGCCCCCATTCGGTCCTTGTTGATGGGACACCTCGCCTCGTAAAGGATGTTCGTCCAGTGTGAGGAGCAGACGCCACTTATTGCAGCAGTGCTTCCTCTGACGACGAAGCGCCGATGTTGTATTTACTGCGGGAGGATCCCCCAGCAACTGAAAGCGACCACAGTGACCGTGGTCAACGTGGGCCCGGAGACACGTCCGAGGACGATGACGGTGCCGAGAGCGTTCCGCTCAGACGAAGTAGCAGACTCAAAAGACCTGCTCCGCGCTGTACGTTATGTGATTCCCAAATCAGGGAGGAGTGTGAAGGTAACGTACCCGGGCATTTGAAGCGCGCACGAATGTGTCTGGCTTGTAGAGTGGAAACCGATATGGCTGCCTCGAGCATATTTGACGAGAGGAGATCTCAAACCAGTGAGAGGTAATTTGCATGTATGCAAATTCTTACGAGATCTCACGAACATGCAAATATGCACGGTAATGGCTGAACGGGGGAATTTTGTTTCGGGTCAAAGGCCATGATTGCCGAAATAGCTTGTTGTCAAGAGCGGACGTAAAAGGCAACAGGAAACTGATTCTTGTATTAATACAAGAATCAGTTTCCTGTTGCCTTTTATGCTCGCTCTTGACAACAGCTAGGGGCAAATAGTAGGGCAGACTGAGCTCTTTGGCCTTGGTACATTATCTTTTCCTTGTCTTTATTTTTTAAATGTCAAGTTTGAAATGGTGCTCATGCCATTGAAACTTAGGCTCTAATAGTTATTTGCTACTTCTACTATTTTAGGGATTTAGTCCAAGCTCTGTCAGTCGGCATTATTATCAATAAGTTTTACTTATACTATCCTTCATCTTCCCAATTGTTGGATTTTTTTGGGTTTTTTTTAAAAATTAAAATTCAGTTGAATTGTCATTTCTATGACAGCAAGGAACATTAAAGAAGTTATCTTTAAAAATTGAATGCAAAAGGATTAATTTTCTTTTGTAGCTATTGGTGGTAGGAGCTGTTCATGTGCCCCAGGATATACTGGAACTGGAATTGGACCTGGTGGCTGTAGAAGACTTACTCCAATAGAAGATCCTTGTCAGAATGATCCTTGCGAAAATGGTGGAACTTGTCAGGTCAGTGAGGTCATGGTAGAATTTTCTCAAATTTTGAAAAACTTTTAATTATTTGTGCATAAGATGCACTATTTTTCTGGATTTTTCAGCCCAAAAGTTAAGGGTGCATATTATACATGAGAACTAAATATTTTTTTGGCCGCTTGAATTGTCATATTCAGGATAGTATGATTGAAAGTAAATTACAGTGTAACCCGGATATAAGAGAGTTGTCGGGACCGGAGATGAAGTCTCTTATATCCTGGTTTCTCTTGATCCAGTTTTGGTCTATTTTGTTTAGGTAACACAGGCTCTAATTTGGGACCAGAGAAAAATCTCTCTTATATCCGGTTTACACTGTATATCTATGAATCCAAACTAACTTATACGATGAAAGAGAAGTGGCCACTGGAATGTAAGTTTGTTTCTGATTCATTTCTTCTCTTATGAACTTATTTTCAAAATAAGTTCTTATAATTGTTTTTTTCTAGGAACATCTTTGCCTTTGCTCTAAATATTTTGTAAATTTTGTGCTTCAAAAAAATTATATAAACTTTATAAATTCTTATTTTTAATTAATACAAACCAGATAAAAAGTTATATAGCTGTTAAATTTAGTTGTAAAAAATTCCGAAAAGTCAGTGCATATTATACATAAGTTTTTTTGTTTGTTTTATTTTGAGAATTTTGTTGCTGAAATTTAAGGGTAAATATTATACACATGAGTATACAGTTTAATCTTTTTTCTGAGGAGTCCCCATGATGTAATTGCTAAAGTGCTGGACTGCAGAGTTGAAGTAAGGAAATTCAAACTCCAGTTATGCTATTATGTTCACATTTGAACTAAGGCTCTTGGGAAAAGTACAAACTGTAGAAGTCACCACTCTAATGGGTAGAATAATAATAAGACTTACTAGCCCAGGGTTCCAACTAGCGTCCAGTCAGCAGACAAAAATAAAACAGGCTGTAACTCAATACAAATCCTACACTACTATGAGACAAACATATATATATGTATGTCCACTCCTAGACTTGTAACCAATCACTGTCCAGAGAATTGACTTGACCACATGTGCACAATGGAATACCCTAATGTGCTATAAATAATTCTTCTTTAGAGTTCAGGACATAGTATCTCAGATCTATCTCCGTGCTGTCTTTGATAATCTACCAAACTCAACTATTCAGTATGAACTCCCTTATTCCCTCAGCTGTTTTTCTACAAGGATGGCTTTAGCATTAAATAACCAACAAAGATTGACATGCTATTAAACAAAGAAACCAAAACAAAACCAAATCTTTTTTCTTGAGGGGTAAATTAATTTTCTAAGTTGCTTGTCAGCCGGGAATTGAATATACCCAACTGCATCTTCTGCAAAGGATTAAGATCCCACCCCTAAAAAAGAGTTTCCAGGTTGTGACACAAAACACTATTTGATTGTGAGGCTCTAGTTCTGGGGCTTTAAAGAGTATGCACTCACCCCTTTATTACTTTCAGGTCTACTCAAAAACTGGAGTGATCATACCTGCTTAGCTCCTATCTATGGCTCAAATTAATCTGTTTGAGATAATCAAGTGTTTACTCGTTTAAAATGATTGGGAAGATACATTAGCATACCATATGCAATTGGAGACCATAATTAGTATTTTGGTATTACATAACCCTGGATGAGTTGACATGCCATAAAAAACAATCAACCCCAAATGCTTATAGAGTTGAGCAATACTAATCTAAACTTATTTTTATTAAGTTTTGCTATTTTTATTTGAAATTCTGACTGAAGTGAAGGTGCAATGTCAGTGGATTTGTTGTCTAAAAATTCTTGCATTGTAGTATCAAAGGACATGCAAATGTTGTGTTATATAGTCATATAATAAATATGCTTATATACATGTTCATGTAGGATACATACTGATGCAATGAATAACAGACGAGCGAAGACTTCTTTAACAAATATATATCTCTCAATTTATTTGCAAGGTTCGAAAGGGTTGTGTGGGGTTCTACTGTGAGAGGGAGTTGGAGACCGAACACAACTGCAATATATTGACCCCCCACTCTTATGGCCGTCAATGTGGTGTCTTTCTCGTTCTCCAGGGCTGCTCAACCGGAGGCCCAGGGGCTCACTCTGCTGGGTGATGGCTTTCTTTCCTGCATCTTATCAGCAACTTCTCTGGACCCCGAGCCCCTTCGGCCTGTTGTGGCTTTCCCTACCACATCTCGTCTATAACTCCGTCTCCAACTCTAACTGGAACTCTTACTTCTGTCTTGACCGAGTTATATAATAGTTTAACGCCCACTCAGTCGCCTACTCGATCTTTGGAATCGCATGTTTAATCGTCATCAAGCGGAAATAACTGTCATGCAGTTCACAGGTCACTCTCTTCTGGTGTATCAGTCTATGAGTGTACCATGGGAATTTTTTTCCTCGTCCCATTTCATCAGCCAATTTCCGCCCACGCAATTTCCTCTCATAACTGCCATGGAATGGCATTTTTGGCCAGGTCAAAGGCCAAAATACAACAGTTGTATTTTTTGTTTTGTTTTTTTAAACTTATTTTCATTCTTTATTGTTGAGTTCAATGTTAGGGAAGAAGTGTACCTCAAATGGAAAACATCAACAAAATATTAATTTCCCATTCCTTGCTGTAGCAGATAAAAACAGGATAGTTTAAAGATGGAGGTGTATGGGAAATGTGTATTTGAAAAGGGTGGAAGGTAAAAACAGCTTTGCACTACTTTATAAAAAGACTCACTTTAGTATAAAATAATCCAACAAGGGTTGACATGCCATAAAACCAACCAACCATGTAACTGTGTGCTACCAAATGATTAATATCAAAATAGAATTATTAGTATTAGACTGTAATACTTGAAACCATTCAACTGTGTGCAAACAAATGAACTCTAACTTGATTAAAAATAAAATTACCTACAAACTGTTTGCTACAAATCATATATCATCATGTTGCTCTGCTAGCACAGATTTCCCTAACTCTCTCTCTCTCTCGCCATTCATCCATCACTTCTGTCAGATGTATAAACAGGATTTGGCATTAAATAACAATCAAGGGTTGATATGCCATTAAACCAAATAACATCACCTCATGATATCTTGGTACTCTGAGGAGTGTAGAGTACTATTTCATTATTATTATTCTTAGAATTGCCATGATATCTAAGAATCTCCAAAAATACAACATTGACATTGTGGCTCAGAGCGAAGTCAGACTCACTTAAAATGGCACTATTAGTGTTGCAATGGACTACACATAATGAAGGGAGAAAACTTCAACAGACAGAAGTGAATCTGGTGTGGTTTTCGCAGTCAGTAATAATCTTCTGCTAAGTATGTCTGCAGGTCCCAAACTTCTCGGTGACAGACTTATTAATCAACAGTAGATACTGTACCCTGATTGTTGCTTATACTTCAACAATAACTAATAACCTAGAAAAAAAATAAGCAGTTTCTACGACCAACTTAACTAGATACTTCATGCTATCTCAAATGCAGATAAAATTGTCCTTGGAAACTTTAACATTCAACTTGGCCAATTACATTATACTTGGCCAAAGGTTCTTGGTAAGTTTGAAATGGGGAACGCTAATACAGGTGCTAATCTGCTGCTATTCAGCTGGAGAGAACACCAGCTGGTCATTAGCAAAACCTACTTCAAATACAAGCAAATCCACAAAAACTGGATGCACCAAGATCCAAACTCTAGCACCTCATCAACTACATCATCCCTTGACAGTGTGATCTGCCAGATTTTATGAACATGAGTGATGAGAGGAGCCAACTGCTGTACTGACCATGTTATGATCAAATCTATTACCAAACTACAAGTGAAGCGGAGATTGAAGACAAAATAGAAGCTCACAACCAACATGATCAAGATCAACAAAGTCAGGAATGATCTTCAGGCCTTGCTAAAATGATAAGCTTGCTGAAGCTCCAGCCCTACTGTTCTTCTAGGAGAATAGCTTCGGCATTAAATAACCTACTATGGTTGATATGCCATTAAACAAAGAAGCTCCAGCTAGTACTGGAGAAGAAAAGTGAAATGCCTTTAAATCAATAGTGTACAAGATATCCAAAGAGAAACTTGGTACTCTAGTAAGGAAGCATGAAGACTGGTTCAATGGAAACAGCATGGAGCTGGAATAGTTTAACAACTGGAACCAAGCCAGTAATAAATAACATGCTCAGCAAGAACACTAAATCTACTAAGGCCAGATATAGTACATGCTGTTAACTTCTCTGACAGAGATGCAGAGAGCTAAAAATAAATGGTGGCTGACAAAAGTGGTTGAACTCCAGATGCATGCTACCTTGAATGACCCCAAAAGTTTTTACCAAGAGATGAGAGTTTTCTGGGGGCTAAGAGTGAATCACCCAGAACAACTGCTACCTCTTGACAACAAAAACAATAATCACAGAGGCACAAGCTTCTTGCCAGGTAGAAGGACCACTTTGCCACACTACTCAATAAACCATCAACAGTGAAACAATATGTGGTTGACAACATTGAACAAAAGCCAACCCAACACGAGATGTAAAAACGCTCAGACCTTGATGAAGTAAGGTTATCTCTATACTTTGCGGCAGAAAGTCACCTGGTACTGATGGATTGGATTGTATTCAGAAGTTTTTAAAAGAGAGGAGGTAGGAGACTTGCTGAAGTACTCTACACCATGGTAAGAGATGCTTGGGAAGAAGACTTAGAAGTCCTTAAATACTGGCAGGATACTCAACTAGTTAATAGCTTTAAGAATGGAAACAGATGAGATTGTGACAACTACTGCAGAATCTTGCTTCTCTCCATACCAGGGAAGGTGTTTGCCCGCATATTGCTCAATGGACTACCAACCCTAGTGGAGGATTTCCTACCTGATACACAATGTGGATTCTGTGCAAACTGAGGAACTATGGACATAATCTACTCCATGCAACAACTACAAGAGCAATGCATATTTGTTGATTTCACAAAAGCTTTCAACACTGTGAACAAGGAAGTACTGTGGAACATCCTATGGAAACTAGGGTATCCTGACCACTTTTCCATGTGTTATATACTCATGTGCCGTATCATAACGACACAATAATAAAGACGCACGCAGGAATAACAGACGCAATGATAAAGACACAGGAAGACTTCTTTAACAAAATATTTACCTCTCACTTTATTGCAAGGGTTCGAAAAGGTTGTGTGGGGTTTTACTGTAAGAGGGAGCTGGAGACCGAACATAACTGAAATATTTTGACCCCAAAGTTATGGCCGTCAGCATTGTCTTTCTCGTTCTCCAGGGCTGCTCAACCAGAACCCTGGAGTCCACTCTGCTGGGTGCAGGCTTTCCTTACTACATTTCGTCTCTCTCTCCAACTCTACTCGCCTGTCCTCCTTCTGTTCAATTCGTCGGCCTTATATTACCTTCAAACTCCCACACGGTGATATCTCCACGCCTCCGCAATTTCTTCCGATATCTGGCAATCAGGATGTGTCACTTCCGCTATCTTTGGAATGACCTGTGTGATCGTCATCGAGTGGAAATAACTGTCATGCAGTTCAGAGGTCACTCTCTTCCGGTGCGTCAGTCTATGAGAGTATAATGGGATTTTTTTTTTTACCTCGTCCCATTTCATCAGCCAATTTCCGCCCACGCGATTTCCTCTCATGACTGCCATTAGAATGTGTCACTTCCTTCCGGTGCATCACCTTGAATGGCATTTTTGGCTGGGTCAAAAGGTCAAAACATAACACCATGCATACAGGAATGAACGCATCAGTCAGCTTAAGTGAGCTTAACTCTCGGAACAATTTGAGGTTGAGAATGGAGTGAACATCCCAGCTTCTGTTATCTTACAACGTCCAGCAAATTAAGGGAGATAATTAAACCAGTCGAAACTTTCAACCTTTTCGTTAGTATATTAAGTTATGTCCTCTGAATTGGTAAATGATTATTTTTCATGAAAAATTCCTCATATCTATATATATATCTATATATATATATATATATATATTGAATGTAACACTTTTCTATATCACAAGATGTCCATATAAAAAAATTGTTTCTAGTGATGTTGTTTTGATAATATTGGGATGCTTGTTGGTATAAAAATTGATAGAATAAAGATAATAAAAGAAATTTATATGTATATTAAATTTTTTCATAATGTGTATAACTAACTGAAACTATCTCCACCAACATCAAAATTCTCTTGGTTTTTTGTGTTATATTCCCAATGATTATTAAATAATCATATTTAATTTTAATTAGCATTTTATTTATTAACAATATCTCTATTTAAGACTAGTTAGATTTGCCTCTGTTTATTAATGCTCTTAAAATCCTGCAATGTGTGTTATATATCTCTGAAAAATAAAGGTTTACATAGTACATCATCATCATGTCGTGCTGCAGGCACAGATATCCCTGACCCTCTCTCGTCACTTCTCCCTATCATTCATCACCTCTTGTAGGTCTTCAGGGCCATATCCCGTATCCTCACATAGTTGCTGAATGTATGTTTGAGCTGGTTATCCTGCTTTTGCCCGGCCATATGTGGGGGTCTATAGTGTGGATAATTTTTATATTGGTTTTTACAAATGTTTACTTATTAAATGATTTATTGATTTCTAATATTGTTTTCTTTTCAAATATATTGAAAGCAATTCTAAGTATGATTTTATGGAGAAATTAATTAAAAATGGGGTATAACCTTTTTATATGCATTCTTATTTAATTTTGTTTGTATTTCTGATTTTATATATTTTATTCCATTATTACTTAAACATTTGTGTCTGGAGGGCACATATTTTTGTTTGTGATACTAATATATAAATGAATGTGAATATTTTATTGAGTTTATTTTCTAAAAAATAATCTCAGATTCAAATAGACCTTTGAATTTATTTTGTAACCTTTAGAGTTTGTGTTTTTTGGTTTAATGGCATATTAACATTTGTAGGTTATTTAATGCCAAAGCCATCCTTTTAGAAGAACAGTAGTGGTACCGTGGGTATTTGGTTGAATGTGAATGTAATAGTGCGACTGGAGTTTAAATTTGCTTACTACGATTCTGTTGTCCATCGCTTTAACCATTGCATCACGATGACTCCTCCCGATAACCATTAGATCACATATGTAAAATACGAAATGTGTGTGTGTGTGTGTGTATGTGTGTGTATATATATATATATATATATATATATATAGTACAATTAAATGGAGACTCAAACTCGGTTAAGCCGTCATAATAAATTTATTTCGGCGGAGAATATAGTTGGTATATTCTCCGTCTCGTCGGATGACTCTTTACATGCTCTGTATTGTCCCAGAGATATGATGCGAATGAGGAGTTACAGTTCGTATTCAGAAGATAAATAGGAAAATTAAAGAAATTAAAAATAAATTAAAAATCAAAAACAAGGATAGAGATAAGAATAAAACAAAAATAAAAACCTAAAAATAAAAAACAAAAAACCATTCGTTCCTAGGCGCGAGCAGAGGGTGTGAACATATTATATGTTAGAACGATTAAGAAACAGGAGTGGAATTAATCTACTGGTCAGTCTCTTTGATTCTATGTTCTGCCTGTGTGTTCTACTACTTGGCAGGTGTGCTATTCTAAACAGACTCAGATCGTTTAACTAATGGCTATCTCATATATGATATATATTTATTTCTGATATGTCTGTTAATCAGCCCAGCTGTTGTCATCTTAGGTGTTTCTCTAGTTTCAATTAGGATCGAGATACATGAACCAGATAAGGTGGGGACATTCATTATAGTCGTCAAGTGTATTTCTTTAAAAAAATTACCCTAAAATTGGTCAAGAGGAATAAACCACTCTAGAATCCCAGGCCTTATTTTGGATTAATCTTCCTTGTTCATCTGGCCCTTATCTACTTTTGTCTTTCCTTGTCTCGGTGATATCTGTTGTTGTGTTGATCTCTACTAATTACTAATGTTTCTTTATTATTTAAGATAATTTAAATTTTCCTCTATGTCTACATTTAAACACAAGTTCATTTCTCTTGTTCAATAAAAGTTTTCTATTCTTGAAATTGATTATGCTAATTTTTTCGTCTAAGCATAGGTTACATCTACCGTTGAAGCTGTTGGCGGCAGATGAGTGCCTTAATATTTTATATATATATAAATGACAATTTGTATCATCTGTTTTTTTTTATACCATCAGAATTATAGAATAGTTACAAAAAATTAATTATATGGTAGTGTCTATGACCCTGGGTTCAATCATTGATATTGAGCACTATTTGATATTACTGCAACATTTGGTCCTCCATTAATTCACCAAGTGAGCTAGTAAGACCCATAAACCTCTTTTTATATATATATATATATATATATATATATATAAGTGAATATATATTAGTTTTTATATATATTTAATATCATGGAAGCTTGTCTGCAACCTCAGGTTTCATGATATTTTATAAATGACAATCATCAGTAAGAGAATGAAAGATAATGAAGAAATTAAAAAAATCGGAAAATACCATCAAAAGAATGTTAGAATTGTGTACAACTCTTTGTGTGTGTGTAGGTTATATTTGTGTATAATTGTGTGTGGACGTATAAGTGATATTTAGTATGTATGTGTCAGAAGGTACATGCACCACACGGTAAATTTGAGGTTGTCTCCTGGATGTATGAGATGCGATGTGTAGTCAAAGTTATGATAGATTGCCCGAGTACACAAGTAGACAATAGCTGGGCCATTGGCCTAGATCAAGGGTAAAGTAGAGCAATCCAGGGAAAGGAGTAGCACCCTCCCCAACACCTCGGTGTAGTAGCTATTGAAAAGGGAGGCTTTGGGTTGCCCTTGACTAAGGTTGCCAACTTTCTTATATGTATATTGACTACTTTTTCTAAAGGAGTGACCTGGATATAAACTGCATATAGAGGTGAAGCAATGTGTAGTATCATTGTCCATTGCCATTACTTCTATGTTCAATGTAATCTAGAGTAGTAATACCTGTGAGGGTCCCATCTATGGCTCAAATAGATCTGTTTGAAAATTATTAGTATTGGATGGGAATGCTTGAAATTTTATAACTGTATGCAAGTTATTTGTATTATGAATCATTATCTTATGCTATGATTGTTTAGAAAAAAATATTATTAGTTACTTGAAACTCTAGAGACCATTAATGAGCAAATTATTAGTGTTAGATAGGAATACTTGAAACCATATAACTGCGTGTAAACAGATGATTATTATTATTATTAAAATAAAATAATTACTTTAAAATATAAATGTTTATGAATTATTAGTTTGGTTTCTGGGTTAATGACATAATGGCATATTAACTTTGTGGGTTATTTGATGCCAAATCCATCTTTGAAGAAGAACAGTAGTGGTACTATTTAAGATTTCTTTGTTTAATAGCATATCAACCTTTGTGGGTTATTTAATGCTAAAGCCATCTTTGTAGAACAGTAGTGGTACTATTTAACCCATAGCTGGTGAATGGTTTTTAAAAAATCTAAAAGTTCTAAAAGACATGTGTCCATCTTTTACTGTTCTGAAAAAGAGAAACAATTGTTATTTATCATCCAAAAGAGTAGCTAATAAGAAAATATTCAATAAATGCAGGTTCAAAAAAAATTATTTATAGCAAATAAAAATGTAAGGTGGATTAATCCATATGTGAGTTTTTAACAATGAACAAATGTAAGTAAAGTTGGAGACCGTACGTAATCAAGGGTGACCTGAAGGCTCCCTTTTCCATAGCTACTTCACCAAGATGAAGGGAAGGGCACTACTCCTTTCCCTGGATTGCTCCACTTTACCCTTGATCTGTACCTTATAATGCTGAATGTTAAGCAAGGAGGCATCAAGTACCATTTTTTGAGTCTTTGGTATGACTTGACCTGGGAATGAACCCAGGTCTCCCGGACCATTGGCAAACACTCCAACCATTATGCCAATGTCTGGTAATGGACAAAAAGGCAAATGAAAAAAAACATTTACTTACTAATTACAACTTTTCACACATAAACTGATACTTACACAGTAAGGCAAATCGTCTTCTTTGCTTCTTCCTCTTTTTATTGGCCTCACAAAGGCTTGTGCTGCTATCTCTTTCTACTTCTTAGGACCCTGGGCAGCTGGTTCTCAGGTTCCACTTTTTTGTTGACAATGCTGGCTTGCTCCACAAAGAAAAAAGAGTTTTTTTTTTTTGTTTTTTTTTTTCAAACAATTGCTTAAATATTTCCTGAGGTTTTCTTTGTAAATTAAGTCACATTCCTTACTTTGTAAATTAAGTCACATTCCTTACTTTGTAAATTAAGTCACATTCCTTACTTTGTAAATTAAGTCACATTCCTTACTTTGTAAATTAAGTCACATTCCTTACTTTGTAAATTAAGTCACATTCCTTACTTTGTAAATTAAGTCACATTCCTTATTTTGGAACAGGTATGAAATTAAAATGGATATGTCATTCTGCACATATATTAAACCTGCAAATAAGCTGGTACAAATTTTTACTGTGTTCTTTTTAATATCAAACTGATAATTCTTTTTCTTTTTTTTTTACCTTGTTTTCTCCTTTGGACAAAGTAACCACAATCAATTGGTGAAGATGTTAGGTTCTAAATATGTAAGAATTTCAAACTCTTCAAAATTCTTCCAAAAGGAACAAAATAAGGGAATGGTTTAACTTGTAAACTTCTCTAGTTCCAAGTATTACAAAACAAGACAAATTCTCTTATGCACGAATTTTACACCGTTTAACATTCTGCAAAGAGAGAACATTTCCTGAATTGTTATCATGAGACAGCCTTGTTCTCAAAAAATTTCAGCCAATTCTTACTTGCTACAACAAGAAAATTCAAAAACACAGTGGTTACCAGAAAAACCAAATTTTATTAGAAATATTGAATTTGTATTTTCCTTATAAAGGCAGTCCTATTTATAAAACATAGAAATAAATTATTGATCACCCTTCAACACCTAATTCATGTTATAAAATTTTCAAACTGAGAGGGATTGGCAGTTCATGCTTTTCCCAAGGGTTTTAGTCTGAAAATGAACATAATAGTGGGATTAGAGTTCAAATTATGATGTTACAGTTCAGCAGATTAGCCATGTGGCATGATAATGAACATTAATGTGTGTGATATATATGTGTGTGTGTGTGTGTCTCTGTGTGTTCGTGGATGGGTGGCCAAGGAGGGGATCTTATCTCTGGCATCTTTGAAGTGGCACTGGAGTGTCCAGAAGACCTTTCTTTGTCTGTATTGGCACAAAGACCACACAAAGAGCTGTGTCTGCGAAAACTTGCGAGACCAGTAGAGAAGGAAAAAGGATGTCAGTCAGTTAGGTGTGGGACTCTGAAGCATTCAGTCAAGAGTGAGACCCCGAAGTGGTCAGTCCAGAGTAGAGGGACATTCAGAGTTGGAAGTGAGACTCCAAAGCCGAGAGTTGGAAAGTTAGGATGATGACCAAATGAGTCAACATTTTTGGTTGTTGTGTGAGATTTTTGCTGAGTTATCACCATGGCCATGAACATACATGCATACATAAAATGCTAGAGTGTCAACTTTCCTTTCCTGCGTTTTCAGTTCTAAATTCATATTTGTCTGTTTCTTCCTTCCACCCTCTGTTATTATTTTTTTTTTTTTTGTACATGTGAAATGCCCACATGGCTGGGTGTGAGAAAAAACAACAGGGTCCACACCACAAGATGAACAAACTAATTAAACGGCCAACTTTTTCTTGTTATATAAATTTTCCCTAGGTTTTTGTATTTTGTACTTTTGAACATCCATTGTTGATTTAACATCACTAATATCGTCCCTCACTGTCCTGATGATGGTTCATTAGAACCAAAACGCTGTAGTGTTGACTTTGCTTCTCAATAAACCTTTCCTTCAACTTGGATTACTTTGTTATCAATTCCTCTCTCTCTCTCTCTCTATCTATATATATATATATATATATATATATATATATATATATATCTTGTTGATAAAGAAGGTCATGCTGACAGTCTTTTTGGACATGAAAAGACTAATCACTATTGATTTCCTAGTGCTTCCTATTGCCAATTCTTGAAGCAAAATTGACCTTATTTATTGAATGACTCTCTTATATACTTTCCTACCCAGTTGAGTATTGAGTCAAACCACCCTCTAATAATTGACTCTTTGGAGGTGGTGCTGGCAAATTTTATCAGTGAGCAACCAAGTTATGCCCTCTTTGATAATTATTTGTTCAGTAAGGATGAAAGGTAGATTGTACTGCATAAGTGATTTGCATAACAAGTGTTATACTGGTATATTGGCCTATCATGGCTAGCCTTTAATTCTCTCCTTGCTGTATAAACCTCCGAGAAGTGGAGGTAAACAAGTAGGATTTTTATTTTTTAGAGGGGAGGCCATTTTCATTGTGGAAAGAACATTCAAACAGAGTGGATATCTAACAGTGAGTGGCTATGGCAGTGGATAATACCACTTTTGAGCAGTTGTTGTAAAAGATTTAATATATAGGTGGTTCACATATACTATAAGTTAATTTGTAGTTATTTATGTTGTGCTGAACAAAATAACAAAACTTCTTTGAAGAACAACAATGAATGGTTTATTTTTATGAAAGAAGTTGACTTGTGTCAGAGTGAAAAAAGGTTCTTTTTGGGTATCAAGTAGCAGCGTCGCAGGTAACACGCCAGTTCCTTAGTGTGTTACAGGTAGCAGCATTAGTTCTTTTGTGTGTGTAGCTGGTAGCTGCCGTTATCTTCTTTCATGGGTATCTGTGGCAATAGTTATCTTCAGTGAAGATTGTCAATGCTTGGTTCCTGTTGCAGGTTGCAGGAGAGAGGTCTTTCTTCTTTGCTGGTCTTGTGCTCTCTGATCTGCTGGCCGACTTTCAAAAAGGGCTAGAAAAAATAGTTCTAGAGGGGAAGAAAGAATCAATGTGCTCTGCCCGCTGATTGGTCAGTGTGTGGCCAAATTGCTTGGAAGGGGCATTGATTTGCAAGAGAAAATAGATCTGTGACTGCTACAAAGTTATCTTGCAGGTAAGGGAATTAATCCTACAGTTTAAGCTTTTTTAACCTTTTTTAAACTTTTCTTATTTTTCTGTTTTAGGTGTCTTTATCTGGTAATTATAGCTGTTTGTGTCCTGCCAATTTCACTGGTCCATTATGTGAAACGAGAGTCAATGAATGTGATTCAAATCCATGTCAGAATGGTGGGACATGTGTACTGAATTCATATTCGTACATCTGTGAATGCACTGCATCTTACCATGGTACAAGATGTGAAATGCAAAGAGAAGGTGAGATAATTTTTATATCTAATTTAAGAAATTAGGTGTCAAATTTATTGAAAGTGAGAGGTCCCTGGGAAGAAATAGATAGATGTGGGGTCTTGGAGAAGAAACAAATATGTGAGGGGTCATGATTTTCTGGTCCTGGTAATTCAATTCACAATATAATTCCTCTACTTAAAAAGGAGAAAATGTAGAAGTAAATTTATATTTTTCAAATAATTTAAATTTTAAAAATTGGGACACGAACTTGTTCAAATCAAACAAAAACTGTGTGTAGCTTGAGCAATGGAGATGGTGGTGCTTGTTTGCTGACCAATCACAAGTTTTTGTCTTTATAAAAGCTATTGCTTTCTGAACAGTGGGTAGGGTCAATTTTGGCTTATGAAAGAGTGAGAATGCTTTGTATTTAACTTGAGAGAATAGTTTGCTTTGTGTCTGACTTGCAATTTAGATTTCTGAACCTAGATATGGATCTTGTTGCTGACACTTATTAATACCCTCAATTAGGTATCAGTGGTGGGGTTTTAGTACATTTAGAATATCAAAATAAACATGGGTAGGTTACATCAAGGTCTAGACTTCATGTTTTATTTAGGGTATTGCATTATTTTTTATTGTATCAAAGTATTTTGGAAAGCATAAATAAGTGTTTGAAAGTTTTCTTTTTATGCCATTGGATGTTAAAGAAATATTTTTGTAAGCTAGCATATTTAAAGGTTAGAGGTCATTTACTACATGCAATATATGATAAAAACACCTTTTTCTGGTCAAAAATTAGGGGTCATTTATTACATGAGTGTATACTGTATTGTTTTTAATTCTATTTTTAAAGACCAGTAAATATATATCTGATATATTTCTCATCTACAGAATGTGGTGGTACTTTTTATAGCCCAAGTGGAATAATCAGTTACCCATCTGAACCAGGAGTTTTATACCCCCATGGCATTGACTGTGAGTGGGTGATTGTAGTGTCTTCATCAAAGGTAAAGATTTTATATTTAAAAATTTAAGTATATAACCCCAAAAAAGCAATGAAAAAAACTGAACTATTTTTTTGATTATTGCCACAAATTTTAAGAAAACTTTAATGACTTAAACACATATAGGAAATTATCATTTTTCTTTATTATTGTTGTCAAAATTTCTTTTAGTTGTAGTGAAAAGTCATAATTTTCTAAAGCAAATTCTCAGAAATACCAAAAAATAGGAAATCTCTAATTTTCTTTTTCTTGATTTCATATCCTAATTTGTAATTAGTCCTTTGTTAATGGTAAATTAGCAGTTGTCTGGGGAAAATAATCACTTCCTATGTGACAATAATAAAAAATGTTTTTTTCCAATAGAGTATTCTCCCTTGAAAAATCAATGATTTCATTGACTTAATGCTTATCTGTATATTATCGTATTATCAATATTTGTGTATTTACTATAAGACAAGCAAATGTAACATAAGAGTTATTGTCATAGGAAATTGAATTAGCTGAGTTCAAATCCTGAACAAGGCTGTTTGCATTTCATTTTGCCTTTCTGCCCTTCAGAAAGGCATGAAGCAGGTAAATCCCTGGGATGTAGTAGCCAACATGCTGGACTGCGAAATCTTAATAAGTAAGTTTGAATTCCAGATGTGCTCTTATTTTCACATTTGGAAAGAAAATTGACTTGGTATCAAATTCTACTTGTGGAGGTGTGGGTACTGTAATGGTTATCTTTATAGGAAAGGAAGTCAGTTACTCAAGTTCAAACCTGGAAAATCCTGTTTGAATTTTATTTCATGCTAATGCCTATCTATTCTTCCTCCCTACCAACTGTAAGTAAATAGTTGGGCAGAATGGGTTCTTTAGCCTTGTTAAAGAAACAGACTAGATGAAAGAAAACTCTGAATTCATACCATCTTTATTATGCTTAAAAATTGACCTTGTGTCACATCCTGTCCATTGTGGAGTGGTTAAGTAAATACAAACAGTAAAATGGTACATTGTGTGGTTTTTGTTAGCACAATATATTAATGAGTTTAACAAGGGAGTTATTGACCATTTGTGAAGGTGTCGGTGGGGTTTAATGATTATTCGCAGAGAAAAAGGATATAACATTGCAAGTTGAAATTATTCCAGATCAGATCTTGTATACCAGAATTATTTGATTTAAGCATTTTATTTTTTGTACCTCAAACATCACCCAAAATTCTCCGCTTACTATGTGAAATAAGACGCTCTTTTTTGCAGAGGATTTGAGAAATTTTAGATTTAGCAAACTAAGTTCAAATCCTGGATGAGGTAATTTGCATTTCTCTTCATGCTAATGATCTTGCAAAAAGCATGAATCCATCCCTTCTCCCTCAGCTATGGCTAAAATAATTGGGCAGACTGATTTCTTTAGTTTAATATGGAAACCTGTTTCAAAGAAGGAAAACTCTAAATTCAAACTAGCTGTATTCTGCTAAAAAAAATGGTTTAAAAATATATAAAACCCTAATTAGACCTCTCATTGGCCTAGTGGGTAGAGTGTTCGCCAATGGTCCGGGAGACCTGGGTTAAATCCCAGATTGCGTCATATCAAAGACTTTAAAAATGGTACTTGATACCTCCTTGCTTAACACTCTGCCCTATAAGGTAAGGATCAAGGGTAAAGTGGAGCAATCCAGAGAAAGGAGTAGCACCCTCCCCAACACCTTGGTGTAGTAGCTATTGAAAAGGGAGCCTTCTGGTTGCCCTCGACTACGACCGCGAACTTTACTTACTTACTCAGGCCTGGGCTCCTGTGTCAAGACATGGCAATTGGAGTGTAATAATGAGATTGGAGGGTATACACAGTGTGATAAAAATAATAAAATTATTACAGTTATGGGGAGAGATCAGAGAAATTAGGATTAACTACTTAGATAGAAAGAAGAATAAGAGTTGATCTAAATGAAACTTTCAAAATAATGGAATTTCTAATTATGATGGACATTTTTTAATATTTCTCCTTGATTTAGAAATTTACTGTCAAGACATTTAAAAACTAAATCTACTAACCAATTGCTTTTTTTATTTATTTTTTTTATTTATTTTTTTTTGCTTATAGAGTAATATATTTTTTGAACAAGTTTCAGATCAAAATCAGATTAAAAACAGTAATAGTGTCAAAAATTTTAATATTAAATTGGATGATTTTAGAAAAAATAGTAAGAAAAAGAATTTAAGAGTGCAATTTTGAGGACTATTGGATGAATTACTTAAAATTTTTTGTATATAGATATTGTATTAATAATGTATATGTATATCTTTTTTTTTTTTTTTTTTTTTTTTTTTTCAAGGTTGGTGAGGAGATAGCAACTCTACAAAGTTAAATTAATGACTACTTGTAAACTTTAATAAAAGAGACTCTAAATCATTTATTTTTTATAATGATTGTCTTACAACCCAAGTATTGCTACTTTATATAATTCAAAGTTGGCGACTTTAGCCAAGGGTGACCCAAAGGCCCCCTTTTCAATAGCTATTACACCAAAGTGTAGTGGAGGGTGCTATTCCATACCCTGGATTGCTCTATTTTACCCTAGATCCTTACCTCATAATACTGGGTGTTAAGCAATGAGGCATCAAGTACCATTTTTGAGTCTGAGATATGACTTGACCTGGGATTGAACCCCAGTCTCCCGGACCATTAGTGGACACTCTACTCATTAGGCCAATGGCACGGATAAGTATTTTTTACTTTATATAATTCAAGAATTTTTATTTTTGTTTTGCCAGATTGTCCAGCTGAATTTTACGACTTTGCAAACTGAATGTCATTATGATTGGATCGATGTTTTAGACAGTGATCAGAGATATGCTTCCCGTATTGGACGCTTCTGCAGGTTGAGAGATGTACCAAATAATGGTATCATAAACAGCACTGGTCAAGGAGTCAGATTAGTATTTCATTCAGATTCTTCTATTGCTCGTGAAGGTTTCAATGTCACATGGACATCTCAAGAACCAAGTAAGTCTGCTTCACTGATTTCTGAATTTGGGGATGTTCTTCAAATTGGTTATTCTTGAAATGTTTGATTTTTTTTTTTTTTTTTTTTTTCTTTCATTCATTTTTTGTCAAAATTTGCAATATTGAAAGCTTCTTCCAAAGAACACCTGAAATTAATTATAAAGAGAATGATTTAATAAAGACACTGATAATGATAGAATAAAAACTGCTAATATGATAAACACATTGATGATAATAACTATAATAATGATGCTATAATAAAGATAATAATTATTATCTTTATTCTTCTTATTATTATTATTAAATAATAATAAAGATAATTATTATCTTTCTTATTATTATTCTTATTATTAAATAATAATAAAGATGATAATTATGATAAAGACTTATTGTTTATCAGAGTATTTAGTGAGGCTGCTACTCTCAACTCTCATAGCTGTCTGTACCCTTTTGTAATACAAACAAATTCAATACAACATTGTATTTATATTGTTTTATTTTTTTTTTATTCTAGTTAATTATGTATTTTATATTCTATCAAATTCTTTTCTTTTAAAGAAACAATGTCATGAGAAATCCAACAGAATTGTAAAAGAAAAAATCTGTTTAATTTGAATTTATTTATCTGCCAAAATGTATAAAAGGTTTACAGGTTATCATAGATTTATTATTATTATATAAATTATAATTTTACTTGTTTCATTTTCTCCTCACAGCCAAAAATTTTCCACTGTTTAATTGTACTGTCAGGACGTTTTTTGGATGGATGTTCAACTCACTGGTCAAATCAAATTTGACCAGTGTCTTGCTACAAAGTTTGGGGATCTAATTTGTTTTAATCTCTTTCTTGATGGCTTGCTTCTTCTGAAACAAAACAATATCTTCATTTGAAAATTTTTGTGTGTGTGATGTAATCTGAATTAAACTTTCAAAATTATTCTTGTAAATTGACATAATTAAGTATGAAGAAATATCTACTTACCTAATAGACAACACTTTTTTATAACTTCTCTAACCTCCACTTGATCTGACTTCAACATTAAGAAAAGAATGTTTTCTGGAAGCAAAGTAGAAACATTGTTACATAAATTCTTTGATGTAATATTCTGTATTTTGGTCAAGTATTGTTTTATTCTCTGGATCATATTATTCGAAAAAGAATGTATTTTCCCTTTTAATTTCAAACCACTTAACTGCATATACTTCACCTGTGGAATTTTTACTGGCCTGTGGAATTTATCATTAAGTTCTGATTCAAAAGCATATTAACCTGATAACTAAAGTTAACCATCTTGCTTGATTCAGTAGCCCAATTTTCCATGCAAAAAATCTTCTCTTTTCCTCAAGAAATTCCTACTGTATATTCTAAAAGTAGCCACTGGTCACCACTTAAATCACCCATTGCCTCTGTAGTAAGATATAAATTATCCAGAGGGCCACTGATAATGGCAAATTCTATAAATCACTTCCACAAAGTATCTGTAGAAGACCAGTAAAAGTAATAAGGCTTTTGGTAGTTCCAATAATGGACGTAAAAATAGCTCTAAATGTATGTTTAGATTGACAAAGTGAACAGCCAATGGTGTGCAATTTGGTTTTAATTTTTTTTCTCTTGAGCTGTCATAAGCCCTACCTTAGAACCAGTGTTTGTATTGATATTGTCCACAAGAACTGCCTTAACAGTATTTACACTGTTGAATTCTTTTAAAACAGCCGTAACATCCTCTGCCAGAACAACACCAGTTGCACTAATGTTAGGAATAACTGGGTGAGATATTTACTTTCAGTGTTCATCTCTCCAATGAAAGTTAAGTGGTGCTCTTGTTCCTTGCTTTTAAAAAAAAATTTTTTTTCACCATTTTCCTCTGTTAACATCCTTGTATTGTAAAGTGTTCTAATCAAATTTGCAATCAACATCAATGCAGATGAGATTTTCATTGTTCTCGATATGATTCTGATGGCTGGTTACTTTCCCTCTGACCTTTTACCTATTTTTGATTTATCAGTAATAATGTGTTTTAAATTAATGTTTCGATGAAGAAGGCCCATATGTTGTTGTTGGTCTAATAGAAAAGAATTAGCAAAGCTAGAAGATACTTCACCTTTTAATAAGTTTCATAAAATATCTAGGAACTTAGTGTCTCAATGGCTCCAAACTGACATCAGTTGTTTCTTCACTGGGAAAATGTCTAGAAAAATATCAGATGGGAAAAAATTTTATTGTTGCTATCTTTCAATCTACAGGTTTAAATCAGCTTCACCTTTTTGGTATTTTTTGATAGCATTTTTATCAATAGGTCAAAGTTGGATACTGATTATTGTTCCTGTTTTCTCTGGGAACCTAAAATTTTGAAATTAGCATACATCTAATAATAAATCTAACATGCATAACAAATACTAAAGAAAATATCACAATATTATTTACCAGAAAAATAAAGATCATCGGATGTAAACTTATATTTTTCAAATAATTCAAATTTTGAAAATTGGGACATGAACTTGTTCAAAATCCCCCCCCAAACAAAACCATATAATTAACATTACCTTCTTGTTCAGAAGAAAATTTCAGGCTATGTGCTTTGTTTGGGATTTTTCTTTATTGCACTTCATAACAAATTTATTATATCTCAAGACGGGCAGTTTACTGCGACATATGAATTCTTTTACCTTTGAGTGAAAACATGTTTTGAATAAGTGCCATTCACTTTGAAAATAGAAAATTATATTTGATTAAACAAGCTTTTTTCTTTCTTTTTCAAATAATCAAGTCTATTACATAAAATACAAAAGAAGTAATTAATTTTATGATTTCAAATGAACAGTGATTGATTGAATAATAAAAATAACAAGCATTTATAACTGTTTAAAACTTTAAATAATACTCATGAAAAGAAAGTTTCAAAGAAAGATTAATAAATAAAATATATTTATTTTGCTATTCTTGATTATAATAAACAAATTTCCTTTTATTTTTATTGAGAATTAAAATTAGTATTATTTCTTCCACTGAAAAATAACAAAACCCAAATTCCATATGAGAGAAAAAAAAGGAAGCTATCATTAATCACTGCCAATGATTTAAATACATTATTCTAAATGATACATTATTCTTAAATGATTTAAATACATTATTATTCCTAATTCTGATTTATTTTTAATTTATTAAGAATGAGGCTAATGCTGCAATTGGAAAACATTTTATTAAATGACATTTATGCATTTGTTTTCCAGAAGGTTATAGAATTTTTTTTTTTTTTTTGACATTCTTGAAGCTTTCATTGATCACTAGAATGAGTTCAGAAGTCCAAAATTTGGACATTTCAGAGTTCCTATTTTGAAACTTTCAACTCATTTCCTCAAAAAACAATAACAATTTTGGAGAAAATATTTTGTCTCATTATTTATTGTGTCAGACTTTAACTTTTATATTGAGCCCAATACCACAGTTCTAAAATTGGTCTGCCCTACTCTACATATGCATGTAAAACTACATCTTCAAAGAGGTTTGAAGACATGAAATAAAGTAGGCCTGAATTATGAGAGTGAATGAAAAGTTTTGCAATATTTTGGTATTATGAGGCACAATTTGGCAGCTCCAGATACTTTTGCTGAGGTTAGTGAAAGTGACGAACTACAGTGGACTGTGCGATGTCAAGTTTGCATGATACTCTCCAAGCGCAACTCACTTGATTTGAATTTATGGTTTAGAGCACAGCTTTAGAATCCATGGTTTTAAGCTGACCAGACCTTGCCTGATCAATGAGGTTCTTGTAACTGGAATGAAGTTTCTTGAATCATCTGGTTATTGTGCTGTGATCAATTTTACCTTTCATATAACAAATGTTATTGGCTACTTCTATGGTATTATGGCCCATTTTGAACTCATAAACAGTAGTGTCCTTGATATATAAATCAGTTTAGTATTAAATCTAGAAAAGATAAAGTTCCAAATAGGAAAATCCAACATTGACACTATGTTTTATCCTTGCAGGAGAGGTTGTATTAAATGGCTTATAAAAGTGCATCAAACTGCCTTAGAGACTCCGACTCTTGGTTTTACCTATCAAAAATGGTATTAGATTACAACTCTTGTCTGCTAAGAAATATCTGTTCATGACCAGAAGATGTTGTCAAAGTAGTATATAAAAAGAGTGTGAAAATCTCATCCTCTTTTATTTACGGCTTGACATGAAATAAAACCTGATGCCTATCATCTTGAACAGGGGCATTTCCAAGGCCAGTTAATCTCATATTGCTATGAACTTGGGGTTGGATTAACCATTTAAGCAAAATAAGCATGTGCTTGGGGCATGAAAAAAAGAAGGGCCACCGCTGAAATTTTCCGTATTCAGATTTATCATGCAGTATACAGTGCACCTGAACTAAGCTCTACAAAAGGCCACCGACAAAATATATACACACACACACACACACACACACACACGTATATATATTTTTCTTCTCTAAAAAAAAAACTGCAGTCTTAGGTGGGCCATTCAGAAAGCACCTTGGGCCACATGTGGCTCATTACTTGTCTAAAAATCATTTTCAAAAGAAATACAAAAAAGCATTTTATTTTGCATAGTAAATACAAGCAGAGATTTTAGGTGATGTTTAAGGAACAAAAAGTAAAAGACGAAATATATCAATGAAAGAATTCTATCGAAGGATTACTCAGAGGATGACCACTAAATTAATGGAGAGGCCTAATAAGAGAAGACATAAAATGACCTCTGTTAACTGCAGAAAGACTGTCAAAAGACAGGACAAAATAGAGATCTTTTATAGACAAATATGTGAAAGGAAACTTTAAGAGGTTTTATGCAGATATTGGGTGACAGTGTCTTACATCAAGGCTTTTTTTATTTTTGAGATACCATAATTGTGTATAAAAGACTATTTTTCTAGATTTTTAAGCCAAAAAATCAAGAGTGTATATTATACATGAGAAATATTAATTTTTTTCCCCTGCAACTTTCTTTGCCATATTTCAGATGTTATGACCAATTGTAAGTTATATCTATCATCCAAACTAACTCCTATTTTATAAACACTTCAGTTTTAAACTATTATGGAGAAATGACCACTGGAGTATGTGTTTGGTTATAATTGTGTTTTTTTCCCAGTGTGAATTTATTTTGTGTGAACATGTCTTTACTTTTGCAATACTGTGTAAACTTTTGCATTTTGAAATATATGAACTATACAAATTCTTATTTTTAGTAGATACAAACCAGATAAAAAGTTACGCAAATGTTAAATTTAGTTGTCACAAATTCCAAAATGTCAATGTGGATTATATATCAGATGTTTTTTTTCCAGAATTTAGTTGTTGAGAGTTAGGGATGCATATCATCGCTCTTCCCTACATCTCAGTGTAGTAGCTATTGAAAAGGGAGCCTTTGGTTCACCCTTGACTATGGTCGCCAACTTACTTTTACAGTTGCTAAAAGCAGAATTATTTGTCTAAATTTCTGTGATGAGACTTGATAATTTTTAAGATTTAGAGTATTCAGACTATTGTCTTTATTGTTATATTCACAACTTTTCCATGATGCATCCTTTGGCCTTCTTCAGGTGTTTTATGTCAAACTAGGGAACCTACATGGAACTTTGAAGTGAACCCCTTTATTTAATCCATGTGGGGGAGGGAGATTGTTCTAATTCCAATAACCATAATCAGATAGAGGTTTTCCTTGTTATTTACCTATAGTCAGGATTGAACCTGATGGATCCATGGCTCAACTGATGTAGGCATTTGGCTAAAGGGCTTCTAAGTAAAATCAACTGGAGACTGCAAGTTCAATCAAAATGTTTGAAATAATTACAACTATTGTAAAAATAATGTTTTTCTATATTTACATATTGATTTTGCTATTAATGGATATTAAATTTCTTTCTACTTATAGATTGTGGTTACAATATTCAAGGCCGACACCATGGCATCTTAAAGAGTCCGAAATATCCAGAAAACTATCCTGTTCACCGAACCTGCCATTGGACAATTACAATGGAACCTGGGCAGAGAATCTCAGTTATGTTTAATACGTTTCGGTTGGAAAACCATCACAATTGCAACTATGATTATCTTGAGGTATGTGTTATTCCAGCAACCTCTGCTATTTGAATTCAGAGTTTTCCTTTTCCTAAACCAGTTGCCATATTAAAGCCAAAGAACCCAATCTGCCCTATTATTTTACCTATAGTTTGGAGAAGTAGAAATTGATTCCTAAGGGCAATAGCATAAAATGAAATGAAAACTGCCTTATTCAGAATTTGAACTTAGCTCACCAAGTTCATTTTTCTTTGATGATATCTGTTATACCCCTTGTGCCTCCAGACTAAATGCTCACCTGACAATTGATTATGTCAAACTCTGTTGTGAGTTGGTCTAGTTGACTGGGGCCAGAAAAAATACACTGACTGCATTTCTGCAGAGGGGTAAGGCTACCCCAGTGAGTCTTCTGGATATGATACTAAACAATCTGATTGTAAGGCTCTCGTAATGCTTTGCCCAGTCGACTGGGGTTGTAGAATATACCGACTGCTTCTCTGCAGAGGGGTAAGACTCCTCCAATGAGTGTCCTGATATGATTCTAAACAATCTGATGGTGAGGTTCCAGTGATGCTGGAGCTTTGGGGAATGCAGAGTAGCCCTTCATTGCCATAGTTCCCAGGTTCACTCTGGCCTAGAGTGGTAACACCTGATAGGGTTCTATCTATGGGTCAAATAGAACTAAATTGCATACTTATGCAAAACTGTACTTAGGCTAAACTGCATTGTTTGAATTAGAACTGTTTGACTAAACTGTGTACTCATGCTAAACTGAATTATTTGAAATAGAACTGATTATTTGTATAAAAATGGATTTGGTATTAAATAACCTACAAAAGTTGATAAGTCATAAAACCTAAACAACCAACCAAAATCTAATAATGCTAGAGCTTTGGGGAATGCAGAGTACCCCTTCATTGCCATTGCTCCCAGCTCCACTCAGACCTAGAGTTGTAGCACCTGAAACTGAGTGCAAACAAATGACATAAGCTAAATTGAATTGATAGAAATAGAACTGTTTGATTATTTAACTGTGTGTAAACAAATGAATAATGTTTAATTGGACTGTTGGTAATACATAGTAATGCTTGGAACCATTCAGCTTTGATTTATGCGAGACTGAGTTGTTATAAATTGAACAGTTGGATCATCTAACTATGTGTATCAACAAAACGTGTTTAAAAATCATGGTTGATATGCCATAAAAACAAACCAAACTAAAATCAGTTGTAAGCAGTTTTATATATATATATATGTATGTATGTGTGTATATATATATATATATATATATATATATATATATATATAAAACTCAGTTACGAGTGTTTTTGTATATGTAAGTAAGTTGACTGAGGTGTAGGGGAGGGCACTACTCCTTTACCTGGATTGCTCCACTTACCCTTGATCCATACCTCATAATGTTGAGTGTTAAGCAATGAAGCATCAAGTACTATTTTTGAGTCTTTGGTATGACTTTATGTGGGATTGAACCCCAGGTTACCAGGCCATAGGTAAACACTAACCATTATGCTAATGGGCTAGCTTTATAAAAACTACTCATGACTGAGTTTCACATAACTGATCAATTATAGATTGTGAAACTCAGTTGTGTGAGCTATATATATATATATATATATATGTCGTCATCTTTGTCCATCGTAATCAGTGAGGGCCATCTGATCAACCTTAGATTGAGGACGGGATCTGTGAGTGTGTAGATGGCTAATGAGACCAATCTATGTGTCTTGGGCAGTGAGAACAAGGAATGGTGGCAGCAGTGGCTGATGTGGCAGTGACTTTTCTAAGTTTCCTGTGCAGCTCAGTTGCTGCGTTTCTTCTGGTTTCACAGACTTTCACTCCGCGTTTGACAGTTTCGCGCCACTTGTCTCGGTCCTGCACTAGATATTCTAGGCAACTAGAGGTGATACCGAAAGATTTCATGGAGACCTTCAGTGTGTCCTCTAGCCTCCTTGAGCATGCTTGCTCTGAGACAGTTCACCATAGTGCAGTTTCTTCAGAAGGCAGTGATCTTTCATGCAACATTAGAACAATAAAGCTGTGATTGCATCAAGATGGTGTAGATGCTGGGAAGAGAAGCCCGAGTTAAAACTTGGGTGCCTAGGATGCATTTTGGCCTTGTGATACCGAGAATCTTCCTCAAACAGGTAGTGTGAAAGTGGTTTAGCTTCTTTATATGCTATTGATAAGTTGTCCATGTTTCACAGTCATAAAGGAAGGTGGTAAGAATGACAGCTCAGTATACCTTGATTTTGGTTGCCTCCGAGATGCCTCTCTGATTCCATACATTCCTGTTGAGTTGGCAAAAGGCTGGACTCGGTTTTGCGAGTCTGGTGTTCACCTCGTCCTCCATGACGATAGACTTAGAGCGGGTGCTGCTGAGGTAGGTGAACTTTTCCGCCACTTCTTGTCATTGTCCCTTGATGGTGATGTTGGGCTTGATGTATGGTTTTCTATCTTTTTTGTGCTGATGGTTTGGCCAAAATTGTCACAGGCCATTGAGAACTTATCAACACTGTTTTGGATGTTGGCTTTGGTAGTTGCATTCAGTGCACAGTCATCGGCAAACAGAAACTCATTGACAATATCAATCTTCACTTTGGTCTTTGCTTGAAGCCTTCTGAGATTGAAGACAGAGCTGTTAGTACAGTATTGAATGTTGATTCCATTATCTGAGCCACTAAATGCATCAAACAGTATCACAGAAAACGTGATACTGAAAAGAGTGGGGGCCAGGACACATCCCTACTTAACCCCCAATTGTGACGGGAAAGGCTATGGAGCTTTTTTCATTGTCTTGCACCCTTGTATGAATGCCGTCATGAAATTGTCTAAAAACGGTGATGAATTTTTCAGGGCAGCCATATTTTGCAATGATTCTCCTAAACACCATTTCTGCTGACCATGTCAAATGCCTTGATCAGATCAACATAAGTCAAGTAGAGGTCAGTGTTCTGTTCCTGACACTTCTTTTGAAACTGTCTTGCAGCAAACACCATGTCAACAGTCCCACGTTCCTAACGGAAGTTGCATTGACTCTTCAGTTAGTGTGTATGTTCAAGATGGTTGTTGAGGTGATTCAGAAGTATTTTGGCAAGGATCTTGCCCAAAATTGAAAGTAAGGAGATTCCACAGTGATTATTGCATGCTTGTCAATTCCCTTTCTGTTTGTAAGTATGGATGAAGGAGGCATCCTTGAAGTCCTGTGGTAGTTCTTCTTTCACCCATAATGGCTGAATGGGGGTCAGAAGTCTACTCATCAGTGCTGATCCACCCTCCTTACAGATTTCTGCAGGAATTTAGTCAGATCTGGGTGCTTTGCCACTGGATAGTTAATGGACAGCTATCTGAACTTCCTCCAGAGTTGGAGTGACATTGAGTGACTCATTCACTGGACTTGTGGAAGTCGTTCAATGGCCTTGTTTAGAAGATGGCCTGTTTAGTACACTATCAAAATGCTCAGCTCACCTCTCCAGGATCTTGTTCTTTGATATGAGCTTGGTTCCATCTACACTCAGAAGTGGAGACCTTAGACCTCCTTCAGACTGCTGTAAAGTTTTTCATGTCATTCTTGTCTGTGTAACCTTGGATTTCATCAGCTCTAGTGCTCAGCCAGGAATCTTGCATTTCGCGCAGCTTGAGCTGAACGGTATTGCAGATGCTCCTTTCTTGGTAATAAACTGAGGATCATGGAGGTGCGTCAGGTGGGCAGCACACTTTTTCCTTATGAAGTCCATGATTCCTGCATGGTTCTCATCAAACCAGTCTCTGTGTCTTCTGTTAGATGGTCCTAAACACTCCATAGCTGTGCTATATAGTGTCCTGGAGAGTGATCCACACTGCTTCCACATCTTGCTTGTCCAAAAGGATGGTTAAAGCTTCTCCTCTAAGACCTCAACAAATGATTGCTTGGTTAAAACATTTTTTAACTTCGTGATGTTCAGTTGCTTTGGTACTTTTTTGCCCTGTGGTCTTGTTTTAGGCTGGACACTGATACTTAGTTTAGAAATGAATTAGGCAATGATCTGTCCAGCATTCTGCACCACACACGGCCCTCATGACTCTTACATCCTGTCTATCGCTCCATTTCGCAATAGCATAGTTGATCAGATGCCAGTATTTAGAGTAGAGGTACATCCAAGATGTCTTGTTGTAAGTAGGGAAGTGGAATATGGTGTTGGTGATTAGATTATGCTTGGCACATGTTTGAAGAAGCAGTAGGCCATTGCTGTTGCATTTTCTGGTCTTATGTTTACCCAGTAATCCTTCCCAGGAGGTGCTGTTTTGTCTGACTCTTACATTAAAGTTACCAAGAATGATGAGCTTGTCTGCAGCAGGAACAGAGAAGATAATATATTCAAAGTCTTCATAGAACTTGTCTTTTGTCTCATCAGTGTTGGTGTTGGTGGATGCATAGGCGCTGATAATGGTAGTGAACTTTTTCCTGTGACAAAGTGGAAGTCTCATAGTCATGAGCCAGTCATTCACCTATTTCAAGGAGCAGGCTAACTTGCCTATGAGTGAAGTCTTGATGGCATAGCCCACTCTGGCTTTGCATCTATCATCAGGTGTATGTTTGCTCCAGAAAAAAGAATAGCCTAAGCTCTACTCAGTCAACTCTCCTTTGCCTGCCAGCCTGGTCTCACTTAGGACGACAATGTCGATTTTGTGCCTGGCAAGTTCAGAAGTGATAAGAGTGATATGTCTACACCTTTCAGTGTATCCACACCTGTTGCTTCGTCGCTTGCTCATTGCCGCAAGACTTAAGGTAATAGGATGGGATAAAAATCGATTGATGAGTTGTGCTTGACTTTGTTTAAAGTGAAGTAGGTTTGCACAGCCAGCTTCACTCTCTCATCTCGGAGAGTCTGATCCAGCTGCAAGACAAGGTCAAGACAGCTGAAGGCCAGAGGGGATGCAGGAAGTGCTAGAAGGTGATGAATACGCCAGCTAATTGCCTGTGAGGCTTCACTCCTGATTTTCTGTTGGGGTTTATTCTCTTACACTGAGGGTAGCCAGCTGCTGCCATACGCCTCCTGGATTTGATGACATGACTTGTTTACATGCACATACAGATTACTGAACGCTAGCCGTTGAAGTAAATGGATTGAAGGTTATTATTCGAAAGTGAAAGTAGACAAATTGAAGTCCATTAATTATATCATTATTTTTATTATTATTATTAGTTAAACAATGCCCTTTTTCCTATTTAATTATCCCACCACCACTACTAATACTATTGATATGTTAATGCAAAGAAAAAAAATGATTGTTAGAATTCCAGATGCCTACTTATGATTCAAGAAACCCAACTTAAAAAAGTTGATGATATGTAAAAGAAAATATACTTGGATTATAGTTAAATAAAAATAAACTACAGTTAAAATTTATATATTGAATACTGTAGTTAAAAATATAATAAAATTAATTTGATACGGTTATTGCTAGTTTATTAAAGAAATACCGGCTCACTGGCCTAGTGGGTAGAGTGTTTGCCAATGGTCTGGGAGACCTAGGTTCAATCCCAGGTCGCATCATACCAAAGACTTTAAAAATGGTACTTGATACCTCCTTGCTTAACACTCAGCAATATAAGGTACGTATAAAGGGTAAAGTGGAGCGATTTAGGAAAGGAGTAGCGCCCTCCCCTACACCTCAGTGTAGTAGCTATTGAAAAGGGAACCTACAACTTATTAAAGAAATAAAATAAAATAAATAGATGAATAAAAGTAATAATTCATTACTTTTAATTTTTTTTCTTTTCCTATTTTCTTCAAAGATGTATAAATAAAAAGATAAATGAATAAACAAATAAGTCATTTGCACCGAATTTATAATTAATTTAAATATGATATTGTTCATTTTCACTGGCTAGCATTATACTGGGAAATATTACTGGTAAGTAAGGTACATTTATTTTTAAATGAGAGGAATTTATGTATCAGCTTTCTATCTTGAATAATCAAAAAGTAATAAAATATTTGTACCTAATTAATATATATATATATATATGGTTTATATCTAATTTTACTTGAATAAAGTATATGATGAAAGAATAGATATATAGATTTAAAAGTAAATAAATAAAAATCATTACTTCCCTTATTTACATTGAATATACCATTTTCGAGGAGTGACAAAAAGGATGTCCATTCACTTCGATATCAGCGTTTCTCTCTCTCTCTCTCTCTCTCTCTCTATCTATCTATCTATCTATCTATCTATCTATATATATATATATATATATATATATATATATATATATATAGAAAGTCAGTATTTTCACTTTTGAATATGTTTGATTAAATAAAACTGACACTTTGTGTCTACTTATTCTGTCTTTGATCCATTCAGGTCTCCATATGGGTCATTTGACTTTGGGATGAAATGAATTTAGAAAGCACTGTATAATTTCCTAAGTACTTTTGGCTCCAATTGGAGCCATTTCAAGGGGAGTGAATAATTTACTGAAGAATTTCACTTGTGTTATGAAGACTTGTTGGAGGGTAATCGTGGGAAATGTGTGAAAGGCATCTTAGAATGTGGCTGCTATATTCGTTGATCCTATTTTATGAAGGTTTGTTAACCTTTATATATAGAGCTTCAATAATTTGTTTTTTTTCTTTATGTAATATAGAGGTATTTTCAGTAAGAATTTTTCTCTATTCAGAGGAACTTAGTATTTGGGAAACATGTTATCTTCTTAAATTAGTTCCATCCCAAAGTCAAACGACTCGTATGACAACTTAAATGGATCAAAGACAGAATAAGCAGACACTAAGGGTCTTTCCTATTTAATCAATCATATATATATATATATATATATATATATATATATATATATTTATACCTATTTCTAAAACTCTGTGTGTGTATATATATATATATATATATATATATATATATATAATAGATCAATTATATGACATGTGGAACACTGCTGGAGAAACATGGATGAATGCATAAATGACATTATCTTATGGACCCCTTCACATGAACTTAGCAGTGTTGGCCAACCAATAAGAACTTACCTACAATAGTTCAGTGCGGACATAGGATGCAGTTTGGAAGACCTGCTTGGAGTGATGGATAATAGATACAGATGGAGAGAGAGAGAGAGGGAAATCCATACAAGCAGTATGACTTGATGATATGAAACTCGTTGTGTGTGGTTTATTTATATATATATATATATATATATATATATATATATATATATATATAAGTAATCATGTTGCCATTAGCGTTCATTGCAAGCCTCTTCGTATATGAATTGAGGTCTCGGCAGCCGTTGAACAGATGTATGTAAACAATAGTAATTGTGATTCATAACTGTTTAAAATTTACTTCGCAGCTAATGGCTCCTCATGGCTGAATGATTAGAGGCTTTGGCTTGGCGTTTGAGTCGACCAGGTTTCGAACCCAGCCATGGGAAGCTACTGTCTAGCCACACTGATGAGTTCTAATAGAACGAAACGGATCTGTCTGTAGATGACTATATATATATATATATATATATATATATATATACATACACACACACACACAGATTGATTATGTAAGACTCACTTGTGTGGGGTAAATGTATTTATAAACTGCTCATAAACACACAGTGTTTTCCAAAAATTTATATTATTTCTTAATCTAATAACTACAGCAATTCTTGTTCAAATGATCTCAAATTTTAATGTGTAGAAACAACAAAAAAATTCTATGTTTATTGTTTTTTTTTCTTTTCAGGAATAGTAATATCATTCATGGGAAAAGAAAAGGCATTTAAACATTAAATTTAAAAAATAGTAATTTGAGTTGTTTCTACAAATTCTGTTAAAATTTAAGATCATTTGGATGGGAATTGTTCAAGTTATTTGATCATAAAATGATTTCAATTTTTCTGAACATCCTGTCCATTGAAATGATATTTTCTAAACACCTTGTACATTTATTTATTGACTTAAGCAATTAACAACATTAATTTGTTTTGTCTTAATAGATAAGAAATGGTCTTACTCAACACTCACCCCTTATTGGAAAATATTGCAACAGAATTCTTCCTCCATCATTTATCTCTTCTGGTCCGTACCTCTATTTCAAATTCCATTCTGATGGATCAAGAACAGACAAAGGATTCCAGCTGATATATACCACAACTGAAGGTGATTTCTTTAGATAAGTTCTACCTAAAACACATGAAATTATCCCTTTACATCTATTTGCAACTGGAGACAAATTCCTTTGTGCTGTCAAAAAGGTTGACATACCATTAAACAAAGAAACCTACTGCCATGCCATGTACAGTCTCACACACAGACATCAGGTTGTTTATAGTACTGGTAATTATGAAGTGGTTACTCATCTAAGAACTGAACAAGCACATCACTGCTTTACTTCAGTGATCAGTACATTCTTCTTGTTATTTACTAAGCATAGTGCACAGGCTTCAGGTTGGTTACAGTACATGCTGTTCCTAAATGGTTGCCCATCTAAGAACTGATAATGTTCATCATTACTTGAGTGTTGTTATTTGCTCAGTATTTCAATACTAAAATCATTTGCATTTCCATACAAATCATTTCAAATGTAGTCTTATAGTAAAATCATCTGCAATGCATTCCTCTCCTCAAATCCTCTCCAATGAATTCCTCTCCTCAAATAATCTCCAATGCATTCCTCTCCTCAAATAATCTCCAATGCATTCCTCTACTAAAATCATCTCCAATGAATTCCTCTACTAAAATCATCTCCAATGCATTCCTCTACTAAAATCATCTCCAA